>JARFIX010000005.1:4200000-4786493 GCA_036346125.1 Lycocerus yunnanus | reverse complement strand
ATTTCCAAATAAGTGACGATTTGAACGGTTTAACATCAAAAATAGTAAGCATCCGTTGAATTTTTTCTGATGGACGACAAGTAATTATTAATTAAATTATTTTTAGTACACCAAAGCTAAAGGTTATTGCGATGACATAAGAGAAGGAAAATTTACTCATCCAGTTGTTCATGGCGTTAATAGCAACCCAAAGGATAAGCGCATATTAAGTAAGTTACCATCACCTGCCTTTTGATAGATCTTTTTAGTCCTAAATTACTTCGGCACGAAAAACAATTTTGCAAACGGCAGAGAATCAAATGCATGCCGAAGTAACGATGAGGTGGCTGCACCGTCTCATATTTCATTTACTTAATTTATATTTAATATAATAAATTGAGTTTTAATTATTAGTTTTTACATTTTTAAATTTTTTTTAGATATCTTAAATATGCACACAGACGATATCGACTTAAAAAACAAGTGTTTGGAATTATTAAAAGTTATGGAAGCTTGGCATACACCGAAAATAAAATAAACTGGTATAAAAATCTGCTTCTTGAAGAAATAACAAAATTTAAAACAAACCCACACTTCCACATATTATTCGATATAACTGAAGGTACAAATGATCAATAAGATCTGTACGGCTGTGGATAAACCCCAGCTGGGCATGGGGCATATATGGATACAAATTATAAGTAGAATTAGTTACGAATCAATTCATAAATAATTATTAACCAGATTGGAATTTAATACACACCCTCAATATACATATTAACCAAAATGTTAAAATAATAAACAAATTCAAGTTTCAATTTTATAATAATTTAAAAAATCCTGTTATAAATTAATCAAAGAGTAGATTAAAAATAGTGCTGGTTTTGTTGAGCACCAAGTGAAGTTAATAAAACATTAGAAGAAAGAAAGTTGCCTTAATATTACAACACCAAAATAAATTATTAAAGATGCAGCGCAAGCATATTTTAAACTATAAAATCATTAATTTACAAAAAATCCTAACTATATTTGAAACATCCTAAACTTAGGTCAAAATCTCTTATAAAATACATCTCCACCGTGCAAACAAAAACTAAACTAAGTAACCGATTGTCACTTATAACTGTCAAGATTTCCTATATCCGCCACTGAATTCGAGAAAATTAAAAAATACTCAAATAAAAAATGGATCGATTTAAATTTCAGGCAAGTCCTTATAAATTATTATTTAGGAACTCCACAATTTTCTTTTTCACTTCTTAAGAAACCTGATCGATATGAGAAAAATGTTTTGGTAGGCAACTGGTTCGAAGAACGTTGTTCATACAGAAAAAACCCACACGATTTTCGCAGTTGGTATTCTATTGATTATGCACCAAAACCAAGATCGGCCAATGATCCATCACTTGTTTGGGATCAAAACTTGAGAGCGCAGGTATCAAAATACACAAGTTTACAAATTCAAACAAAAACTATATAATACAATAGGGATACGGTCCGA
Organism: Lycocerus yunnanus; assembly: GCA_036346125.1. Classification (NCBI taxonomy): domain Eukaryota; kingdom Metazoa; phylum Arthropoda; class Insecta; order Coleoptera; family Cantharidae; genus Lycocerus; species Lycocerus yunnanus. The sequence continues at coordinate 4,785,013 of JARFIX010000005.1, read as the reverse complement.
GAATCATATTCGATCACCAAGCTCCCAATTTTTTGGAAAATTATTCCACTTCATACGACCTGGCTTTTAATCATCTTCCAAAATTAGCACCAGATGGTCCAAAACATCGTGACTTTCGATTTAAATTTTTAAGTTACCAGCCTCAGCAGGATTACGCTAATAATTATGTAAGTTATCAAAAAGTGGTAAAACTTCTTTAAAGATAAACTCACATAGGGAAACGTGACGAAAATGGGTTTGGTAGATTTTTACAAATCAAAGTGGCTGATTGAAAATCCAATTCCTCGAGTTACATTGACAACCCATTATCAAGACACATTTGTAGCTCCACCGAAAACCGATACTTTAGCACTTCATCGTGCAATTCCATAGTAAATATTGGTTTAATAGTTTTATCAAAGAGTCGCCACTTTTATTTCAGTAATAATTCTTCCATGATGGACAAGGGTAATAGAACCTTGGTTAATTTAAAATTACGAGGCGTACAACTATCTAGGGTTCCGGAAACTGATCTTGTGGTTCTACCACGTCAAGAAGTATGTAATCCAATTACTTGGGAATGCCCTGATAAATACAAAGAAGTTCCTGATCGGTGTGTCCAAACTTAGGAAATTGTAAAATCGATTTTATATATTTTTAATTTATTAAATCAATCAAGTTGTTTTAATTATTATTTATAAATTATATTGTGTAATTCTTGGGTGCTGCTGAACTTCATATGCAAAGAAGATCTTCATGCATTGTTTGAAGTGATCTTTCTGAAATTGCTTTGGCTTAAACGAGAAATTATGATTCTGTATTCGTTCAGTTTTGCTTGAGTGTTTAAAGCATAACCGTTGATTATGATAGAATAATTCGAACTGACTGAATTCTAAAGAAAACAAAACACATCAAAAAGGTATTTTGTATCATCATTATTTCCTTCATGGGTTAGGTCGTTGACCTGTTCCGCTCCATCTCTTGTATCACTTTGTATAAACCAAAATATTACCTACAAACAAAAAATAATTTAAACATCTTTAAAGTGCCATATCCGATGGCGATTCAACCCGGCCGAGGCCAAGACAAACTTACCAGGTAATATAATTCATGGGGTGGTTTCCCGTTGCCTTTCCCATACTCCACAGATCGATATTGAACTTTTTATCGTAGTTTTAAGTTTCGATTCGAACCGCAAACTTACGCTTTTTAGTCGACCAGTGTATGCTTCCCGCTTTACTGCTGGTTTATTTAAACATCATTTTTAAATTTTCTAATTTTATTTATTACAAGAAACAGTTTTAGTTAGAAAAAATATAAAATCGTAATAAAAAGAACTATGGCAGTTTACAAATTACGAGAAATGAGAAAGTAGTAAAAACAAAGAGATAATTTAACTTAACTTCTATCAGAATAATTTACATAACATTTTTCAACTTATCACAACATAAAACTAAAGATATATCTACTCTCACTTGTCGCTGCAATATGAAGCACAAATCATACAGTTTACAAAATTAATTTAACAATAACAAATACAAACAATTAACCTAATATTTCTTAGACCTCTTTTAAAATTAAAAGTATTACCTATGTTAGAAAAAAAAGTATTTTGTAAATACATGCCGTTGGTCACAACCAACCAAAACTTAAGCAAAAATACAAAAAAACAGAGTGTCTTTCAAATGTATACCTTAGATCAATTTAAAAATAATAAAATAATTGTCTGTGTAAAAATATCACAAGAAATTATTAACAAAATCCTTTCCATCAAGGCTTATTAATTATAAGCATAAGGTTTTCGCATTCCCATTGTTACAGGAGGTGGAAAACGAAAGCTTTCAACAGTTCGAGGCGCATACTGGTAACGTTGTGCATTAGGAGACATGTTGTAAAAAATATGTTCGTGGTTTATAAGCGGATAACAAATTGCCCCTGTACTTACTTGTCTAGTAGATACAAACTTAGGATCAGAACTCAACCCAGGTTCCGACAAAACTGATCTGTTATCGTAGTCGCCGCAATACGAATTACATCTCGAGTTCAAATTTTGTATATCCTGAGCTCCGGTTTGTGAAGCAAACCCTGAAGTTTGACTAGAAGAATGACTTAATGCATCCAAGTTTGAAAAACTATTAGCAGGTAAAGGCACTCCATTTGAATCAAGCCAAAAGCCACCAGCAACCCACGAATTTTGCGTCACGTTTTTCAATTTGGAGGGAGAAATTATTGGTCTCCTTCTAAAAACGTTGAAATTTGTCAACTGTTTAGCATGCTCGGGCGATCCCAACTTTAAATTACTTAAATAATCTTCAATGCTTAAACTTTGTGACTGTTTTGCACCCAAACTTTCAGACAATTTTATGCTTGCACAACTTTGAGCAGTTGAAAATATCGGAGTAACTCGATTAACATTAGAAATGGAAGTATCGGCGATTGATCTTCTCTTAGTAAATACATTTTCTATAAGTGCAGGTTGACCGAACACAGGACTTTCATTTATTCTCGCAGGAAAAGGTTTAGGCAGATCAGATTTAGAAAACAAGTTTTGCTTATCGAAATTCGGTTTATCTGAAAAATTTTTAAACGTGGTCGCAGATTGATCCAACTCTTCCTCATCTGAAAATGCATAATCTTCTACAACCGGAGGCCTTTTTTTTAAATGTTTTAAGACGTGTTTGACTTTTTTCGGTGCACGTTTGAAACTTGAACGTAATATCAAGTTTATAATAATTAGGCTCGAAATAATCTTGAATTTAAAAAATAATTAATTAGCATAAAATGTAAAATATATCATTTTTGTTGTAGTCCAATCATTACATCGCAGCAAGAAAACGGTCTACATAGAAGTAACTGCAAAAAGCTGTTTTTTTCCTATGCCCAAATTAGTTAATAAGTTTCTTTGAGCAAAATTCAAAAACTAAACATTTCTTTATTAATTTTATGCAGCATTTTATCTAAATAATGTTGAATTTTGCTTATAAAAGTACGTGCGTAATGATTGGACTTAAATATGACAAAGATTCTTACCTGTGCAGCATTCAAATAACCACTCCAGTTCTTATAAGTAGATGCTATCCAATGTCCATAGGTTACAAAATTCCACATTAAGAATTGAATCAATTTTATTCTCGTATCAATATTGTCCTTCCAAAACATTAAAATTAGCTGCAGCAAAGAGCCGGCAAATCCCAACAAAACGGTTCCTTTATTTATCGACTCAGGCAAACGTGTCATAACTGCTTCGTGATTCTCCTCCATTAATTTTACAACATTTGTAGAATTAAAATAAGGTAACTGTTCCATAAATGTTGGTAATTTTTCGATAAAATTTTGTCGTAAAATTGTCACCTTATTCCATTGGTCAGAATTAGCAACAAAATAATTTTGAAAAATTTGTAATAGCTTAAAACTAAGTTTTTTGTTGCTAAAATGTAAACAATCAAACAGTTTGGACTTAGCCTTTTTAAATTATCGTCAGATAGATTCAATTGCATCATACAGTGTCCCAAATTAAGGACAGCAAAAGTCACCACAACAATGGTTAAAAACGTTTTTACAAACGAGAGTTTTGAACTTTTCGAAAAACCATTGGAAGACGTATTCAAATCTAATAAGGAAACTGCCTGTTTTCGAAGTTTGGAAAACTTTAAACCAAGTACATAATTTTGTTTGTAAATTGTCCTTTTTACAACGTTTTCGCATTTTGGGCATAACTGATAAGCTTTTTCTAATAGTTTTCTGAAAAAAAAAAAAATATGCATATGAAAATTGACATCGGATAAAGATTTTGAATTCACAACAATGCAAGTTTCATACAACAGTAGTTTTTAAAAACTTTAAACAGGTCGAATTTTTTGCATGGAAACTATGATTTATACTGAACGCTATTGTAGAAGTTGCAGCAAGTAAAACATGCAACAAAATTGCAAATTGAGAATCTACCAAAAAATTAAGAAGTTTTAGAGTTAATATAGAATGGCCTACATGTTGTGTACCACTTTTTCATTTATAATGTCATGAACATCTGTAACCAAGGAACTTCGAATAATACTTTTTGCTAAAGATTGCCTTTTTTAATTGTTTCATCCACTGCCAGTGGATAACATTTATTTTGGTCATTAAATCGGCAGATTTGACACCGATTTTCATAATCAGCAGTCTATATAAAAAAAAATTCTGCCGTAGGCCTAACAACACTAAAATTCAATCAATTTTAAAATGTCTTTGAGATATTCTAACAAAATGTACATTTCTTGGATATTAATTTGATGCACATTTTATATCCAAATATAAACAAATTATTTTTAAAACTTTTTAACTACAATGAAGGACAATGTGGGGTAACCCTGTATATTTGGGAAAAATTAGAATAATGAAAACTATTGTTTCTATTGTTTGTTAAAAATTTAATGAAACCAGAAGGAAGAACTGAAACAAAAACTTCCAACTGCAGCTGCAAATTTTAAACGAACCTTCTGCAGTTTGTTTAAATTGAAGAAACAATTTTTAAGATATAAAATACACTTACTGATAATGTTCTACTTCTATGTCATAATTGTCTTCACATAGAGGAATAAAATTTGCAAGTTGAAAAATTTTCAATTGTTGGTTGTTATTACACAGATGGCACAACCCATTGGACGCCGGCTTCTTCGGAGTGGAATCCAATAATTTTGAAGTTAACAACTTGTTTAATAACTCGTCTTGTTGTTCTGGAATTGTCCTGTTGTAATCTCCATTCTGAAAAAATAACGAATGAGAAAACGAAAATCGACATAAAATTCTCAATTATTTTAGGTTTTTCCAATTCTTTAAAACATTTTTACTTACCGAGTCGAAACCATTATACTGCAAGCATGAAGGGCACTCAAAGCAATTTTGCTGATCGTAAAGTACGCACGTCCATCCGTTACAAAACCAACAATTTACCTTAACTAAAGATCTTCGACTAAAATGACAAAACTTTAAAATTTGAGTACAAAGCGAGAAAAATGCACTTGTAGAATCTTACGGAAGCTTTAAGTACACATTTACCAATACAACAACAGTTACGATAGATAAAGCGACGGCAGGTAAATAAAATATCAAATTATTTAATATATCTTCCATAATTCATTAAAAATAATTAAATAAAACTGTCAACACATGCAAAATTCGGTAAAATTTTGACATAACCTAAAATACCCACACCACAGAATATAATATAACAATAGAATGGAAACTCAAGGTTAAAAATAAAAACCCTCTTCTGGCGCCATCTAACCGTCATAGTACGCAGTGAAATAGGTAAAAAAAAATAATAGATGGCATTATACGTTCTATTTAATTTTTTATTTAATAATTTTTAATTGCTAATTCAAAATGATTATTGTTTAATAAAATGTTCCAGTAATGTATCCACAAAATAAAACTGAATACATTACTAAAACAATTCATAAAACATTAATCATTTTGAATTAGCAATACTCACAGAAAAAATCATTATAAACTTAATATTTTATTCACATGTTCTGCTGAATAATTAATTACATTTAATTAAACAATATAAATTATTAACTGGTCCATCTTCAAATCACCCTGGAAACGCTGAAAATTAAACAATTCAATTAAATATTAATTATTTTAATTATAATTATTTTATAAATTACCTGCAGCGCTGATTTCAACTTTTTTTCAAAATTCAAAAATTTCCAATAGGTCTTGATTAAATGTTCGGGGACACATTTTTTAAAGCCAAAACTTTTCATTTTCATGTAGAGATCAATGAAACCCTGAGAATTATACAATACCAGCACAATCAAAACCAGCATGACCATTAACGCTGCCAAATAGTTTATCTAAGAAGATAATGACTTGGGCAGTTCGTGCTGCTTCTGATGGTAACTTGAGAATGCCTTTATCGGTTTCAGCAGTCGTCCCTAAATTATAGAAAATACATTAGTGAAAACTTATCTACAATATAAAAATGTTTAATTTGTACCCGATTTTGCCATAAGATTAATCGTAGTAGCAACTGTGTAGCTCAACACTTTGGTGCAACACGAAACCTTAATTCTTTTTAAATTTTGTGGATAAATATGATTATCATTTATTTTTGGCATCGCTCTAAGTTCACCACATACACCATCTATTAAATATGCATTTTAAATATGATTCCACTTTAGCCATTATCTCAACTCCATCGATACAGCATTTTTAAGTTTCCGTAGAGTAAACACCTAAAAATAACAAAACTTAAATTTTAATATAATTTTCAAATGATTAGGAACTACCTGTACTTAATTTGCTATTTTTTTGAATTTTTCGGCAAGCTTTATCCTTTGTCGTAAATTTGAATTTTGAAACTTGCTACTTCTTAATTGTCTTCGAAAGTGAATAGGTTCGCTATATATAAATTTAGCTTTAGGAGTAAGTTGAGCAGATCTTGTTATGTTCACTTTGTTAAGTAGTGATGCTAAAAAATATTTTTTGGGCATAAATTAAGATTTGTTTTGCATGTACAAACCTTTTGTTCTTCGAGGTGTACCAACTTGAACTGTAACGTCTTCATCCCTATTCTATCCAAAAGTGCTTGTTGTAGCTAAAATTAATCAAATTAATTTTTCATGTCATATTAGTAGATTTGATTCTTTTATATATAAATCAACGAAAAAACTTAACAAACCATCTGACAGTGGTGGCGTTCGACAATTATCAGTCCAATTTAGCGTAATCACTTTAAAACACAAAAATTCAACAACTACCACAGAATAGATCAACAAACAATATCACATAAACTAAGCAATCAGTAGATCACACAGAAAATAGACCACAAAAAGACGCTTTTTAAAATGCAATATGGCTACGTGCTAAAGTAAATTTTAATTTTCAACTTGTCACTTGATTAACCTTGAAATAATGAAATTCTGAAAACAGCGCCACCCCATGAACGATAGTACGGACTTAATAGGATTCTTGTTCTCCCATATGAGATGTTTTACCGTGACCCACACTAAAATTTTGAAGTAACCGGTAAAGCAGTGATACCAAACACAATAATTTGTATTAACCAAAATGTTTTCCACACGAAGGAACAAAATTTAAATTAAATTTATAAAATTAACTTATAATTGTTGAGTCTCACACTAAAAACCTATAATATGATAATATCCACCAGCAAAACGAAAGTAATGGCATTTAAAGGACAGGAGCCGATAAGATCTAAAATAGTGCTAAACAACCAGACTATTGAACAAATAGGAAACTTCAACTTTTTAGGCTGCATGTTATCGCTATATGAGGAAAAGGACATACGAAACAAAATAGAAAAGTTGAACTACATAAACAGAACAATAAGAACATTTAAAAATAAATCAAACCAGAACACGGCAATCAAGTTCTACAAAACGATATCGATCCCGATCGAATTAAGCTATTGGTTACAGCACCTAGAAAAAATGGATGACATGCATATACCAAGAAAAATTTTTAAATATAAACCTAGAGGCAGAAGAAACGTCGGTCGACCAAAGAAAAGATGGACAGACCAAAACAATAGAGTGGCATAACAGACTACAAGTCTATCACGTGCAGATGATGATGATGAACTTATAATGGCTTTATCTTCGATTAATATGAAATAAATTCAATATCACTCAAAATATTATTTAACCCGATAGCAGGGCACTGATTTTAACTTCTTTCACTTCTGAAATAAAAGCACTTCTTAATTACATACATGAAAAATCGGATACTATATAATCAAAGGTTTTATTTATCTAAATACAAGAAAATAATGGAATAATACAATAAAATTGTAAAATTTTAAATTAAAATTTAACCAACAACAGACGTAATAAGTTCAGCAACATCCGCATTGGTGGCCTTTACTGTTAATTTCATCGTGACGCCATCGGCTAACACTAACTTAGCCCTAACTAAAATGTCAAATCCACCTCGAAATATTCCTACAACAGAAAAACATCAAAGAAAATATTCAAACAAACCTCGTATACAAACCTGCTAATAACAAAGTGTGCGTTGTTTTTCCTTCAGGAATTTTATCGGTTCGCTCAGCAGGCTGAAGCCCCAAAAATTGTATTATATTTTTGACTGCTTCTTCAAGAGAAGTCATGGAACTCAATGAGAAAGTGTCTTCAATAACGACGAATTCATCACCTGCTTCGTCCCACGTGGCACCAAAATTAATTTTATTTATTCTTTGTATTTGATCGCCTAACACAACTTCGAGATCTTCTAGCATGTATTCGTCATTGTATCCTTCATCTGTATCGGGCAAACCAGTATTTGGATCGCAATCTTTGACTATAAATTTCAATGTTGCTCCAAATGTGCCTACGGTGTTGGATAACTCTTCGGGAAACTGAAGAATGATATAAACCGAACCCATTTCATTATACGACAACTTTTGACATGAAATTTCTTTTAATATTTTGTAGCCTTCGCTGGCATCGAGTTGAATTCTCACATTTTCGAGTAATTGATCGTTGAGGGTATTCAAACAATCAAATTGTAATACCAAATGATGTGCATAACAATGTTTAATACAAGTGACAACGTATTCTGTTTCGGATTCCGTCAACTCTACAATTTCAGAACTTTTGAATAACGGCCCAAGTTGTTGTATTCCAGGTATCACGTTAAGTTTTTCGGTGTAGTTTTCTTCGCGAGACACAAATGTTGGTTTTGTCGGATTTACACTGGTTAGCATTCCCTCCGATTTTTGATTAGCTATTTGTTTCTCTTCTTCTGTTGGTATGGCTACAACAGGGACGGATTTAATGTCAAATGGTTTTTCTGTTCTCGTTTGTATGTATTCTTTCAAGCATCGCTCAAGTGATGGGATTGAAACCTGTAATGGCTCTAAAATATAATTGTTGCACAACATTTTATCCTGCTGTTTCAGTATTGAACTGTAGTAAGTTGCCCTATCTCGTACTTCATCGTCTGAATCCATTTGGCACCGAGCCAATAAAACCTGTATATTTTCCAACAAGTCTGGACACAAAGCACCAAACTGTGCCATTGCCGATACGGCAGCTGCACGTACGGTAGGATTTTCTAAAATAACGCGATTATAAATAAACCTGATGTACCGCGACGGTTGTTTGGTGCGTGGTCCTTCCTTGCCCAACAAGTGCAAAATACGAACAGCAAGTGATGTGTGCTCGCAATCTTCGATAAATTCACACAAATGTGCCAAGCCCGTTTCTTTGGCATCCGCATTGTCTTCAATTATGGTGATGATTGTGTCTGCAATTGAAGCCTTATATTCCAAACCGCCTTCGTCCCGCAACATTGCTGAGAGGAAGTTCATTAAAACGCTATGTTTGCGAGGAAATTTCAACGCTAAAGCTCTGATAGCTTGAACGACGACAACTTTAAATTCATCGCTTATTTCCGACACAAACGTGGCTATTTGTTTCATTAAGCGATCGACAGATGACTCCGCTCCTGTAAAGCAAACGTTGAAAATAAACATTTCTTGGGGACTCCAAAACTCACCAGTTTTCAACAAAGTCGTAATGGCAAGAGTTGCAATTGAACGATTTGAATCGGTAATCAAATTTTCCAAATCCAAATTGCACGCAGTCACGGCAGCAGGATGATTGATTGCAACTTGATTTAAGGTTCGAACGGCTGCAAAGCGCAAAGTCGCTTTGGGAGAACCGCAAAAAACTTGCAAGATGCTTATGGCGGGTGCCAACTCGCGACTAGTTGTTTTTCGCAAATTGACAATTGCGTGCGCCGCTTCATAGGTGACCATTTCAGATTTGTGACGTAAGCACGACTCGATAAATTCAAATAAGGGTGAATCATTGCCAGCATCTTCTTCTTCCAATAGTTTCGACGCAATGCGAACCTAAACCAATCTAAATTATATTTTTGTTCTGTTTTTGTAAATTAGAAATTATAGTTTTAGTTTTAAGTAGAGGGGTTATGAGGAAACTAGATAACTTTTTCGAAATTTATCAATGAAACTAGTGGATAATGTCCATCGGTCTAAGATGATCGATGAAAGTAAAACATAATGGTGCTATGATATTTGTTCAATTATCACATTTTTTTATATTTTCTCGAAATAAAAGGTTTCTAGCAATTGAAATAAAAAATTGCTTCTGTTAAGTTTCTACAAAATCAATGTGCAATTAGTAAGAAGTATTGCATTTCTAACAAATCATTTTGGTTTTCATCGGAAAACCAGCCCAGCCTGAGAACTTAATATTACGGTCAATTGATTAATTTTCTTCCTCTACTCTCCTTTTATATTTAACTATTAAGTTTCTCCAAGTCCTTCGCCCTACGAAACAGCATAATGACCGCTTCAATTTTTAGGAGAGTTCTCTTGGCACCCAAACCTCGGTGGTTTGACCTTGCCTGCCAAGGGAACATGGTCGGAATATAATTCTCATCTCGTCCGGATTCAAACGGCTTAGTGGTTGACCCACTAAAAGGCCAAGCCGCAATCGTCATCAACTATTAATGCCCGATTTCTTCACTCATAGTTATCTTCAAGTTAGCAAACTTTAGGCTAAATTGACAAAATAACCAATCAGGCGACAACAAAACAAATAAATCAATCATCCGATTGGCTATTTCGTTAGTTTAACCTGAAGTTTGCTAACTTGAAGATAACTACGAGTCAAGAAATCGAGCATTTTTTAATAGAAAAAGAATACTTTTTCAAACATGATGTGTCCTAGCATTAAGCAAGAGTCCATTTGCCAAAATATACTAACTTCAACACTGACCAAGGAAGGGGAAGCTGAGTGTTCCTATTAAACCTATTATGATGAGTTGAACAGACTAAATGTAGGCTTAGAACGGAACTTATGTGACAAAACACAACCCAACCTAGCTCAATCTCCTAGAACCCGTTTCTTGCCATCTACAATTTTTGGTGCTGCTGATGAAAGTAATGCCAGTAAAACAGATGAAGATGTTTGTCTCATAATAATTGTTTTTCAAATGATATTTACTCCGATATCATTATTGTTTAGATTTCATGGGAAAACAATTAGCAATATAGGTAATATCTCAAAATAAAGAACATAAAAATGTTGCCATTAAAACAAAATATATCAAAATTGGATGATAAGCCTAAATCACGTCTATTTTGAAAATGGTATTTTCGAATAATATACAAGCAGATTAAAAAAATTTACGTTACTTTCTTCACGAAGAAGCAGTAGGGACCCAATTTTTAAACCTACTACTGGACGGCAAGTATTTATATTTAATTATTTCGTATTCAAATTGTTAAATGTATACATGAAACCAACATAATTCACCATTATTAAAAAACTTACCAACATACAAACAGCATATGGTGACTTGAGAGACATACGTGTCAGTTTTGCCACTAATTTGGTAACGGCCAAACGATCGCTTTTCTTAATATGATACAGCACGCCCAGAGCATGATACTGAACCATAATGCTGCAAAAATAACTATCAGTTACCTTTGAAACCACAAGCATGTTAACTTTACACACTTATCGCTATTGACGGCCTCTTGAGCTTCATTAACCCATCGTTTAATAACATCTGAAGCAACCTTACTCATGTGCAAAGAACTAACCAAAGCAGCCGAACTAACGGCCGAATTTTTATCAACAATGGCTTGTTTCATGTAGCGTTCGATGGCTTGCAACATGGTAACATCCGTGATGCTACAAAGCGCTCTAATAGCTGCAGCCCGATACAAATCTTCCTTTCCTGTCATATCTTTCGTTAAACTTGACGTCACAATAATAACATCATCTGCAATTGAACTCAACTCTTTAATTCCTAAATACACCATGCGTCGTTAAAATAACATCCTTCGATTGAAACAACTTAGTCATTGCAAAGAAGACTTCGGTAGCTTCGGTCGTACCCAATTGTTCGCCCTAAAACACACTTTGTTAATCAAAGTAAAATTCCTGTCAAATTGTCCTACCTGATTCAACAAGTACAAAATTTTCGTCAAAATATGAGTACATCTTTTCGCATTAATTATATTCTCGTTGAACAGCCTAGCTTCTTGCAAGACGGTAGTCTTTTCGATATGTTGAAAAGGATTTCCGTTGCCTGAAAATTTTGGAAACAGAAGTAGAAAAAATTTAAGGTTAGATTGGACAAACCGGAACCGAGCACTTACCATCTTCTTCTTCTTTCTTGTCCCTCTTGAAGGAACTCATTCTAAGTTACTATTTAAATTTTTGGATACAAGTTGTCGAGAATTTGAAATTTAACAAAAATTTAATCCGTACACGTCACTTTGACTTTGTAAATAATTTTGACGTTTGATAGATGAAATGCCACGTTGCCGCGTCGACTCGCAATGTCACTTAAAATTTGAAATTGGAAAAGACACAAAATTGTTAATATCCAATTTATGCTAGACAAATTATTTTCTTTGATAATGTTTCCATCAATTTTTCTTTTATTAATGTTTCGCTTACATTAGTTTGATTGATTGTTATAAAAATTAAGAAAACTTGAAAGAAATTGAAGAAATCTCGGTACGTTTACAAGTACACCGAGAGCAAATCAACAGATAAAAATATTTCGTGCAACGACAAGCTGCCAGATTCTTGTAGAGACTTGTTAAAAAAGTATCTTTTTAAAATTCCCTCGTACAACGCCGTAGGTTATCGTGATAACTTTTATTGTAGTTGATGAAATATTAAGAACAATTAGAGGATTTCTTAAGTTTCTGTGTAACTTTCATGATGTTTGCGCTTGGAAAAAAGCAAATCGCAATGAAAATATTTCATCGGGTTTCGGGAAAAATTGGTGGTAACCAACGTGATCGCATCAAATGTCCCCGTTTCGATTGTTATTTATCAACTGTCAGTGAGTGCAAAATGTCAGTCGGAGATGATTTTCGTTCAATGTCACCGTTGCTGGATCTTGCAAAGAGATTCAATTGCTTTTATTTGTCAGGTAACTTTTCGTATTACGATTTGTCATTTTACATTCGGTACGCACAATTTTATTTAAAATGCGTGCAAGATAAACGATTTAAAATTGGTTTGGGGGAAATATTGATCAGTTTTCATGTTGTTGTGTATACACCCATTTTTTGCATTTTAGGTTTAAATTCTGGAAAGTATACGCCGTTTTACGTGAAAGGCTATCAAGTTGGACTTATTAGCAAGGACGTTAAGACAAAACTTACAGACTATCCCGAGGTATTCAAAAATTGAAACGTTTTGAGTTTTTAATGCTTGGGTTTTCTTTGGTAGGTTTTTCGGGTGACCAACAATCGGGTCGAATTAAATCCAGCTTTTCGTGATTATGAAGAACGCACGGATAAACTAGATAAAGTATTGAGAGAGTTACGCAAAAATGAAGCTTTTGTGGCTTTAAAAGGATGGAGAGACGAGGTAAATTTGGATTTGTGTGCTTCTTTTTAAAGTTATTTTATCGATGTTATATTTAGTGTTACGATGTAAAGGCGGAATTTCATACTACGAGCCTGTTGAAAATGGATAGGTCGGCTACGTGTTTATTTGGTATAAGGAATTATGGTGTAGACATTAATGGTTATGTTATGCATCCTGAAAAGGGTCTTTGTATTTGGCTGCAACAACGATCATCGACTAAACAAACATGGCCAGGTAAGGATTTTTTTAACACGTGTGGAATTTAAAGCAAGAGAGCAAGAGTGAGAGTGAGAAACTGATACTTCATTATCATAAATTTTAAATATATATGACTGCCAAGTCTGATGTTAGATCAAATTAAAAGTATTTTGGCTTCTGTAATTTATGCAAGTCAATACAAGTGTTGCTATATATTTTATAAATTTTCCATTTAATCAAATTTGTAATGCAGTTGCTAACAAGACGGATTATTTTGAAAAATTCCAATTGGTTATTATAAATAGTGAGAAAGGGTAGGTGATAAGGGCAAATCAATGAAATCGAGGTGAACCAGTGAACCTCAAACAAATTTATTTTTTAACAATTCTAACAATAGCAGAGTTGCCTTTAATTTTATATCAATAAAGCAATAAATAACTTATAACAATTACAAGTATTATGTCCATTTATTACGTCACATTAATTGTTTGTTAAAAAAGATATAAACAACACTCATTAAAATGTTTCTTAGAATTTAATACTATCGTGGTGTCTTCTATTTTATATTTGTTCTAACGATATTAAAAAACAATTTAAAACCAAAACGTACAACTCCACTACTTATATAATATGTCGAATAAACTATTTTAAAAATTACAAGTTTAGCGAAATATGAAAATTTTCCAACTTATATTTTAGTCTAAAACCTCGTTGCGCAAAGTGGTTTCGTCTTTTCAAGAACTTAAGTCAGGGATAGTTTAACTGAGAATTATACTGAAGTATAATTTCACAAGTTAATAAACATTTACAATTACTTATATAATAGGAAATTCAATTTCCCAAATATTATTTTGACATAATATTTGTTATGCTTGGTGCATTTTGAAAAATGCAAGAAAGTGAAAAACAACTCGTAGTGCAAGGGTTGCTTTTATCAACAATAGCACTATAAAATAAAGATGCTCGAAACCTAAGGATTTTACACCACCAGAGAACAAATTTAGAGTGTACTAGTTGCACTACTATGCTAACTGCTAGAGTAGTTATGATACAAAACCAGAGAATGTCTAGAATAAAACTGCAGACATGGAAAAGTTCTAGAGATCCAATGATTCAAACTTAATAAAGCACAACTAATAGAACAATAACATAAGTTTATTGAAGAATTAATTGAAATTCTTCAGAAGCAAAATTTTTATTCGAAAATATTCATCGAGTGGTTTCCTTTTTGTTTTTGAGTGATTGTTTTTCAAGTTTATTTTGTTTTCAAGTTATAAACACAAATTAATAATTAGCAAATGAGATACCAACATAGGAATGCAAATTATCAGCCTATTTCGAGGTCAGATTTAATTTATTATCTCTCCTTGTTATGTTTAAAAATCTTATGTGTTTATTTTACAAATGTAAACATGGCAGCAATAAGCTGCCAATACTAGTCATTCATAAATAAATTGATTGTTGTTTTATTTTGGTTGAGGGATTATTTCTAACTTATTAGGATTGAGTATTTTTTATTCCACTGTTGCTAGACTGGGTAACTACATCAGCACATAAACTATTGATTACACTGAAATAAAACAAATAGTTTTATCAAAAGGTTAGAAATTTTATAACGGTTTTAGTTGACTATGTATAGTGACCATGCCAAAGAAGTGCAAATGTGGTGTCAGATAGAAAATTAAATTAAATTTTTTTTAAACGTTTAGGGTACTTCATTTTTTTCAGTCATTATTTCAGATATTTTTTATAACAATCAAAATATTAAGAAATTGCTTGAGTTTTGATATTTTTATACTGAATTTCTGGTTTCCACTAGTAGAATTTATTACAGGGTGGACATAATATTTCACTTGCTGAAATTGTAATATTTGCTGGTACTTGAATTACACTACATTTATGCACATTCACCTAAATTTAGCTTGAAAATGCGGTTTAGTACAAGTGCTAGAAAAATACTACAATTTGAGCTAGTGGTATATTCTGAATCTGTATTGAAAAAACCGCTAGGTAGATCGTCTGGCAAGTGTATATCTTTTTAAAGTAACTACCTAAGCTACTGGTCAATTTGTTATTTTTAATTGGTAACTGAAACAAAATTTCAAAATTGTCCACAAAGAACGGTTGCCTTCAGATAGAAATGTTTGAATTTTCACATTCATTCAGCATTTTGCTATTGCTTCGAGTGAGCATTATAAACTCGATGTCATTGAAATACAATTGTTTTAATTATAATTTGTTTTTTGAAACACAACATTAAAAGATTTAGGAATAAGGAAGTACAGTATCCCACAAAAATAAAACAACGCATTAATAATATTTGATTTTAACATGAAGTTATGAATAATTAAAAGTAAATCTTTGGAAAATATAAAATAATAATATTATTAAAAATTATAAATCAAATTAAAGAAATACATTTTACAATAATTTTAAATATTTTATACCGCAACATAAATAAAGCGACTTCACAAAAAATATACGTTAATCTGATTTAAATGATACAATGATCATACTTTGTCCAATACCCGTTATTTTTAATCTCTTGGCATCTTTTAGGCATAGATCCAATAAGATTTTGAATTATTTCTTTATCAAATGAATTCCATACTTGCGCAATTTTTCCAGATAAATCAATTGAATTTTTTCTCAACTTCCCTGTCTATTAGTTCTCAAACTAAAGTCTGGGGATTTAGGGGGCCATTTTAAAACTCACACATTTTAGCAGATGAACCAGCCTTTCACTAATTTTGCCCTGTGCTTTAGATTATTATCATGTTGAAAATGAAGCATAACTATGTCCAATATGTTCATATACATAAACCTTTACTTAAGCCTTTGTTTAATTGGGCGTTGTACATGCTAAATTCCATCACTAACATATTAAGCTTTGACTCGTCACTAAACAGGACATTTTTCCAATCCTGTATCATCCAGCTTAAACGAGTCAAAGCAAATTCTAGTCATGCCTGTATTTTTTTGTCTTTTCGCTGGAAAACCAAATTTAATCTTCTTAGTATGGATCTTTCTGATACTGAAGACTCATTTCTGCCAAAATTTGATTATCTGATTAAAAAGGATTCACTGAAGACAATTTTTTTAGTCTATCAAATTGAGGGGTAGTTTTCGTTGGTCTTCCAGTGGTTTTCAAATTTACTACAACTCCTCGATGCTTGCTATTTCTTGTATTTACTATACGTTCTTTCAAGTTTATAGAAATTTTTACACCTTTGCGCATTATTAACAGCAATTTTTAATATTTTTTTTAAAATTGTACTGCTTGTCACAACTTATTTAATTAAATAAATTATTAGTTGCTTTATTTTTGTCGCCAGTAAAAATCACCCACATTGAAAATCTGAGATTAGAAAAACGTGTGGATGGCAAATTGATCAGCAAGTATCGGTAATAATTCCTAAAAAAATAAAATAAGAAGTGGAATAAAAAAATTCGTAGAAAGTTTCTTTTAAGATACTTTAACAGCAACATTTACAGCGTCGCTTTCTGTGTATCAGATACTGTAGGTGGGTTAAATCAAATAACCAAATGTAATTTTTTTAGATGATCTTCAATTGACCGAAAACCTAAATCACCCGATATACTTAGAAGTTAATTATTCCTAAATAATAATACCATCAAAGAAAATTATATCTAACTGCAGGGTATTCAATAAAGCTGATGGGCGAAGTTCTTCAAAATTATAAAAGATTTTCTGTTATGTTTTGATTTTATTGCAATAGTAACTAAAAATGTCACGTTGCCATAGCAACGGCCAAGCAGATGATATCCTTAATTCAATGCTGATAAAAATAAATTTCATATGCCGAGAGATCTGGTGGCTATGGAATACTCTCCCTCCCTCCGTGTGCCAATATCTAGAGGCAGAACATTAAATGTTTAAAAATCATGTTATAAGTTTGCAATTTATTTTTTTTACAAATTTAGTGTGGTTAGGGGGTATCTACACCTCCCTTCAGCCTTTTTATTATTTTTTAAAAACTCATTTTGTTCTAATGAGTCCAAAGTAGCAATAATAATTAGAAAACACACAACTCACTTTTAAGGGGGGGATATGAAATAACTTCCAGCCCAGTCTTTTTTCAGGAAGGGGGGCACTCGAGATCCCCCCCCCTTTTGGTTTTTAAGTTAAACTGCTTTCTGCCGTGATTAATTCAGTCAAGTTAAATGTATTACTTTTAACAATCGAATCAATTCAGGGAACTGATAATGATATGTCTTTTCTAAAGTTTATTTGCATTACAAACAAGAGAAACCTATTTACCAGGAACAGAACTGCAGTGGATTCAGGGTGAGAAATACATATGTGCTGGCTCACCTTGTAAAAATGGAATTTATTATTATTTCGGGCTCCTTAGATACTAGGATACAACTAAAATTAGCTACTCGTTCCTCCAAGAGGTTATCGTGACATTTAATAGCTGGAAGATATTGCCAGCACCTTGTGAAAGCAGCACAGAGACGGCCATAGATAGAAAGTCACAAAGAAAACTTTCTTATGTAGACTCCTCGGGTTTTAATTGAATTTCTTAGTATCAGTAGTCGATTGCTTGAACTACTTATGTAAGACCACGTTCTGGTTAACCACTTGGTAGCAGAATTCGTTATTATTTTTGTTAATAAATTTTGTTTTTGGTTTATCAACTAATATGGTTCTAGACGACGGGAGACGGTCTTGGCCTAGTATAGAGCGATCAACTACTGATGCAAAGGCACCCGGGAGGAGTCTAGAAAAAGAAAATTTTCTTTCTGACTCTTTCTTTCTATGACCGTCTCCCGTGCTTCGGAGGGCACGTAAAGCCGGCGGTCCCCCTGAGTTGATGACTGCCAGCATCAACAATGAAAAGGGTTACAGGCACATTCCCTAACTCGGACTTAGCAACCGTGGGGTCTTAATGCTTAAACCTTTCCCTTAGAGAAAGAGGCCAATGCCCAAAAGTGGGCGGAGAAGGCTATAACGGAACGGATGATCTTATAGTTTTCTTGACCCACGTGAAAAAATTTTGGCTCGATCCTGGCCCACTCAAATTTGATGTTCTAATTCCGTACCTGCTATTAGCTTAAGTATTACTTGATCATAATATGAAAAAGTATTGTTTTCATGCAGAAAAAGAAGTTGCTGTTTCAATGGATTCAAGATGTGTGTGTGGTCAAATTTTGTGTGCGCTGTACCTCAAAAACTTCTTCAAAAACGAATAGGAATTTGGAAACCAAATTTGGGATTTCGCATTCTTATATTGAGACTTAGAGCTGATTAAATTTTGGTTGAAATTGGTTCATGGAAACTATTTTTTTTAAATCTTTTTTTAATATTTGTTTTTATTTAATATTTCAAAAATTAATGGGAGTTTCAAAACAAAATTTTGAAAACCAATTTGAAAATTCAAATTGGTTTCAAATTCAAGTTTAGTGAATTTGTAAATGAGTAAATTTTTTTTATTTGCTTATTTTTTAACCTATGATATTGATATAAAGATGATCGTATGTATTTTTACAAGTTAATGAAAGAATTATATATAATAAATAATTATTCTCATATTTTGAAGTCAAACATCGTCATTATTAACATTTTATTTTTTTCAAATAACATTATTTGGTTTTTCTTTAACTCATTCAGTGATAAGCACAAAAATGAGTTTATTTAGATTATAACGATTATTTCCAGTAATATTACTGAACTGCAAGCGTATTAGTCAATTTTCGTCCCGTCAGACACAAATTATGCACAAATGCGCTTGCGTTGTAGTAATATTACTAGAAATAATCGTTGTTGTTACAGACCTAATATTACTTGGCACTAAGGTAAATAGAATACAATGAATGATCTAATGATGAACGAAAACTTACCCCGACTTGGCATGTACGTCATCCCGCGTAAGCACTTTAGCTTTCACTTCAATGAAAATTGAAGGTAATAGATAAAGTGAATTATTATTAATATTTTTACTTATAATTTTGTTTTTAATTATTAAAATGCCAAAAGAAAAATATTTGGCTTTGGCAGAAAAAATTCTTGCTTTAAATTGTGATTGGTTTATTGCATCGGGTTATTGCTTAAAAAATTTCTAGATCGCTTTGTGTAGTCAACAACTTTATATAACTGAGTGATTCCTACGGAAGAAATGCTCCAAACAAAGAAGAAAAAAGGTAACTGCTAGAGAACGTACATCTATTTTACGTGCTGTTACACAAAACTAGTAACTGTAGCGGAAAGAAAAATAAATCTGGATCTTCCGGAGATTATCAGACAAGTAATGGACTATTTAAATGGAGAAAATTGTTAAAACAACCTCGAACTGAAAAACATCATCTAGAGGAGAAATTGAAATTTTGTCAGGATCACATGACTTAGAACACACTCATTTGTGCTACTATCAGAAAACAAAAATTATTATTTATTTATTCTATTTATGAAAAATGCATTGTTGTTTTAATTAAATTTACTGCCGTTTACTTGTTACTTTTATACGTTTTAATGTTTCTATCTAGCGACTACGTAGAAACATTAATTAAAACACTAAGTTAAAATAAAAGCATACTCTGCTTTCTTTTAAAACTACAGAAACAAACATCCATATAAGTGAAAAACTCTCCATTATTTATTTAATTTCAAGAATCAAATTAAAATTTTTAAGAAAAAAGAGATTAGGTTTACTAAGAAAATTATTAATTAAAAAAATAAATTGCAATATATGTTTTTAGATATGTGGGATAATATGGTGGCCGGTGGTTTATCTGTAGGTCATAATATTTTAGACACTGCTCACAAAGAGGCCAAAGAAGAGGCCTCAATTCCCGACGAACTGCTTAATAAATTAGTAAGTGCAGGATGCGTTTCGTAAGTCGCCTCCTAAAAATAAAAAGCCAATTTTGAACACGTGACATTTTTAGATTTTATTTTCAATCCGAGAGAGGCTTGTTTCCAAATACGGAGTTTGTGTTTGATTTACAATTACCTTTGAATTTTATTCCACAAAATGCTGATGGAGAAGTACAAAAATTTGAATTGCTAACTGCATCCGAGTGTATAGAAAGAATACTGACAGCCAAGTTTAAAACTACCAGTGCTCCTGTTACCTTAGATTTTCTTATGAGGCATGGATTTGTTACTCCCGATAAAGGTAAATTATGTGAAATGAAATGGTTTTGTTGTGTTTACTACTCTTATTATTGTTATTTTATTACAGAACCCTATTATAATATGATAATGGAATTGCTTCATGTTCCCTTGCAAACAATTTACAATAACCAAAGTGCTAAAGAAAATGGACAGATTTTATAATGTAAAATTTATATTTAAAATTGACCTCCAAGGTTTTTAAAAGAATTTTTTTTATTGTAGTTAAATTTTAAAATTTTACAAAACCAGCCTACATATTATTTATTTTATTAGGGAATAATTTGTAGGGCTTCTATTTTTTAAAACAATAAACGGAATTTTTAACTGTAGATGTTGATGAATAGTGTGATTACAAAGTTTTGTACTTAATTGCGTATTTTTTCAATTTTTTATAATAATATCGAATAGACACCTCTACTTATAATTTATTTTAATGAGAATAATGTCTCACATTTTTCTTTCCATTAAATTTTTACCAAAATTATATAATAAAAATTATACTCTGTGTATTATTATTATTATTATTGTTTCATGAAAGTACTACGAGGGGCGTTCAATAAGTAGTGGTACGTTTTTGTATTAAGGCGCTAGTAGTGCAATGTAGATTTTGTTTTTAGTAAGTTTTTGAAAAATATAACTATTACTGAACATCTCTTGTATTTTAGATCTACAGGTATGATTTGTTTGATCTATGCTACTATTTATTGTGATAAGTTAATAACGACATACATTCTTTAAAATAATTTAGTTGCTAAGTAAAAATTAAATTATTGTGGTTTATTATAATGTATCCATCCAACGAATTGTATTTATTAAACGAATTTAACAGAAGTTCGTTTCTCTAACTATCGATTTTATCTCCTTAGTATCCTATCAGCCTCGTCGCTGGGGATTTTTTTACCCAAGTAAAAAATGAAGGTTTTATCTGAGAGAAGTGCTAACCACTCACAAGCATTCTGGGTTTACTCAACATCTTAAATCGACTGTTAAGTTAAACAGACACCTGATAATTAGTTGTCCTTGTATTGTATAGAAACTTGGCTAGGTAAAGGTGTTTCCTTTGGTCATATCCTTAAAATGAGCGAGCCAGCTGGAGTGAATAACTGCCTATCAGTTTATCTGCAGATATCGGACTGCCGACTTGAACTGAAGAACTTATCTGTGCTGGCCACACATTACTCGGATCTAATCTGCAGATTTCGTTCGTTCGTGCGCTTGAAGCTGTTTAATCCAACTGCTTTATGGTAGCTACACCACTGATTTGAAATATAGCAACGTAATACAAAAATCATAATTTTTAAAGATACAACGTGAATAAAGTCTTTTTTAATCTAAACTTTTAGGGATAATTACCAAAGGGAAACAGTTTACTCATCTTTTTTGACTTAAATCTATTAGTTTCGTGCAAAACAGAGTGGCGCATTAACATGACACCAGGC
The DNA here is from genome assembly GCA_036346125.1 of Lycocerus yunnanus. NCBI lineage: Eukaryota > Metazoa > Arthropoda > Insecta > Coleoptera > Cantharidae > Lycocerus > Lycocerus yunnanus. Next base: position 4,762,883 of record JARFIX010000005.1, on the reverse strand, counting down.
TCAAATCCGGAGAGAATGTTAAATTATCTTTTGACCTTCTTCGTAATTCGGAGAGCACATAAAGCCGACGGTCCTCTCTGTCTTGATGGCTGTCATAATCAAGAATTAAAATGGTTATAGTTCCCAATTCCGGTTTAAGCAGCCGCGGGGTCTTATTTCTGTCATGTTTCCCCGAGGGGTTGACCACCTGGTATATTTAGTGTACATAATTTTGTAAATGATTTGCAATTGTTTGCAAAGCAAATGTTTGCAAATGTGTGTAAATTTTTGCAAATGCCTGTAAATGCCTGTAAATCTTTGCAAATGTGTGTAAATTTTTGCAAATGCCTGTAAATCTTTGTAAATTACTGCAAATCTTTTGCAAACGACTGTAAATCTTTGCAAATGTCTGAAATTGTTTTGCAAATTCTGTGTAAATTTTGCAAATGTTGCAAATCTTTGCAAACGACTGCAAATCTTTGCAAATGTCTGAAATTGTTTTACAGATATCTGTGTAAATTTTTGCAAATGTTGCATATTTTACAAATGTTTGCAAATTTTGCAAATGTATGTAAATTTTTGCAATTGTAAATGACTGGAAATCTTTGCAAATGTCTGAAATCGTTTGCAAATATCTGTAAATTATTGCAAATTTTGAAATTATTTGCAAATTATTGTAAATGCAAATTTGGTGTACACCGAGGTTAACCGCTGGTGAAGTTTTGTACACATCTAATGAAGTACATGAAGTACTGGGAGGGAGGTGTAGAACACCTTCCAGTGCACAAATTTTGGAATGAAAACATTGCAGAACCCCAGACCGAGTAGTTTACTTTTTATCAGAAATAAACTGAAGATCTCCGTTGTAGAAGCACTGGAGGGTGTTCCAGACCCCGGTTTAAATAATTTATTTTTATTAAAAGTGAATTAAATATTTAAGCATATCTCAAGTTTATTAAAATTAGCTATGGCCAAGTAAATGTATTTAATTCGTAATCTGACAATTAATTATAAACTACCTAATTATAAATTCCGTACTCCTGGGAGGTAGATCTCTGCAACAGGAGAGTTCAGTTTACTTGATAAAAATAAACTACTTGATCCGGGGGCTGGGGAGAGTGAAACACCTCTAGTGTCTCTGCAACGGGAGATTTTTAGTTTACTTCTGATAAAAATAATCTACTCAATCTGGGGGGTGTGGAACACCCTCCAGTGCTCAAATTTTGGTATTTCTGTAAGTCTCAGAAATTGAAAGTCTCTGATACTGAAAGCATCGATTAATTACTGCTGAATTCTATGAAGGACAAAGAAGTATGGAGAATTATGATGAAGTACGTAAAGTGTGAAGTTAATTGTACACGATTTCCTCTAGCGGTTGACCCTTGGTGTACACATATTTGGTCAGTGGTCAATCCCCCGTGTTTCCCCTAGAGGATACAATTGATGCCCGGCAACGGAAAAAGGTGATCTTAAGGACTCGCTTGCCTTATGCATTTTCTTATCGGCTCTATCAATAAAAATTTTAGATTTCTTATAAACAATAATTAAGATTACCCAATGCACAATAATAAATTTTTTATAAAAATTTGTCTGTGACAAAAATTTCGTTTTTAATTAAAATATGTTTAAAAAAGGTGTTTAAAAGCATTGTCGTGTGGTCACTGTGACCACATTGCTAAGTGTGAATAATTTTTAAAAATAATAAAAATTTTAAATTTAAAGTTTGATATTTAATAAAAGTATTGAAAAATTCTTACATCTTATTATGGGGGGGGGTACGATTTTCTTATTTTTGCTTATACAAAGGGGGGGAATCTCAAATCATTGAAAGTTTGCTTACATAACGCGCCCTTAGCTAATTTTTGCCATAAAACATTGTGCTTTTTGACAGATTTATTCTATTATTTATTTCTGTACTGCTGTTTTCACCATTTATGATTATACCGCCCAGATAAAAAAAAACTAACTTACTTCTACCACCATTTTCTTTGCTTTACATTTATTTATTTTCATATTATAATTCTGCAGGTTTTCATTTATGTTGTTAAAGAGTTCTATTATCTCTACCTTGAGCAGAGCTAAATCATCAATGTATTTCGATGACATTCACTTGGTGGAATTCATTTTTTGCTCTCTGTATATATTGCTATGGTTCAATTTTAAGACTTCAACAGGGAATTTTTTATCTTTGTTTTTTATTGAAATTTCCTCGGTTTCTTTAACTCAAGGTGGCATGAGCTCTTTATAATAATGTTGTTTGTTGACTCAGAGGAAAAATTACAACCTTTTTTAAAATGAAGAATGTAACAGTTTAATTTTTGATCTAAGTACAGGTTGTTCAATTATTGTGAAATAAAATAAATCTAATTAAAATTAAAAGACATCCAGGTATTTTAAAATTTTGACTTCTTAAATTTTCCATTTTATTTATTTAACTTGATTCGCTGCATTTTTGGCGAAAATCAAACTTGTGAAAGCCTTTTGTAACACTTTTAAACCTTTCAAGAAATTTTGCTTCCATACCCATCGCTGGCTAATTTTTAACTAACTTTAAAATTCGGCTCGTTTTGAACTTTTGAACCAAGTGCCAACATTTTCAGCTTAAACTTTTCCTTTTGGTTTTAAATTAAAAATTTTTGTCTACAGTTTTGTTTTCTTGAAAAATTAAGCTTAACAATTTCCCTTCTTGGCGAATATTATTAATAAAATCAAACTCATAAATTTCAATTTGCAATCATCGTTAAAAAATCTTGTATTTTCAAACATTAAATTATTTTTTTATTTTACAATTTTGTTTTTCATAATTTTTAGAATTTTTCTTATGATATTTCAGCCAATTTTGAATTATTTTTCTATCGCCAACAGCTACTGCATTAGCCATTAATATTTCAATTATTAAATTTATTTTTAAATACACAAAATTTTTTAAATTATTATTATTTAATTCAACATGTCCACCCAAAACAAAAAAAGGTATTTTTGAGTCTGCACGTAATGACTTTCATCGTGGAACTAACTTTTGGAAATTTTCTATCGAGTTGGGTTGAGCTTTAGGACGTAACAATTCTTACAGAAATCGTTTAATCTTAAAATTTAAATTATTTATTTTGTTCTTTTTATTAGCAAGTTTTGCTGAAAAGTAACACTAAAGAGTAAGAAATAAAACACAGAAGAAAGTAAATGAAAACAGCATATATTTCTGACGTAATTAAAAATTTCCACATAATAATCTAATATTAATAATTTGCAAAACAATCCTATTTTACCGCTATGAAATGTATATAATTAATACGTAAGCGATTATTTAAAAAAGCGCAATTTTGTGAAATATAATATTAATATGCAATGTATCGGTTTAAATCAAGAAAATTAACAGCACCATGACCAGTTTAAACAATAAAATTTGCAAAAAGCAACAATAAAAATAACATATAAAATTTAAGGCATTCGCATACAATCGACTTAATTTTTGTTTCTAACAAATAAACTATCAATACTTATTAATGCAAAAAACCGATGGAAAAACTTTGGAGAGATAAGTTAATGCATCGGTTTTTAATAACGTTTTATCGTAATCGAAACGTTGGAGAGAGTAATTTCGATCACGACATAAAAATTTAAGAAATTAAGTCGACTTCACATCACAGTTTAAAATTAACCGATGTGTTTTTCCAAGTGTTCCACTCCTCGGAACAACCATCGACTAATTAACACACAACCTTTACGTAAACTTTAAAAACAACAATATAAAATATATATATATTAAACATTACTCTGTGCGTTTTCCCAATATACATATTATTATAAGCAGATACTAATTTTGTATGGTCACAAAACCAAAGTAGAAAAATCAATGTGGTTTGAGAATTTAATTTCAACCATTTTGTGATCTCGTCGAATAAATAAATTTTTTTATTCCTTTACAAGAAATACAACATTAGCTGGTATAAAAGATCCACGTCGTTCTCTAAAAAAAACTTACAATTAAGTAACACTGTTACAAAAAATAAAATGCAGAAGGAACACCAAGTATGGAATGTTAAAAGTAGAGCCGCAAATCTTAAGGACGATTTACATAATTTGTTTTTGTTTGTATCAAAATATAAATTTCTAAAAGTATGGAAATCAATTTTATATGGGCGGCGGACCGTCGGGATAACGCAGCAATGGTGTGAAACTATTGGCAAAATTGTTGACCACCGAACATGCATAATCGTCTTCTGTTGATGGCACCAAGGCAGCAACTCCCAATATTAACAGCATGAGAGCTTGGAATGGTAAAGATGCACGTAGAACCCTACCCAAGAAATGGTAACTTCGTCTTAACACTGTCGTATTTACTTCCACGTTATCTGTTCTGCCACTGCAAAGGAAAAAACAGTAATTATTATTTGTAACTTAATTTTGTTGTAATTCCGACTCGTGATGATAATCTGACACATTAAAAATGAAGAGAGTTTTTCTAGTGTCGCATCCACGAGTCGGATATGGATGGTTAATTATCAAAGAAACGTGAGTTAAAAGCGGTGTTCCAGACAGTGGTTCCCCCTTTTTTCATTTTTTCAAAAGCTCATGACTAGCCAGATCGAGTGTATCGGAGAGATAGACTCAGTCTTACATTATGTAAAAATTCACATTTACAACGTTAAAATTGCCCCGCATATATCAAATTGAAGAAAATGTAATGGTTACCATTTAAAAAAATAATCGATATTGGGTGTTTGTTTCAAAAGTGGACAGTCGAAATAACTTTTGTTTTTGAGTAAATTTGAGAAAAGGAAAAACCACGTCGATTTAGAGAGGAGGTGAGAGGAAAATTCAAAACCATTACCATTTGAATTTTAAGTTTATCCCTCTCCTCACCAGATACCCCTACTTTGAAATTTTAAATTTTTACCCCCACCTTACGATACATCATTTTAAAGGTAGAAAAATTCTCGTTTATCGACGATAAAAAAATTGAACTTTGAAAATTTTCACGGTCGAAAAATAACGAAAATTTCGAAGTAGGAGTAGCTGATGAGGAGGGGCTAAACTTCCTCACCATCTAAACTGACGTTGTTTTTTTCCTCAAAAACAAAAGTTATTTCGACTGGCTGCTTTTGAAATAAACAGATATGAACTTTGGAAAGGATAAATTCGCTGCGAGGCTAAATTCTACGTTGTTATCCGGCTACGGCCTTTGAAAATGTCGAATTATTTTACTATTGTATTGTTACTATTGTGTTGTTAAACATAAATAATTAGTCGATATATTAGTTAATGCCATAAATGCATTACTTATTAGTGTAAATACATAATGAAGAGAACATTTTTTTCTAGTCGTCAGTCTAAATGTTTACTTCATACTTGACAAAATTATCAATTTAACCATTATGTTACCATGGTCTGCTACTTTTTACTGCTAGTTAGTATAACCAGAGACGTAGGCTAGCATTTGGGTAGGTTAATCCTTCAAAACAGTCACGTCCCCCCATTCGCACTCAACTTTAGCAATAAAAAAATACAAAATACCTGCGGCGAAGGCAAACTTATTAAAAATATCTCTGAAGTTGTACAGATCTCCCAAATACTAATCTGGATGAAGGGCATTCCATACTCTTCGGTCTATATTTCCATTTTCCCATTTTGGAATTATTCCCATTTTGGACTAATTCAATTCCATACTCCCTGATTCCTCGGTCCAAACAATTTATTGCAACCAAGATAAGTCCAAATAATCGGAGAAATTACGCAGTTCAAACTTGTACAGACCGGAGAGTTTGGACCCCTTTTTTTGACAACAATATTTAGTATAACACAAAAGAAGTTGTGCGTAGAGTAAAACTCAGACTCTCTTGAGAGGGTAGTTGCCCCCATGGGAAAAAAAGGTTAAGGTGGAAAAAGGTAAGAAATCGGTTGAGGTGATATTTTTAAAGTTATTTAGAAAAGCAGAATTGCAGGTATTTTTCAAAATAAAATTTTTAATTTCCAGGTGTAATGTCAATTTTAAAGAAAGAGAAAACTAGAGAGTGGCTCGAGAAGCCTACCCTTATGACATCACTATGAAATTTAGAGATAATGTTTTTGAAAATATTTGGAACAACATCTGCTATTTTTCAAAATTTTTTTTTTTAATTTCAATTTTAAAGAAAGATGGGAGACAGGTTAAGATCAGTGACGGTCGGTTGAAAATTGTTTATCCGGAATCAAAGAGTATATCGGAATCCACAGGTCCAAAGTTTTATTTTAGAAGTTTTATTTTAGAAGTTTTATTTTTATAGAAAGTTTTGAATATTTATTTAATACCAAAGATATAGTTTAATTTCTAGTACTACAAAGTTTTTGGAGTTATAAAAATCAGTAATAAAAAATTAAATTAAAAAAATTAATAGCCTCCTCCTTGAAAAAACTGTCGTAATTGGTTAAAATATAAGTAGGCACATACGTAGGTACCAAGTTAAAAAGTAAAAGATTAGTAAATTGAGATCTCCCCTATGAGCCGTCACTGAATTCGAATTGTACCTTTTAATTGTAATTCGGAAAGCATCAATTGTAATTCACAGTAAAAATTGAAGCGAATCGCTCTAATATACTAAAAGATACCGAATTTTTTTCGACGAACCGATGGTTCTTGAATAGGCGAGCCGCAGGCGACCCTCTCGCCGCAGGGGCGACCTACCGAATCAGCCCATAATTTATAATATGAATACAGTAGATGTTTTATTTGTTAAAATTTAACGCAAAAGAAGTAGCTCCCAGTGTTTTGATTAAATATTATGCTATCGACAATTTGTAGTTTATAAAAGACCTGGTAACAAAAAGGTTAAGAAATTTTTGTAACTGGAACATAGTTTTGCGAAGAAATAAAACATATTATCAAATTAATAAAAAAAGAAGCATGCATGAAATTTTTAGTACTACCTAATAATAAAAAATAATAAAATATAATATTTACGTGTAAGTGCTGTTGTCTGGTGCGTCGGATGCCGCCGATACAGTGGTCGCTTGATCCAGTAGCTGTCCAAACGCAAAATAAAAGTGAAATTGTGCTAATTTACAATTTTACAACTAATATATTCTTAATAACAGTGCTACTTAAATAATAAAAATGATCGTCATTAACTATTTTGTGTTAACATAGTACAAAATAATTAGCTTCGGTAACATTGCTCCAAAAACTCAAAAAAAACTTCAACTCTTAAAAAAACATGCAGATAAATAAAAAAAAAGAGCAAAAATCGAATTGCTACTGCAACAACTTAAGTACCCACATTTCTACGTTTATCTACCTTAATTCCCACCACTTCGAATTGGGGTAATCCCCGCGAGTTGCTCCTCATTTGTGGCAAAATTAAAATAGCTAAACTATCAAATTATTCATTGACTTATAAGTATCGCTTAACAAAGTTGACAATGCTTAAATAAAATTAATCAACATTATTAAAGATGCATCCTATAAACAACAAATAGAAACAAATTAACAATATACCTAGGTATGGAATTGACCAGGGCACATTAATAATACTTGTGTGTACATAGAATATAATATATTTATGTTTTGTTTGCTATTTTGTGTTTAAGACTTTTCCAATATTTACAAAATGTTACATTTGTCAAGATAACTTACATTATAGCTGAGAGATTGCAGGCTAGGACCGGCTGCGGAAGAAGAAGCAATAGATAAGCCAATATCGTTAGGATCGCGACCTAAAACTGCACCCAATTTTAGAATGTAAATTCCTGTGAGTCTTATAAGAGAATGCAATTTTAGTCGTAATTCGGTTAATCTTGTACATATAACAGCGGAACCTTCAGGCGCCTCGTCATGTCTAAGCAATTGATAAGCATTTTCTTGCAAACTTAGCACGCGGGGTTCGCAACGTTCTAATTCGATGCGCAATAAACAAAAATGCTCAAATTTAGCGTTAAGAGTGTCCACGTCAACGGTCAAATCAACCGGTTCCGATTCTCGTATTCTTGTTTCCGTTTTCTCCAACCAATCGCACAACTCGTTCACAATCGCATGGAACTGATGATTCTGTAAAGAAAATTTTGTCAAAATTTAGAAATTAAGTTTTCCGAAAACACCTACGTCCATCAGGCATTTTTGCAAAATTAATTTCCAGGCGGTAGCGCTAATGCACACTTTATCCCAACGTTTATTATCGGCTTCCAATCGCTCCCTGAGTGCATCCCCCTTTTCCGAATCTTCCGAGTGAGTCGCTAAGTGAGTTCCAATAATGTTTAGAGAACGAATGATGCTCTTGTGGCTATCTAAATCTAATAAGAATTCGCGATGGTCCTGAATGACGTCCTCTAATTTCTCGATGTTCGATGGAGGCGAATGTTGACTACTTTGAATTCCTTCGGCTGCTTGTAGCCACTTTTCTAATCGCCACAAATCGTTATCCAGCTGCGCCCAGTTGCGCTTTGTACATAACGGGCACAATAGTCTTCCGGCTTCACTGTTAAAGGCAAATAAAAATTAGTTCCAAAAAATGCGGCATTTTGATCAAGCAAACAATTTTATTTAGATTTTTGATTCGGATTTTATACGCAAACTATGGTCTGCGCGTACAGTGGATCCGTTTTCGGACAAAAACCGACGAACGAGAATTCTATCCTTCACCATTACCGATGAATCTCCGTCACACTTTCTGTTCGGAACAATTCGTCCGAAAACGGATCCACTGTACGCGCAGCCTTAAGCTACATGCATTTTTAACTGTTAAAAGCATAAAAAATTAACTTACTGGTCACAAAATAATGTATAACCATCGGACATCTTAGACCTGCCGACAAAATGTTAATGTGTTAGATGCAATAAATCAATCTACGAGCGTTAATATTCGTTATTCTGGAATTCTTAAAAAGCAAAAACCTTTCAGACAAACTTAAAAACTCACCTGAGTTCTCTTATTTTCAACTCCTTTTGTTTGGCCCTATCAATCAGATCGTTAAACTCGTGTGTCAATTGTTCGACTTCTTCCATTCGTGCGTCCTCATCGGACGCATCGCATTCATTGACCAACAAATTGTACAGGTGGTTCATTAATTCGATGGACGATTGAGTTGCTGCGGTGAGCGTGGAAATTTTTTTCGCAATGGAATTTAATTTCGGCGAACCTTGTTCAGGTATGTCATCTTGCACGTAGGCGTTAAGACTGCTAATATTGTGGATGCACTCTTTTATTGCGGATTCCAATTCAACGATGTAAGCATCTTTGGCACATATTGAAGTCATTCTGTGTAATCGTGGAGGAAGAGTGTTTACTTGCACTGCAGTGTCTTGTTCGAATCTTAAAGTTTCGACTTGTACACTTTCATCAACTTCTTTGGGCAACTTATTTTCTGCTATTTGACGTTTCAGTTCCGATTTTAAACGAATAATTCGTTCCTGAATAGCTTTCCACAGTAGCTGATACTCGTCAATCATTTTTTGAATTTTTGCGATTTCTTGTTTTTCGCTCTTTTGCATTATTTTCAATCCAAGCTGGTCGGCATTTTCAAGTGTGGCATTTTGAGAGGTTAATTTCTCTTCCAATTTCTGCAAAAGTGGGTATACATCGTTTAGTTTACATGAACTTGAAATTTTTCATCATTTGAAATTATAGAACAACAAAATTCAAATAGCCAAGATATAATTATTAATATGTATAAATTTTGGTGTACTCTAATGTTCTACTCCAATGTGTCAATTTATTCCAAAATTGCTAAATCTGACACATATAACTCCCCCTACTGAGCTAAACGGCATTATCATTAGGTTTGTTCGTTAGATGCCTTTGGAACTGCTCTGAACAGTTCCAGATTACCTCACATTGACAGTTGTGCAGAGTAATATTCGAAGAACGCTTTTAAAACAACTTGTCCTTGATATAAATAACCTAACCTCAAAATATTTTTGAGGATAATATTTTGTCAATCAATCAATCACAAATCAATATTGTCAATCAATTGTCAATATTTTTGAAGTTAGGTTTAGGTAGTAATATTTTGCAGCTTAACTTCTTCATATTAGACATCACAATGACAACTAATTTACAAAATATTTTGAGGTTAGGTTATTTATATCAAGGACAAGGATATCACATCCAACAAGCACACCTATTGATTTGCATTTGGTAGAAAAATATAAAATCGTACCACAATTAAAAGTTTTAAACAACTTACCTCTAATTCTTGCAATCGCTCACTGGGGGACGTCTGCAATTCGGGGCTGGCGAGATGTTGTAAATCGGTAAGTTGAGCATCTATCCGCGTTAAACTCATCACTGCGTTTCCATGGGCAGCCGTAAATTTTCTATACACATCCATTTCCTTTTGCAATTTATCGCAAAATTCGTAAACGTGCGGCAAAAGATCGTTCCATTTCAGAATAAGTTTTCGGACGTTGGAAATTATTTTTCTCACGTTTTGTGGATCCAAACCGCTAGTTTTGACCAGTTTGGAATAAGTCTGATTCAAAACCTCATAGGTTGGACTACGAGATTCGATTTCTTTTATTAAATCGTCAACTTGAACAAGTTTCTCCTGAATTTGATCTTTCGTTAAATTTTCTTTGCATTTGCTCAGCTTTTTAAATTTATTTTCTTGCTGACTTAGCCATTCTTCCTGGTCATTGGTGATTCGTAACACCTCTTGTAGCAATTTCCAAATAAACGTAATTTTTCGTTTACGTTCCGCCGAAAGCCCACACACGTTCTTCCAACGCTGATCGATATTTTGCATCGCCGCCGTTATTGTATCGGTGGAAAAATAAATTTTCCAGATATCGGCGTCACTAATTATCAATTCACAAAGGTTTATAACGTCCCCTATATTTCCACTTTCCTTTTCAATGGATTTTTTCAATTTATCATTTTCTTGCAATAATTTATCCACCATCTCTTTATCGCACGATTCAAAGATTAAAGGTTTTGCTAATTGTATTTCCATTTGATGTAACCAAGATTTAATTTCTGCTATTCTAAGTTCCAATCGAGACATGGTCGATGTAAGATCGTGTATTTTAGAAACTTTACTTTTGCCCAAATTTTCCAAACGTTCCCATCGTTCGCACACTTCGTTAGTCCGCACTTGCATGTTTTGTTTAGCTACCACATCACTGTATTCCTCACCGCACGAATTCACAAGTTCTTCGCCGGTAGTTCTCAACCATTGATACTCTTTCCTCTTCAACGACATTTCCGCATCGAATTCCGTTTCTAATTTACGAAGAGCATCTTCAGGATTAATTATTGTAACTATATCGGTATCCTGTTCTTGAGTAAGCCTCTTTTCCAAATCGTCTGCCCACTTTATAAATCTAGCTTGTCTAGCCTCAAACGCCGATCTGGTTCCTAACCTTTCTTCCAATCGATGACACAAAGTCGCCAATTGATGATCCAAGTCACTCTGTTGATGCCACAATAACCACATTTGCTGACTAATTGTTTTCATATCCATAGGACTAATGCACTCTTTCAGTTGTTCTTGTGTAACGCCCAATTCTTCCAAATCGCTCGTTAATTGACTTAAGCGATTGCGCGTTTGTCTAAGATTTTCCAACCGGTTGTTACCGTTCGCTCGCGAAGAGGGAAAATCTCGTGCAATCGATGTAATAACATCTTGGATACTTTCAAAGTGCTTCTTAATTTTGTTGACTTGTTCGTGGTACGCTTTCAGCATGTCGGATATTCTTTGCAAAAATTTATGCCACGTCTCCAAACCGGCTTCCAAATTTGAAATACGCTGAGTTATTGTCACATGTTCCATACGAATCGAAGCCGCCAAGGCATCATCGCTAAAATGTAGCAGCCTACTTTGCTGTTTTTTCAATTGATCTACCTGCTCTTCCCCTTGGGGTATTTTTCCCAACAAACTTTGAATTCTACCTAAAATTTTAGGCAAACGTCTGATGTGAATGTACTTCAATTGCAAACGTTCCCTTTCTTTTTCCATATCTTTTAACCAAGATAACACACGATTTTGGTCGTTTCTATATCGTTCCCAAGCATTTAAGCGATTCTTAACTTCAGAATGTCTGTCCAATAATTTCATTAAAGTTTCATTGTGCAAATTTGTCAGCGTGTTAAAGCTTTCCAAAACTGTTATTTCCACCAGTCCACTACCCAACGATTCTTCGGAATTGCCGAGTGGTTTTAGGATAGTCTGTTGTGTAATCAACAGTTGTTGATGAACTTCACATAATCTTTGATGTTCCGCAAGGCCGTGGTAATCGTCAGGTATTGAACCGGACAAAATTCTTGCACGTAGTGTAGGTATTCTTGCCACAACTTAAGAGCAGCCGCACCGTCTTCATTTTTAATGAGTCTTGTGCTAAGACGGTGATACTGTTGGAAAGTTTCGCGAAAAACTTGCTGCCATAGTTGAAGGATGTCGATCACAGAAGTTTCGGTTACAATGGTGCACGAAGATTCGAGAGATTTGTCTCTTAGCTTTTCGATGTCGTTTTCGGTTTTGCTTAACGACAAAAGATGGTTACGTAGTGCTTGTAATTTTTCTACGTTTTCGATTTCGGGCGAAGATTGGAAGGTCGATATTACCTGAGAAGAAAGGGAGTTTATTATAATATAACGGCACAAAATGATTTGGTGCTCTTACCTTTTGAACAGAATCAATGTATTCTTTGGTTCCATTGATTTCTTGTCGCGTTTTGTTTCTTGTGTTTGCTTGAGATTCCGCAACATCGGCCAAAGTTGTTAATGTTTCCCGAACTTCGTTAAGTCGACGTCCGAGAGCTTCGACTTCGCCTCCTAGTAAAGAATTTGCATCTAAACCAACAGAAGCTGCGATGCCCGAAACTAAATTGCGAAGTTCTGCCAAACGTGAGGTATGAGCTGCTAAGGTTTCTTCGCAAATCTGGAAATTAAAAATTCTATTTAAAGCGTCTGGTTTACCATGGCCGCCGATTTTAACTGCCATAATAATGTGATCCGACAGTTTGTAAAACCCAGTTTGGTTTGGCAACGGTTACAGAATTGGCGATTTAGTGTACTAATGCCCAAATATCCGGTTCGGCACCGGGCGAAGTAAAAACATTATTTCTCTATCTTTAGAAGGCAAAAAGTTCCTTCAAACACCATGGGGTAATCAAAACCAAGTGTACAAATTACATTTCCGTGATTTGGAACAGGTCCTTTATTTTGCATACAAACCATATACTGCAGAAATAGGGAGAAGGATCCAACCTCTGGATACCTATAGGTATCACAAAACGAATCCGTTTCATTAAAGTTCCTTACTTATGCTTAATTAATAGCATGAGCCGATGGCACCACATTATTTCGATTGAAACAAAATTATTGAGAGTTTAAAGCCATAGAAAAACTAGCTTCATGTGTCAAAATATTTGCAAAAAGAACAATAATTATTATAAAAATTGTGTTTTATGGTTTTACGAATCTCGAATTGAGGTGATGCACCTTTCGGTAAAGGATGCAGGTGACAAAATGTTAAACGTGAAATATCAGAATGAAACTTAGCGGAAGTTCATTGGAAATGCTTCATAATTCAGACATTAGACTCTTAAAAATAAAGACAAAGCTTATCTAGTGATAAATGCTGCATTTAAGCGTCATTAGTTATATGGCAATCCCCTTTTAAGAGATCTGGAGGCCATCCCAGAAGATGCACCAACGAATGAAAAATTATTTTTCGCTAATAACTCTTTTGATACTGATTCTACGACAAAAATAGGCCTATATAAAATTGAAGCCGATAAAAATCTCTACAAAAACTGTTCTATACATTTTTTGTATAAAAAATGATGTCGCGCATAGTTGAAGAAAAATAAAAAAGTGCTGTGCCGGCCATCCGAAGCGGTTCTTCTTTCCGCCAAAACCGTCCCAAGAGTGGTTTTTCCGAAAACAGTCCCAAAGATAGGTCGGCGGGCAGTTTTGGCAAGAGCTCACCGGCGAAAAACGCACGAAGAATTCGGCGGGGAGCTGTTACCGAAAACAAGTCCCGATGATAGGTCGGCGGCTTGTTTACAGCCCGCCGGGAAATTCGGCGTATGGCAGTTCACAGGGATCCATTTTACAAGAGATTGAACCTTCCGATTGCGCGACAACGTCCGTCGCCCGAAGAAGGACTCTGGCTCCGCAATAGCGTATGTTAAAACACCAGGTCGAATCTGCAGCCATTCGGTTTCCGCGCGTCGTGCCGGAACGTCGTCTTAGATTACCACGCCGTGTCGGCGCTCCGGGCGTTCCTCCGATCCGAGACGTATGCGAATTAGACAGATAAACTTACGAATCTGACATTCGGTTTCTGAGCGTCGCGTGGAGTACTCGTCTTGGGTTACCACGCTGTATCGACGATCCGCGCGTCCTCCGATCCGAGACGTTCGGGATTTACTGGGTCGGTCCTACCCAAAAGGCTTAAATACGTGCCAGAGGCGCGTCAAACGTATTCAATTTGAACGCTCGAAAGTCTAACCGACGCCAGATTTATCCCCTTTAGGCGTGAGATAAACGGCGTCGAGATACGACTATTACCTGAGAGGATTACAGCCGCGCCTCAAGCGCGGCACGTAAGTTCTCGTCGAACGTTTCAAAGTTCTGCCGACGTCAGATTTGTCCCCTTTTAGGCGTGAGATGTACGATGCCAAAGTGGAAATATATTTTTTTTGCTCTAACTTTTCATTAAGCAAAACATTGGTCCGGGCAACAATCGGGAGCAGATTCCCGGGATTTTGCCCTAAAGTCTTGGTAAGAGCCGAGAGCAGAACCCCTTAATTTCGTCGTATTTAGGCGTTCTGTGATGTTTTGGCGGGCTGTAACCGATAGAACTGTCCACGTTCCATTGCCCATCGGGCAAGTTTCCGAAAATTCATTGATTATTATCGTCGATTAGAGCTAATTCAATGCTAGAATGAATTTATTTTGTCCGGGGAACCATTGGTCTGAGGGAGAGATACACCGAAATTGTAATAGAATAAACTTAGTCCGTCGTCCGTTCGTCGGTCCATTCCGAAGAAGTGCCTTTGGGCTGCCGCTTCTCTTAGATACCGATCTATCAAAGGATTGGAATGTGCGGTTCCAATCCCAATTGTGAAAAATTATTAAAAATGGGAATTAAAATGATTTGCTGTGCTAAATTTAACAAGCCCAATTGAAGTAACTAATCCCAATATTCCAAACTAGAAAACATAGTTTATAGCGTCCGGGGTCTGGGGGTGTGGAACACCCCAGGCATCTGAAATTGTAATAGAACAAACTTAGGCTGTCGTTCGTCGGTTCACTCCTAAGAAGTGCCTTCGCACTGCAGCTTCCCATCTCCTATCGGAGATTGGCGACAACTTCAGCAAACGCATCTCTATCCTCAGCTGTTGTAATTAATGTCTCCAAGTTCATCTCCGTCCATTTCCTAATGTTTCGGAACCATGGCATCTTCTTCCTTCCTTCTTCTCTTAGATACTGAACGTCCGTTATAGCCTTCTCCGCTCACTTTTGGGCATTGACCTCTTTCTCTAAGGAAAAGGTTTAAGCATTCCGGGTTGGGGAATGTGCCTGTAACCCTTTGCTGGCAGTCATCAACTAAGGGGACCGCCGGCTTTACGTGGCCTCCAAAGCACGAGAAACGATCCCAAATATAAAAGAGCCAGAAAGAAAATTTTCCTTCCTAGACTCCTCCCGGGATCGAACCAGGTGCCTGTGCATCAGTAGTTGATCGCTCTAACTCCTAGGCCAAAACCGTCTCTTGACGATACTGATACTATAACAAAATTAAAAAAAATTCTTAAAATTGAATTAAAACGATTTGCTGTCCCAAATTTAAGTAACCTGACTGAAGAATCCCAATATTCCAAACTAGAAAACATAATTTAAGAATCCAGGGGGCCGATTGACTGATTAATGAACTTATGGCCTTCAGTATTAAGTAACTAATGAAGAAACTACTTAAAACAGTACAAAATGCAAGTTAGTATGACCGGAGGTCGGGGGGGGAATTACCAAACAAACGGATGATGGATGCTCCATTATCTCAATTTAAAATTGGATCTACAACTTCAAAAAATATTTGTATTTTGAAATCTCAAAAAAGTATACAGTGGATGTTGATTCATCCAATCGTCTCAGCTTTTGAATTATACTTCCATGGAGGTGCATACCCCGATACTCGGATGTAGACGGCGCCCATGTTAATTAACGTGCTCAAAGACAGAATAAAAACACGATTGATCTAATAACCTTGAAAAACGTGACCCAATTTCAATTAAATTGGATTAAAATCGCAGCTCCAAAATCAAACTCGCAATAATTTAGTGCATCACGCGAACGCAATTCGCGTTAATCACTTTCGTTCTCGAAAATAGCACCAAATCAAACTTAAAGTTATTTTTCATTAATACATACAAAGAGAGAAGTTTCCGCCGGAAATTCTCTATCGTGGAAGGCATGTCAATTTTAATTCAAAAATTTGACTGGACGTCAAAACATCCAGGAACCGAAATAATGTACCATGGAAATATTTTGTACCTACTAAAAAAAAAAGGAAAAAAAACTTGCAAGTGCAGTGCAAGTCGTCCTTGCAGAAGCGCTCACCATTTATAAATATTGCTGATTTCAGAAATATAACCTTTTTTTTCAATAAGTAATTGTGTTTGAAATATCCAGAAGTTGGGCAAAATAGTGACGAAGCTTAGCGTGCAGTTTGCAAATAACAGTTTTGCGTTTATGCAAGTATGTGAAATTCGAGTTATTATACGTTAATTTTTATTGCCAAGGGGTAATTTAGAAAAGCAATTAAGAACTTTATAATATCGATAAAGTCGTACCTTGATTTCTTCCGGAGTACACATTAGATTTTCAAAACACAAAATAAAAACACCAATAATAACAATTTGTCTAGCCGAATTTTAAAACTGGCAAACCGAAAAGTTCCCGCCTCGTCTACGACGCTTTTAATTTAGAGTAAAAATATAAGAGAGCGGAGAGACGAACGGACTCGCTATTTATAATATTAGCATAACAATGTCTAAAAATATTCGTCGACGATATGGAACTAAAAACGTGAATGGATAATAACTAACTGGCCACTTGAACTTCAAATTTTGTAAGATTCACCGAGTTTTCGATCCCACGCTGAGTTAGCACACTACATGAAGACGATCAACGAACCGATCCACGCACGTGTTCATTAAAAATTTTATGTTTATTTATTATATTAACGCACTTAATTTAATTGCAAGGTGAAGATGGAATCCATTTGCAACGACGCGACGGACGGACGGACGGTAATGCTCAACTAAAAAAGCAACGCAAAATCAAATTCAAAAAAATGCGTCGTCGATATATTTTAACGAAGGTTGCATAATTTACAATAATTTATCATAATTTCTAAATAAAGACAATTTTCTCGTGTCAGTGTGACGAGGGCAAATTCAATAGTTTCGTTCAAATCGGATAAATTGAAAGTGTTTTGTGTAAATTAAATTGTTATTTTATTCAAACTGGGTCAGGTCCGACTTCAAAAGAAATCTCACAAGCACAGTTTAAAAATTATAAACGAAAAAAGAGATTAGGAAGGGGGAGGAGAAGGTTCTCCCTATTAGAAGAACTTCGAGTTCTAGGTGGCCCTCATGGTCCACCCCCTACGACTGCACCTGAGTTATGTCCATTGTTTTTTTCTGTCAGTATGTATGTTTGAAAAACATAATTATAATTTTTCGAACCTGGGAGCCGGTCCTGTGCATACTTGTTAGTTTACGTAAATTACAAAATGGATCAACGTTAATTAAAAAATTTAAATTTTCAATGCGAAAATGGAACAATTAACTGATGAAGTCGATGATAATATCAAACAACTAATGAGAGAAAGGAAAACTTTTACTTATTGCCGATATTTCAAATTTGGAATTCCAAAATTGTTCTAAATTTAGAAAAATTAATGGTAACCAAAAAAAAACGTTGTTACTGTAAACACAAGTAACATCCTGAGTGAGCAGTGCTCCAAATTTTGTAATTCATAGATTCGTTTATTAACTCACATAAATATTTATTTTATAATTCATCCATATTTAACAAAAATTATCAAAATCGTTATCGCGAAAAAACACAACATTTGTCGTTTCCTATGTTAACACGATAAGAATACCACATTACCATTGGCATAAAATCAGGTGAGCGAATGTTAAAAAGTTACATTTGAAAAAAAGGCACCTACCTGAACATTTTTAATTGCCTCTTCCGGTTCTAGTCCGTTGATGCTTTCCATTTGTGCGTCGCACCATTCACGAACCAAATCGGTAGCGTCACGGTATTTCTTCCAGAGATCTGCAGCGTTATGGTACCTGGTGCAAAGTTCCCTCAAGTTCGTGCAAGTTTCCTCCCAAGCTGCTACTGCTTCATTAACGGCGGCTTCAACGCGCGTCGAAACTTCGGCGGTGCAACTGCTGGCCAGAGGTTCTGCAGAAGCACGCAATTCGGCCAAGAGGTTCTCTCGACTCACCAAATCACCAGATAAACCCTAAATAAACAACATAATTTATCGAGACGAAAAGAAAATATTAAGTATTTTAAAACAAAAGATCACCGGGTTATCCGAAACATATAAAAAATGAAGTAATACAGATTGATTTTGAGATCGAACAGTACACTTTTTCAACATATGTTTTTAAATTTAAACGCAGCGTGTAGTTTTAAAATTAAAATCGCGTTAAGGAAATTCAGGTGGACCTTGATTTTAAAATTTAATTGACTTTAATTAAAATGTAGCAAATTTTATTACAACAACTTTTGAAAAAGTTTAATTTTATCTGGGTCAGTACATATTCATAACTTACATTGAAAAGTCTCAAGACTGAAGTACGACTTTATCTCTTCGAACTTCACCGACAAGACATAGTTTACCATATTGCATGAACTAATATTATTAGCAGTTATCGCTTTTAGATAATTTGTTTATTTAGAATTAGATAATGTTCCTCCATTTTAACTTGAAAAGTAGTTCCATTTTATCGCATTTTAATCATTTGATATTTGACTCGTTTCTCGTTCGCAAAATTCTACTCGTAAAATAAAATGTCAATTTGACACTGGCAACGTAAATAACTATTTTTTTGTATACTTCGGAATTTTTATAATCTGGGATATACTTTCAGATAGCAGAAATACGATAATAATCAGTTTGGCAAATAAACAAAATTAATGTCAAACAAAGGTGAAATTTCTCCAAAGCACATACTCATAATGTACTTGAAAAGTTAGAGAAAGTTTTCAAAAATTGTCACATCGCCAAAAAAAATACCTAGTAAAATTATAATATATTAGCATTTATTTCAAAATTCAGTAATACGATTTTTGTTTAAAGAAAACTACATTTATTTAATATGAAAAGTTGTATTAAAATCGTCAGTTTCCAATTTCAAACCAAGATTTTGGTGTACATAATTTTGTAAATGATTTCTTGTGCAAATTTCTGTAATTGTTTCAAATTTTGCAAATTGTGTAAATTTTGCAAATGCCTGTAAATTTTGTAATGCCTGTAAATTTGCAAATTACTGTAATTTTGCAAATTTCTGCAATTGTTTGCAAATTCTGCAATTGTTTGAAAATTTCTGCAATTGTTGTAAATTTTGCAAATGTTGCAAATTTTGCAAATGTGTAAATTTTGAAATGCCTGTAAATTTTTGTAAATGCCTGTAAATCTTTGCAAATGACTGTAAATGTCTAAATTTTTTTTTTGCAAATATCTGTTTTTTAAAATTTTGCAAATGTTAAATTTTAAAAATTTTTTTGAAAAATTTTGCAAATGCCTGAAAATTTTTTGAAATCTGTAAATTTTGAAAATTTGAAATTTTGTTTAAATGTCTAAATTTTTTGCAAATTCTGTGTAAATTTTGAAATTTTGAAAATTTTGAAATGTTTTAAAAATTTTGAAATGCCTGTAAATCTTTCAAATGACTGTAAATGTCTTGATAATTGTTTGCAAATATCTGTGTCAAGTTTTGCAAATGTTTGCAAATTTTGCAAATGTGTAAATTTTTGCAAATGCCTGTAAATTTTTGTAAATGCCTGTAAATCTTTGCAAATGACTGTAAATGTCTGAAATTGTTTGCAAATATCTGTGTAAAGTTTTGCAAATGTGTGAAATTTTGAAATGTTAAATTTTGCAAATGCCTGTAAATTTTGCAAATGACTGTAAATTTGTCTTAATTGTTTGCAAATATCTGTGTCAAATTTTGCAAATGTTTGCAAATTTTGCAATTGTTTGCAAATGCCTGTAAATTTTGGAAATGCCTGTAAATCTTTGCAAATGACTGTAAATGTCTGAAATTGTTTGCAAATATCTGTGTAAATTTTTGCAAATGTTTGCAAATTTTGCAAATGTGTTAAATTTTGTAAATGCCTGTAAATTTTGCAAATGACTGTAAATCTTTGCAAATGACTGTAAATGTCTAAAATTGTTTGCAAATATCTGTGTAAAGTTTTGCAAATGTTTGAAACTTTTAGAAATGCCTGTAAATTTTGTAATGCCTGTAAATCTTGCAAATAACTGTAAATTTATGCAAATGTTGCAAATTCTGAATTGTTTGAAAATTTCTGTTGTCAAATTTTGAAATTGTTTGCAAATTTTGCAAATGTGTGTAAATTTTGAAATGCTGTAAATTTTGAAATGCCTGTAAATCTTTGCAAATGACTGTAAATGTCTGAATTGTTTGCAAATATCTGTGTCAAGTTTTGCAAATGTTTGCAAATTTTGCAAATGTGTGTACATTTTGCAAATGCCTGTAAATTTTGTAAATGCCTGTAAATCTTTGCAAATGACTGTAAATGTCTAAATTGTTTGCAAATATCTGTGTAAAGTTTTGCAAATGTGTAAATTTAGAAATGCCTGTAAATTTTGTAATGCCTGTAAATCTTGCAAATAACTGTAAATTTATGCAATTTTTGCAAATTCTGCAATTGTTTGAAAATTTCTGAATTGTTGAAATTTCTGAAATTGTTTGCAAATTTTGCAAATGTGTTAAATTTTGCAAATGTGTAAATTTTTGCAAATGCCTGTAAATCTTTGCAAATGACTGTAAATGTCTGAAATTGTTTGCATATCTGTGTCAAGTTTTGCAAATATTTGCAAATTTTGCAAATGTGTAATTTTGCAAATGCCTGTAAATTTTGTAAATGCCTGTAAATCTTTGCAAATGACTGTAAATGTCTCAATTGTTTGCAAATTCTGTTGTAAATTTTGCAATGCTGTTAAATCTTGTAGAAATGCCTGTAAATTTTTAATGCCTGTAAATCTTGCAAATAACTGTAAATTCTATGCAATTGTTTGCAAAATTCTGCAATTGTTTGAAAATTTTGAATTGTTGCAAATTTCTGAAATTGTTTGCAAATTTTGCAAATGTGTGTAAATTTTGTAAATGTGTAAATTTTTGGAAATGACTGTAAATCTTTGCAAGTGTATGTAAATGTCTGAAATTGTTTGCATATTCTGTGTCAAGTTTTGCAAATAGTTGCAAATTTTCTAAATGTGTGTAAATTTTGCAAATGCCTGTAAATTTTTGTAAATGCCTGTAAATCTTTGCAAATGACTGTAAATGTCTGAAATTGTTTGCAAATATCTGTGTAAAGTTTTGCAAATGTGTGTAAATTTTTGCAAATGCCTGTAAATTTTTGTAATGCCTGTAAATCTTGCAAATAACTGTAAATTTATGCAATTGTTTTCAAATTCTGCAATTGTTTGAAAATTTTTGCAATTGCTTGCAAATTTCTGCAATTGTTTGCAAATTTTGCAAATGTGTGTAAATTTTTGTAAATGTGTCTAAATTTTTGCAAATGACTGTAAATCTTTGCAAATGACTGTAAATGTCTGAAATTGTTTGCATATCTGTGTCAAGTTTTGCAAATAGTTGCAAACTTGACAAATCTTTGCAAATTTTGCAAATCTGTGTAAATTTTGTAAATGCCTGTAAATGCCTGTAAATCTTGCAAATGACTGTAAATGTCTGAAATTGTTTGCATATCTGTGTCAAGTTTTGCAAATGTTTGCAAACTTGACAAATCTTTGCAAATTTTGCAAATCTGTGTAAATTTTTGTAAATGCCTGTAAATCCCTGTAAATCTTTGCAAAAGACTGTAAATGTCTGAAATTGTTTACAAATATCTGTGTAAAGTTTTGCAAATGTTTGCAAACTTGACAAATCTTTGCAAATTTTGCAAATGTGTGTAAATTTTTGCAAATGCCTGTAAATGCCTGTAAATCTTTGCAAATGACTGTAAATGTCTGAAATTGTTTGCATATCTGTGTCAAGTTTTGCAAATGTTTGCAAACTTGACAAATGTTTGCAAATGTGTGTAAATTTTTGCAAATGCCTGTAAATGCCTGTAAATCTTTGCAAATGACTGTAAATGTCTGAAATTGTTTGCAAATATCTGTGTAAATTTTTGCAAATGTTTGCAAATTTTGCAAATGTGTGTAAATTTTGCAAATGCCTGTAAATTTTGTAATGCCTGTAAATCTTGCAAATAACTGTAAATTTATGCAATTGTTTTCAAATTCTGCAATTGTTTGAAAATTTCTGCAATTGTTGCAAATTTCTGCAATTGTTTGCAAATTTTTGCAAATGTTTGCAAATGTGTGTAAATTTTTGTAAATGTGTGTAAATTTTTGTAAATGCCTGTAAATCTTTGCAAATGACTGTAAATGTCTAAAATTGTTTGCAAATATCTGTGTAAATTTTGGCAAATTTTACAATTGTTTGCAAATTTTGAAATTATTTGCAAATTTTGAAATTATTTACAAATTTTGTAATTGTTTGTAATTTTAGCAAATGCAAATTTGCTGTACACGTTTCTGGTCAGTGGTCAATCCCCGTATCAAACGATAGTTAGGGACGTCCATTAATTGCGTGAAGTGTTTTTCTTTAAATTTAACCCCCTGTTTGTGAGATTTGATAAGATATGGTAAAACTCCCTCCTCCTCCTCACGTTGAGATTTTCCCTACAATGTTTACCACACCGGAGATCAGTAATTTTTTACAGTGTATTACAAACTTGATGAGAGATTTTCATTGACCCCCTCCCTTCAAATGAGATTTGATGAGATTTCGCCGACCCCCCAGTTTGAGCTCACGTAATTAATGGAGGTCCGTTCTAAAACAAACTATTTCTTAACGCTTAAAAAATTCGAAAAATTTGTTTTTCATTTATTACAATGCAAACTTGCAAAAAATACAAAAATGTTTTAGTTCGTCTAACAAAACCGCTTTAACAAAAAGTATTATTTAGTCGAACAGAAAACTGGTCACCCCAAAGAATATTTTATATTAAAAAAATGTAAACGGTTTTTTGATAAAATCTTAAAATTGCTGCCATGCTATTAAAAAGTGTAACCGAATTTCGTAAAATTAAAATATGACAGTGGAGACGTGTGTTCCTCGGAGCAAACCGTTATCTATTATAAAATGTAGTAATAACATGAAAAATCCTCAGGACCTTTGTTTTAGTTATACCCAACTAAAACAAAATTTGTTAGCGTAACAAATCATTTTTTGTAATCGCACGATTTAAAAAATATTTAGAATATAAAATTACGCTTTTTATTATTTTTTGTTCGTTTTGTACCATGAAAGCGTCAGTTAGGTAAGCGCAAATTGCATTATTCAAGTGTCTTCCATGACGTGTACCGATGTCGTCCATCGTCCAATAACACAAAAGCACGTGTCTATCGCTCATCAAATTGTATTACAAATAAATTCTGTAAAACAAGTAATTTCGCCCAGTGGCGTATTTGCCCCCCCCCAGGGATGACTCTGATTGTATCCTTGAAACTCTCCGTGATAAAAATAATGTCTACCAAGCGGTTTTAAAATTTAAATAAGTTTGAAATAAATTTTGAATTTCTTTTATTTTTGGAATTTTCCAGTTAGCTTCTTACCACTGACGCGCACGAACGGATTCTAAAAAATAATCTGGTTTGCTTCCCCCCTCCATAGGCACTTTTTAAATACACCACTGATTTCACCCGAATCTCTGTATTTTCTATTTAAATCAAATTTATCTAAAATTAAGAGCTAACTATTGGGACTGGCTAGTTTTGAAATGAAATCATAGTAGTATATTTCGATCGAAAAATAATCGCATGATAAGTAAATGATAGCAGCAAAAATATTCCTTTCTTTTGTTTCTGATGTTGTGCTCCTCCCGCACCGCTTGCCAACATTGCGAGGTATTTCCAAAAATTGAGAGGTCGACTTTTAGTGAATCCTTCAAAACATTATGAGAGAAGGGGGGGGGGTAACCAATTGGTTACGAGGGTGTCATATCATATATAACTATTTAATTGTTCAATTGTTACGTGACCTTGTCCTCTATTGAGGTTATTGGCCCAATTTTTTTGGCGGGCAAATCTATTTTTCCAACTTTAGAAAAAAATTATCGGTTCTCGCGTACGTCACCACTTGGGCTGCACCATTTTTTGTTTTAAATATAAAAAACGTCCATGCAGAATGCGAAATCAAAAAATTGTTGGGATGGGGAGCAATTTTACCGCGTGGTACCACTCGACTAGCTTTCGTACCCGGTTCTGCCCGGTCTAAAACCTAATCCTAAGATTTTTTTTAAATAACATGACAAAGCGGGGTAACTTGATAATTAATTAATCATGGGTTTCGTACACAAAAAGTGAAACCTTTTCAATTGAAAATAAAAATTTAAAAATATTACCTAACTGATTTGTATTTAAACTGACTCTTCGTAACGAAAATGTTCCGTTTTTTTAAAAAAAAATTAATACTAAAGTTCACACACGGGTGTTATCGTTATTTGCAATGAATTTAAAATTATACATAATATAAACAAATGAGATCAT
This sequence comes from Lycocerus yunnanus, assembly GCA_036346125.1. Classification (NCBI taxonomy): domain Eukaryota; kingdom Metazoa; phylum Arthropoda; class Insecta; order Coleoptera; family Cantharidae; genus Lycocerus; species Lycocerus yunnanus. Next base: position 4,738,103 of record JARFIX010000005.1, on the reverse strand, counting down.
GTTTAAATTAGTATTCACTCGATGAATATTTTAACACAATTTGTTTAATAGTTAGCACTAAAAATTGAATATATTTTCACTATGGCAATTCAAAATATATCACAAAAAATCCGCAACTTGTTTCAATTTTTTAATTCGCGCAAATAATTTTGAATCATAATATTCCTTTTTTAACCCGCACAACCGCAAACTACAACGATCGCGACTAAACTAAACTTGAAGTTACCGATCTTTACAAGTTCGGTGCTTATAATCTCTTATCACTACGAACAAATGTTTATTTGAGTACCTCTCAATAAATTTTAAGTATATTTTACCATTTTGCACACAGATTAGTGTTGGTTTAACGGTAAAAATTGACCATATATTTACAACTTGACCTTTTGGTCAGAATTTTGGTACAATAGGGGTTATTAATTTTATACAGATATAATATATTGGATCCTTTAATTGTTGATGTTCATAAAATTTTAATTGCTGTACTTGTTAAAAGTTCATTAATTACGATATCGTCTAATAATGTGAAATTTACAGGCCCGGAGTAAGATATAAAAAGGTTAACATAAAAAATATTAGGAATGTAGTATTTGGATGTGTTAAAAATTGTACAGACACGCCCTGTATAATTAACATCAACCGTTCAAAAATCAATACAAGATTTCATGGGCTTCCAAAATTGTGACTGATACGAGGGTTGCTATTTATGTATTGAGAATTGGCAATACTGATGTTACTAGATGCGATCCAAGTGTGGAATCGTGAAGTTTGACAAATTTGACAGTATAAGTAATCAGAACATTTTGTCATACAGACGCCATTTGTATTGTTAACAGTCAATTGAAAATTTTATCTGTGTGAAAAATGGATTTAAATCGTGAACATTTTCGTGCGATGATTTTTATGATTTTCGACGTGGATTATCCCAACAGCAATGTGCCGACCAGCTTATTGCGACTTTTGGTGATAAAGCACCATCCAAGGCCACAATACATCGATGGTTTAGTGAATTTAAACGTGGTCGTATTTCGCTGGAGACCAATTTAAAGAAGGTCGTCCAAAATCGGTTGTTGTGACAGAAAACATAGATGCTGTGCAAGAACTGATAATGCAAGATCGTCATGCGACCTATCGTGAGATTGAGACTTCTCTGGGCATTAGTATGACAAGCATACATAAGATATTGCATGAACATTTAGCCGTCAAAAAAATTTGTTCGCGTTGGATTCCGCACAACTTTACATTTGATAAAAAACAGACTCGCGTGAATTAGTGCAAGGAAATGATTACAAAATACAACCGCGGTGCATCAAATGCAATATATAACATCTACACAGGTGACGAATCTTGGATTTATTGTTATGAGCCCGAAACAAAACAACAGTCGACTGTATGGGTCTTCCAAAATGAACCAAACCCAACAAAAGTTGTTCGCGCACGAAGCACCTCGAAGCAAATGGTGGCCTGTTTCTTCGGTGTAAATGGTCATGTGGCAACCGTGCCTTTAGAGCAACGTAGAACGGTCAACTCTGAATGGTATACAACCATTTGTTTGCCAGAAGTCTTCGGAGAAATAAGAAAAACCAACCCCCGAAGACGGATCATTCTCCATCATGACAATGCGAGTTCACACACATCGGCTCAAACAACCGGCTATTTGAGCACTCAAAACGTCGAATTGATGGGTCATCCGCCGTACAGCCCTGATTTAGCACCCAATGACTTTATTTGTTCCTTAAGTGAAGAATAAACTACGTGGGCAACACTTTTCGACGCCACAAGAAGCTTAATGCATTCAAAATCATGTTTTGGAGATACCTAATCGAATGCAAAATGTGTAGATCTTAATGGAGAGTATTTTGAAAAACAATAAAGAAGTATTTACACCACAATCATTGTTTTATTTATTTATTCTCAATACATAAATAGCACCCTTGTAAGTACATAATAAATTAATTGAAAACGTCAACAAATCAAGTCCTATTATAATTGTCAAAAAAAAGGTGTTCTGGGGGGCGGGGGGAGGTTAATTATGTTCCTATGATTTTTTAGCTTGGCATGCAAAACTATGTAATTAATATATTAACGCCCCTCCCGACTCCACCAGCAGTCATAATAGTAAAGTATGTTGACCGCTAGTACTTATAATTGCTTTTAGTAAAAGTTGTCTAAGAAATTTTCAAATTCAAATTTGACCTCATTCGTGATTGGTTTATTTTATAAAAGGGCGTGGACAAACTTGACGTAAACTTACAATAGCTTAGCTTAAAGTAATTCAACCTATTATTGTACTACATGATTATTATTTTTTGTTCATTGTCAATAATAATTTCAAACTACACAAAAAAAAATTAAATTATCCCTGTTTGGACTCGCAACGCCCCATTATTTTTGGGTAATTTTAACCGAAAGCAACTATAATACTGAGATTGACTTCAAAGAAAGTAAGAACTTTATTTAGACAGGCTCCCCCCGGAAGGCAATGACAAACAGTGGCGTACTTAGAGCTGGGCAAGCCCCCCCCCTCTAAGAATGACTCGGATAATCTCGGTATTAATACTTTTATCTAATATATTCATCACTGTTTTGTTTGTATACACTTAAGGTTTAATTTTTTTGAATTTCTTGTATTTTTTTAATTTTTGGAATTTGTCATTAGCTCTTTACCACAAACGCGCACGAATAGATTAACGAGATTCTAGAAAATAATCTGGCCATAGTATTATATTAAATACGCCACCGATGACAAACTAACAAATATTTCGATAAACGTACGCAAAAACCTTGTTTCAGGATAATGGTAAGATATCTACCGTACACTCAAACAACCTAGTAAGATTAGTTACTAATGCTTGAACCGACCGATCGTTTTTCACAGTAATTTCGCTATTTTGCCAACTACTATTTGTGAATTTGTGATGTCAATATATTTATGTTGTGAAGTTGTGAGAAAAGTTTTTTAAAAACAAAAATATTTTTCATAAGTTCGATTTATTGCGGATATTTTGCCCTTTAAACATGTTTTTGTAGGACCAACCAACAATTTTTACATTTTTTACGTTTGAAAATTTTTGATTTTGATCCAACCCTCAAATTCAAAAAATTATATCTCCTCAAAAACTAAAAACTAAGGGTCTCCTTATTTTTCATCTAGAATGTGAAAAAAATTTTGAGCCGAATCGTGGGGGTCTTCGAAAATTTGGCCGATTTGGCGTGGATTAGCTCAAATACCAAAAAAACATCCATTAATTTTAATAAAACTTTGATCAACACAAATCATTTCCGTTATTTCGAAATCAATTTTCTGCCCATTTTCTAAAATATTATAAAATATTATAATTAGCATTACATGATACATGCTGCTGACGTGGTGCTTACGATGGTAAATTGATAAACAAACACGTATAATTTATACCCACTTTTAGGTTAAGTTTTATTCAATTTTTCAAAGTTTTATGCGAAGGCACTCCATTAAAAAACGGTCGATTGAACAACCAACAGTAATTTTTTCAGGTACAACTGGGTATTTTGAAAAATCGGAGAATCATCGATTAATCGGCCAATCGACGCTTGTTCTACCGACTGTTTTACAGTCAGTCGATGCAATCGGGCATAAAATTGAGCTAGGGACGTCCATTAATTACGCGAGATGTTTTCATTAAATTTGGACCCCCCTTAGCGAGATTTTGTTAGATGTAATGGGACTGTCCCCCCCCCTCCTCACGTGAGATTTACCCTACAATTTTTACTTCATCGGAGACCAGGAATTTTTACAGTGTATTACAATGTTGACGTGAGATTTTCATTGACCCTCCTCCCTTTAAATGCGATTTGGTGATATTTTGCCAGACCCCCCCCCCATTTTGAACTCACGTAATTAATGGACGTCCCCTTAATGGATAATTCTGGTTATCAAAATTAAAAATTTTAAGTTTATTTATTACATTTACCTACGTACTTAATTTAATTAGCAAACGGACGGAGCATCAGTAGGTTTGGTAGTTTAAGGGCCAATTTCGTAATCAAATTTAATCTGACATTAAAATTTAATGGAATAATGAAAACAAAACAAATTTGATTAACATTTAATAGAACTTTTCATTGGGTGGGTTTTTGGTGCGTTTTGCTAGAAAATACTCATCTTAAAACGGCTGGCCAGATTTACTTAAAATTTTGGAAAAATATATAAAAACATGTTATTTTAAATTTTTGTACATATTTCACAAAACATGTATTTGGGTGCGGTTCGAATTACCGGAACGGGATTTTTACCATTTTTGAAGTGGATTATGAAAGATGAGGGTCTAATTAGCGTATAAAAAAAATAAAATTTGCGGTCGGTTCACACAATTTTGAAAAAAACGGCTTTAAAGTTAATTTGGAATGCAATTTTATCATTGGCTCTTTTGAACTATAACCCCGCCCCAAAATTGAAAGAGGATGTGGCGACTGTAAATATACCAGAATCTCGTTTTTTACAACGAATTATGAAAGATAATGGTGTAATTAGCTAATAAAAGAATTAAATTTGTGATCGGACAACAAATTTCCGAAAAAATCACTTTTTGTGTGAATTCGTTTCGGAGGTGGTTGCACTGTCAAAACCTATTCTCCGCACCCGCCCTCGCCCCTCCGGGGCTCGTACGGGGCTCCGAACGGTTTTGACACGTGCTAAACTCATTAAAAACATCCCTTAAGCGGCTCCAACTCGAAAATTTTGAAAGTTGACGCGACGGATCTCTGAGAGCGACTGGTATCTCCCCACCACTAGTCACTGTCGACCCAGGCACAGCACACGTACCGCCAACAGAATAAATGATACCTTTTCATTTTAATACACTTACATGTATTTCTTATGGGAAATTTGCAATTTTCAAAATGAAATTGTGGCCTTATTACAAGTCCGACAACAATGATCCTCACCTTAAAGAGCTTGTATTTTTGTGTTCTTTCGTTTTGTAAAGCCATTTCTATAGGAAAAAGTGTATTTTCGAGTCCGGTAAATCGAACTCTACCCCATGTATTTTTTAACGAATTATTTACTTTTCGAAAATTTTATCAAAAAAAAAAAAATATTTTGATACAAAATGCAAAACTTTTAAAATACAAAATACAATATTGTGTTCTAAATGTTGTTTTATACATGGTCAGAAAATTTTAAATTAATTGGACAATCCGTTTTTAAGAAGAGTATTTCCTAGTGAAATACTGCAAAAGCGGGAATTTTATTTAATTAAATATTTAATGTCAATTTCAAATTAATCTAAAATATTATTTCGATATTTCATTGTTTTGACATTTTTTATGCCAAACATTTACAAAATATGACACTGAACATTATAGGTTATGTTATTACACCGGGGTCTCGATTTGCGTCGGGGATACGTTCTGTAAAAGTGCTACGCAATTCGAATCGACTCAAATCGAATCACATTTTTCCATAAGATTCCATAGTAATTCACGAGATGCGTTCTACAATCATCAAAAACTTTTTTCACAATGGTAATAAAATCACATATTATGCTAACAAAAATTTATTTTTTAGTAAAATATCGGTAAAAAACGATAAAACAAGTTATAATTTTAAATAATAACACGCAAAAAAAATTATTTTTAAAAAAATTGTCCAACGTTTGCTGTTTTGTGTTGTATGTAGTAATATGTATACATTACAAGACTTACAAACTTTGCAAGTGGCATGGCGGCGCGATTCATGCAGATATTAATTCTACTTGCAGATAAAAACTATTAAATTACAGTCGTTAGAATTTTACGCATGAAGCAAAAAATTGAATTTGTATTATTTTAAAAGACGCAAATTGAATTATGTGACGCATATAAGATTTTCGGTCCTATATTCGTGTTATTAAGCAAATCGAATCGACGCAAATCGATGCGACGCAAAACGAGACCCTGGTGTATTTACATTTTTAATTTTGGTTAAATATTCCATTAATTAATTATAGTTTTAAAAGTCATTATGAAATGCATTGTATTAATGTGATTTTTCAATTCTCCCATTACACTAACAAAACAATTAATTAATTAATAAATTTGACATTGACGAAATGTTACGAAATCGACCATAAGTGAAAATATGAAAGTTCAGATACCTGCGTTTTATTATAAAAGTAAAGTTAGATAAAAAAAACCTCATAAAAATAATAGCAACATACTCAGAATTTAATTTTTAGTAACTCCACTTACTAGGTTCTTCAGTTTTACTAATGCTTGTGCTACAAACGAGATTGCGTTCATTTAAACATGTATTCGCATCTCATCAAACAATTTTTTCGATCAACAAGTGCAAATTTTGTGTATCCCCACTCTATGCATTACATAATTACATTATGTAATTACATGTAATTACATATACAATTACATAGTTACATTATATTACCGCCTTGCATAATTACATTATGTAATACATAAAGCTTCGCTCGATTTCTCGGTAATTTTATTAAATTAAAACAAATAAAAATATTGGCGCTAGACGCTATTTCGACAAAATCTTCGCCATCGGGATAAACAGTGGCACTTTAATTTCTTGGTGTATAATATACTATTTTGGACCATTCCACTTTGTCGAATTAAATTGAATTAGTGAATAGTGGAAAAATATTATCGTGCAGCATTAAATTTTCCTCGAAGAATTGACGGGACATCCCTAACTAATGTCCCATTCGTAAAGTTTAGGATGGCAGACAAATCACACAGGGATTCAAACCTCCTCTGTTTGAAAGGAGAATTAATTTATATAAAAAAATTTTTTTTTTAATGTTTTAAGAAATAAACAATAAAACATTAAAAAACTAAGCACGACAATGACCCCCCCCTCCCTAGTCTTAAGGATTAGTGTCATTTTTCTTATCGAAAAAAAATAGTATATCATACACTTAGAAAGTAAAGAAGGTGTTGTGAAAAAGGAAACAAAATAAAAGTATTAATTAAATTAAATATTTAACCCACGATTTGACGATTTACAAAATTTCGAATTCAATTTTGACCCACCCGTGAAAAAATATTCGCCCTAGACCAGTAAACTAATATAAGATAATTTGTGCTACTTCAACATTCCAGATAATTATCATTCGGTTTCATTAGTAATTTATTCAAAACGCGGCAAACTCTTTTGTTTTAAGTGTCAGGGGTCGACCGACAAGTTTTTTAAAAAAATATTTAAATTTTAAATTTTCCAAATTTATTGTCACAATTTTAAAAACAAAACTCACCTCGAGTCGTTCGGTGGCCTTCAGTAAACGACTATAATCGACCTGTCCTTGAACGGTTAATAGCTCCATCATGAAGTCGGCTTCTTGAACATTTTGTTGCACCAACTCGAGCTGACGTTCGAAACGTTGCCAAAGAGCCAGGCGACTTCTTAGCAAAGCCAAAAGTTGACCGCATCTCTTCTCCAAAGCAGTGTGGTCGTCTTGAAGTTGCGAAATGTCACGTTCCACTTTGATCGGCGATACCGTAACACGTAATCGCATCGGAAGAGTGTGCAAAAAGTTGACGAAGACCCATTAGGTCTTGCCAAAGAGTAACCAGTTCTTCTGCCACTTCGGTGCAGTTGCTGATGGCTTTTTCCACCACATCGCTTCCCAGTTTTTGACAATTTTCGCACTCATTTAAAGTTTGCTCTATTTTGCTGTGATGGCTACTCACTCTATTTAAACCACGTTGAATCGAATATAATCTCTTCTTCAAAACGTTACTACACTCCAGCTCTTCAGATATTTGGAACTCAATTATTTTGGATAGCGATAACAGCATTCCAACCTTTTCAGAATCCGTAGCCGATAGTAAGCCTAGCCTTCCCAGTTCGTTTTGGATAGATTCCATACGACCAGCAAACAATTGCAAACGTTCAATATACAAATTCAATTCCTCTTCGTTTTTGATAACGCCATGAAGATTTTCAATAGAAAGCTTTAATTCCTCGAGCTCCTTTTCGAGAAGCGCCAATTTATCGTTCACAGGAATGTCCGATGACGAAATATTGTCCGTTATTGCCTTCTGATAACTATTAATTTGTGACGAAACGTTTTGCCAATGGTCTTGCAACTCCCCGAAAAACTTTCTCTGAAGCATTTCGTCTGCTACTGGAATAATAATCATGGATTTTTCAAAATTACTGGCAGTCTCGAATCTGGTATTATTGTAAACTTCGTGTTGGGCTTTCAATTCCTAAAAATTCAAGTTATAATAATTTGTTCATTTCCAAACTTTAATTTACTTACCCAAAATTGTCTCATATGTCCCGGAGCAGGAAGGTTCGAATCCGTCTTAATTTCCTTAAGTTCCTGTTCGGCTATTTTCAGCCAAAACTCAAGTTTATCTATCAAAATGTTATACATCGACCAAACATCTCTAAACGCAATTAGTCTTCTCAGCTTATTGCTGACATCTTCTCGAAGATCCACTATTGTTTCCAAAGGCGCATTATAGGCCGTTTCCAAATCTTGACATTGCACCAATTCTTGAAGCTTTTGGGCAGAATTATTGAGATGGGTCAACTTTGCATGATGATGTGCAATGTCCAAAGATAGAGACTGATACAAGTTGATGTACTGGTCATAATCTGCCGAAGTTACGTTGGTAAGATCTGGCACTCTTCCGCTAGCAATTTCTAACCATTTATTCTCTTCTTTCATTCCTTGAGTAATAACCGTCCAACGAGAAGCTGCCAATGACATTTGCTGCAAGCGTTTGGATGCTTTATCAAGAATTACACTCGCACGTTGATATAAATCCTGATGTAATTTTGAGTGCAAAGTACGCGTTTCGAAATCGAGATTTTCTTCCAAAGACTCTAAAATGGCACGACAATGACTTAAGTTTATGAAAAACTGACGATGATTTTGAACTTCCTCTTCTAGATGCTGCAAATTTCTCACCGAAATTGGACTGTCTACCAAAGCATCGGCAATTTCTATTATTTGTACAAATTCGTTTAGCGTTTGTTCGTATTCATCTGCTAACGCAAGTAAATGTAAAGCCTTTTCTCGTTCCACAGAAACGTGATGATCTATCTGCTTCGTTAAGTCGTTAATGGAATAAACATCCAATGGCACTTCTCTATTTGGAAAATCGCGCATAAATCCTTTAGCTACCGTTATCAAATAAAGCGTAGTCTGCATGTTAACACGATTAATATTTTCAATTTGCTCCAATTCGTTCAATTTTGCTTGTGGAGACTTATCCGACTCGACCAATCCATTGAATCGTAGTTGAACTTGGTTAACTTGCTCGTTAATATTATCAATACCTTGAATAAATTCATCCCATCTTGCTAAATCTTTAGCAAAAATTTGCTTATTTTCATTGGTCGCATCCTCAATAGCTTCCAGTTGGAGTCGAAGAGATTCTACGTAATCTTTTATTCGATTTCTCTCTTCTTCGTTGTAAATATCGCGCGTGTCGACCAGTTCGCGTTCGAGCTGTTTTATATTTTCTTTGATATTCTCCATTTCACCTTCATATTGTCAAAATCGTTTAATTTTTCTTGCGATGGGCCATCGCCAGTTTTTTGACGATGCATGTAAATGCGATATTCGATAGTTTGTAACCAAGTAGTTATAGTTTCCACAGTTGTCACCATAATTTCGTGAATTGCCACAACATCGCCATTATGAACCGCCGATTTCAAAGTCTCTAAATTTCGTTGAACGTCAAAATTTCTTTGTTGAATGGATTCTTCGGTTATGACTTCCTCCAATGTTGCCAAAAATAGTACTTCGCTTAAATGGGTACTTTTTGTGCATTTTGAAGATTTCTAATTTTATCTGCTGGCTGCGTTTCACTCCATTTAACAATTACAGTTTTGATTGGTACTTCGTGAACGCTTCTTTGCTTTTCATTTTCGATAAATTCTTGAGAGGAAGAGACAACGGCCATGGGTTTATTCCAGACTGCAGACATATCGGATAAGTTTGGTGGTGAAATTGGTCCCTCACTGCTAGGCGTTAATGGAGTATCCATAATTTCCGTAGGCGACATAACTTCTTCGATGGTAACCGATTTGTGCTTGCTGTGCATTTTGGATTTGGGTTGCTTTTTGGGTTTCGTTGGGTGTTGATCAGTTTTAACAGTTAATTTGGGCAAATAAGTTTCGCCGGAAACTATTTTTTCTTCCCGTGGAGTACTTACAGTACCTTTCGATTTTTCGGTTTTCAAGCTGTCGGGAAGAGGTTTTGATTCTGTAGGAATGGTAAAGGACAGGTGTATATTGGTTTCGGAAGTCTCTTCCGGCGTTTGATATGTTTCTTCCATACTTAGAATTGGACCGCGATTATCACTTCGTTGAATATTTGAAGTAGATGACTTTGGTTCGTCATGTTTCCGTTTATTTCCCTTCTTTTCATTTCTATTAGGTTGTTTGGAATCTACAACTGTGGTCACATCTTTTCGATCGCCTCCTACCACATTAACGTGAACATCAAAGTCGTCCTTTTTAAGGACGATAACTTTGGGGCGATGGCGGTGATTTTGAGGAATCCGACGTTTCGTATTCTGCTTTAGAAACTGGAGTACTGGATTCTGTAGTATCTGTAGTGTCATCTTCGGGAAGAGTAATAACAGCTTGGACGTGCACTTCGTATGGTTCGTCCAAGGATGACGAAGGAGGTGTAGGCGAAACATTGGTAAATTCTTTTATAACCACAGGAGTTGTTTGGGAGGTAGTTTCTAAAGTTTCTTTTTTAACTATCGCACTCTCAACGGGCGTTATTGGCTCAGAAAGCGATGTTTGTGTGACTTCATCCAACAAAGGAGCCGATGGAATCGGGGATGTTTGAACCCATTCTTCCGCCGGGGAAGAAATATCGGTGGGATAAATTTGAGTCGAAAACTCGGAAGTTTCTTTTATTTCAATTTGCGGTAGGTCAGGTGTAGTAGTTTGAACAAAATCGTCTTGCAGCGGAGTTGGTGAAGTCTGCATTGAAGTTTCATCTTTGGGAATTTCAACCACTTCCGGAGTAATCGTTTGCATGGTTTGCTCTGACATTACAACCTTCTCTGGAGTACCAGGAGCTGTAGTTTGTACGGAAGTTTCAGATGTAATTACTTCCGTTTTGGTACAATAATTTCTTGATCAAGTTTTTCTGGAGTTGAAGTTTGAGTGACCACTTCCAACGAAACAATTTCGACTTGACTAGATGATTCCAATGTTTCGGGTTTGACTGCTTCCGTAATTATTTCAGGTTCAATTTCTAAAGTTTGTAAGGATATATTTGCCGTTTCAATTGGTACTTCTGGAGAAGTTTGCATGAAAGCATGCTCCTGAGCAGGAGGTTCAACTTTACTATTGGAAACATCTGTCACAATCTCGGAAACTTCAGGAGACGTTTGAACGGTTTCTTCTTGGGTTAATACAGCTTCAATTACAGGTACAGTCGTTACAACTTTACTGGTTAGCGAATCCAGCGATTCGCTTTCGGGCCGCGAGGGAATCCTTTCTTCGATTATCTTAATGGAATCATTTTCCGATGGAGTCGGAATACTTTTATATGAATCGTTTGGTGATACCAATTCTTCCACGTGTGCTTCTCGAAGAGCAGTCTCGGATTGTGGTTCGCTCTCCGACTTTTTGTGTTGCTTTTCGTTCTTGCGTTTCTTCATTTTCTTAGAACTCTTAGTTTTGGGTTCAACCGTTTGGCCAGATTCGTCATCGGAGAATTGGATGGAGTGACCTATGGAAGTAGATTCGGAGAGCGATTCCGGATTATTTGATTCCTCCGACACTTTTACGTTAATTTTTGCCTGCGTTTCTTTTTGTGTTTCTTTTGTTTACTCAAGTCATCTTCATCGCCAACGCTTTCGTCAATAGTAGTTTTCTCTTCAGCTTCGTAGCCTGTATCTTTGCCACTTAAGTCGTTATCCGTTGATATTGCTTCGAATGGTTCTTTAGTATGCAAAGGCGTGACTGACGAAGGTTGAGAATCATCGGGAATTATAATTTCGACAGATTCTGCCAGAGATGTTACTGCAGAAACTGTTTTTTCTTCTTCTTGCTGTAAACTTGCAGCAGTAGGTGAACAAATTTCTTCTACGGGAGTTGTACTTTTACTGGAATCTTTATGTTTCTTTTTCTTTTTACTCTTTCTCCCACCATAGTCTACTTCGCTGGTAATTGAATTATTTTCGTCTACATTTTCCGTTTTGGGAATTACTGTTGGAACGATAGTCGATTCAGTGCGAACTTCTTTACTTTGTTCTGTAATTGATGGGAAAGTACCGTAAACATCTTTTTGAGTCATTACGGAAGGTATTCCGTCCTTTTGATTTTCAAACGTCGTGGACACTGAAATTTTTGGTGTAGAACGGTCACCAAATATTGGTTGCCTCTCCTGAAGAGATAACTCGATTTCAATATCGGATGTAGGTTTGGTCGACTCAGTTTTCACTTTTGGTTCGCTTAGTTCAACAATAACGGTTTCTGGTTTAACGGTTTCAACAACAATGGGACTTAAAACGTTCTTTTCGTTTAAAATAAATTGAGCATTGATGTCACCGATGGAAGGTTCAGAAAGTTTCTCGGAACTAGCCACCTTGACTGCATCTTCATAACTTCCAACTTCTAGGGGACTCATGGTTCGTGGGGTGGAAATTATTGCTTGTTTATTGCTTTTAGAAAACTTTCGCTTTTTCTTCACTTTGTTATTGGAAGACGAATCTGCAATGGAAGTTTCTTCTTGAGGTAACGCCGTATCAACTGATGTTGTAGCTTCTTCCAATGGCTTTACTCCAATAAATTCGGGTTTATTAATTGTAATTTCAGGCGTGGTCATATTCGCTTGATCTTGGGTCTCTGGCAAAACGTCTTGTGGAAGAATTATTTTTGGTTCTCTAATGGTAGGCGAAGAAGCCCCTTTATCAATTTTAATCTTTTCGGTTTTGGTGCCGATCAGTTCAAATTGAATTATTTTGGGTATGGCTTCCTTAGGACTTGTAGGTGCAGAAATAGCTTCTTCAAGTTGAACAATTTCAGGTTCAGGTTGGACTTTTGCACTTTTTATCAAATTTAATCTTTTCGGTTTTGGTGCCGATCAATTCAAATTGAATTATTTGGGGTGCGGCTTCCTTGGGACTTGTTGGAATAGAAATAGCTTCATGTTGAATTTCAGGTTTAAATTGGCCTTCTTGCACTTCTTCAATGAAAGAGGTAGGTACTTCTTCTAGGGGTTGAGATTTTTCAACATCAGTTTCAACTGTATGCGATTCCAATGTTTCTACAATTTGCTTAGTTGGTTTCTTGATGGGCGACATTTCTTGTAGCGATTTTGTAATGGTCGTACTAACATCTTTCATTTTTGGAACATGAGATTGCCGTTGCGGATGTTCTTCAATTGTATAAGTGAGAGATGTTCGCTCAACTTCTTGATGTTCAGAAGGACTTTCAGGTGCAGGTTCATACATTTCCTTCTTTGATACAGAGGGTGAGGATTTTACTTCTTCCGGGCTAACAGACTTTTTGGCTTCGGTTTGGGCTGTAGGTTGTTCAAATATTTCCCGCTCCGACACAGAGGGTGAACGTTGTACTTCTTCTGGACTAACATATTCCTTCTTTTCGATTTGAATGCTAATTAATTCAAATTCCTTTGATGGATTTTCTTCAAACTGAATTTCTTTGGGTTTTGTTTTTGGGGTTTCTTCGCTAACAGGCGTTGGTGAAACCGTTTCTGTTTTAATTATTTCGGGTTTCTGCGGAATTATTGGTTGCACATCAGGATGGCAAATAAAATGTTCTTTTTCTACACTAAACCGTTGAACTTCATGGTAGGAAGCAAAATCTGGTTGTGAAAAAATTGAAGGAGACGGTGTTTTTGCCACATCCTTACCATCCATTTTTTCTGTTTGTGTTCCAATTATTTCATACTTATTTATTATTATTTCAGGTTCTGGCAACATTTCTGGGGCAACAATTTCTGCATCTTTGGAGGAAGATGAGGAAGCGCTTTTGGTTGGTTGGGCATCTTCCGTTGTTCCAATTATTTCAAACCTATTTATTTCAACTTCAGGTTCTTCAATTTGTGTAGGGGAGGAAATTGTTTTAATTTTTTCAGTTTTTGTGCCAATTAATTCAAATTTGATTATTTTAGGTGCAGGTGGACTAACAGAAGTTGCGAATGACTCAATTTCTTCTGTTATGTTTGAAACTTCATCAACATTGGAAGGAACAATATTTATGTTAGCAGATTCCGACGGTTTTTCAGTTAGTGCAAAATCCAAACTACGTGCTTCATCAATTTTAGGTGAGTAATCAGCAGAACTAGGTGCAAGGATTTCTACTACTTCTTCGGATGTGCTAGTGGTAGGAATAGATTGTACTGGCAAATCAACTATCGGTAGCACTTCAACGAAACGCTCTTGTTCTACATCATACCTTGGAAGATCTTTTGCTGTACCAAACACTTGGTGTGGAAAAGTGTGACCATCTTGTGTTCTTACTACATCAATACTAACTCTTGGTATGCCTTCTTCTTCGATCTCAATTACTTCGGGATTTTCGATTACTTCTTCGGTAATTTGTTCTTTTCCGTCGATTATAACAACTCTTCTAATTATTTTTCTAGTTTTTCTGATAATTCTACGTTTTACGTGCTGCACAACAGCTTTGACAGTTGAGCTGGACGTGTGAATTTCTTCCCCTTCGATGATGGGTTCGGCGCTTGAAATCAGAGTATTTTGTTGATTATCGACAAAAGTAATGTCGCCTTCGTGCAATTTTATTCCTTGCACTTCCACCTCATCTGGTCTGGAATCGGATATAATCGAATATTCGTGTTGAGGTTCGGACTGAAATTCCTGAACACATCTGTCACCTCCAGGTGTGCCCGAAATAATTTTGCCGCCAAAACTTTGGCTGGTTAAAGTTTTAGTCACACCATCCCCAGAAGCTAAAGCCGTGCTGGTTTTTTGGCCTTGCAGTGTAATTTGTGAAAAGGATTCGGTAACTGGAACGTTTCCGTCACTTGTTACGTTTGTTGTCGTAAGTTGATGTTCTTGAATGCACCGTTGCCTGGACATGATCGTTTTACGATGCTTGGTAACTATGATACGTTTAGTTCCATCGGCATCAACTATCACTTCGGTGGTGGTTTCGTCCGGTTCCACCATGATGGTTTCAAACGGTTGGTTTAATGCCGAATGAAGAATGTTGAGTTCGGTAGTTTTGGCACCACTTTCGTCAGACATGATGATGGGTTCTGTTTTATACTCAGCTTCTACTAAAAGATCGTCGGATTCGCCTTTCGATTTTGTCGTTATTGGTTTGGTAGCAATTTGGATTGTTTCTTGGTCGCCGTCAGTAAATTTAGATATTTTAATAGCTTCTTTTGTGGCTGGAAATTCTTCGCTCAAACTTTCTGGTGTTTTGGTTTGAGTTTTAACATCTACCGGTGGGTTACAACTGATCGCAACGTCTTTAGTTTCCAAAATTGGAAGACTGAAATGAGAGCTTGCTAAACTGTGGCCAGTTTGGGTTTCAATGGTAACTCCGATCGGTGCCTCCTTTTCGGATAAAATAAATTCGGTTAGTTTTTTAGTATCCGCGTGTACGGGAATTTCTTCAATGGGCATAGAACTCGAATCCAAGGTGTTATCTTGCGATAGATCTAGCGAAGGTTTATTTTGTTCTTCGATTTCTACCAAACGCACTTGGAGACTTTTTATTTTATTGGAAAGAAGAGTTTTGTGTTCCACAAAGGTTTGCCTTAGGGTTTGTAGGTGCACCAAGAGATCGTTGGCCAAATTTTGGACGTTGGGATATTTTTTCAAATTTAAACATTCGCGTTCAAGTTCGGACAACTTTTTTTCCTTTGCAATTATTTCTTCGTTTGAATTGGTGTATAATACAATTTGATTTTCGATTTGGGGAATAGAATTGTTCACTTCGTTTGCCAATTCGACCTTTATTGATTGAAGCCAAATTTCTATTTCTATCAGAAGTTGATGATATTCGGTCAATTGGTTGTGTCTTTTTATTTCAACCTTTTGCGCTGCCTGGAATAGAATAATCTATTATTGCAACTGGACTTCCTCTTGAGTTTTAAATATATTTGCTATTTTACAATTAGGTAATTCGCGTGTAAAAATAATTTTAATGTAGACCAATAATTAAGAAACTTTTAAATTTAGAAACTAAGTTTAGCGTAGGAAGTTAAAAATAAAAGAAGAAAGTGGGTAAAAAAAAAACACTTACCTCAACAGCAATAGTGCCATTTTCGGCTTGCAAGAGAAGGGTAGCTATCCGAGTTCTTATTTCGGCTAAAACGGTGGTTAAAGTTTGAGCGTCACTTTCGGATGGAATCTGAAGAATTAAATTTTCCAATCTGATTGCTTCGGTGGCTTGTTTCTTCAAATCACTCGTCAGAGACTAAAAAAATTCACGAATTAGAAATAAAAAAATCCAAAATAGAAATGATCACATCCGCACTTCATCACGTTTGAATGCAAACTAATGATGAGAGTCGACGTGCATCGTAGGATTTGTTTCTATTATAATGTTGATGTTATGAGACAGGACCGGCATCGTTACCGGTACAATAAATTATTGTATTTAACATTGCTTAAATAATTGTTGCATTAACGAGTTTGTAAAACAAATAATCAAATTAATTTTTTAATGATAATGGTAATCGTCAATGATAGACCCCCTGACCCCGGGGTCACCAATATCGTGACAAGAATATTTTTTGCGACATCGAGACTTAATTATGTATTGGAAAAAGATGTTTTTTAAGAATAATAAAGTTATTGTTTATTTATAAACAAGTTCAAATAAAATTTCTAATATTAGCAGAATTTTGGAATTTTAAATTATGAATTAATTCGGTACTGAATAATAAATATTTTTTAAGGACGCTAATTATCGAGGCTTATGATATAAAAATAGTGAAGGGACATTCGTCTTTGAACACCAAAACAGAGGTCATAATTTTTAAAAATAGAAAATGACATAATCGACGGTTTAATAATTTTACTGATACTACAACTAATTTTAAGAATGATTTAATATCCAGAACCTGTTGTGCATTATTCAATTTAGATAATTCGGTACATAAATTTCAAAAATACAACATCCCGATATCTCTATCTCTATTTTGACCTTGACGTCTCATCAATTGGCTCATTGACCAATTTTGAAACCCAAGGTGTGCAGATGTTCACCGGAGGGTCGAGTGATCGAATTCATCGGTGAATCACACCGAGCCACCGAAAGGATAAAGGTACTCACCGATAGGGCGTTCAACAAGGATTCGCAGCTGGTGGACGGTAACTGCGATTGCGAAACTTCGATCTTCTGAAGAGCCGTTTGTAGGTCGGCCACGCCAGCCGAGATTATCTAAAAATTTCAGTGTAATTAATTTTTTATAATTGAATACATTAAGCAAGTTAAACAACTTGCACTAAGCAAATACAAACCCACGATAATTAAAAAATAAAACATGCAAAAAATAATGTAAACCTAACTTGCGAAATACTTGAAAAATTAATAATTAATTTATTACAAACAAAAATGCGCAACCTTGAATAATTAAATTTTTTACGATAATAATAATAATAATATGTACATAGCCGAATATTTGTTATAAATTTTCCAAAATTTCAACCAAAACAATATCATTCACGATTTTCTTCAAACATGCAGATTCGCTTTTTATAAACAAAAAACAGCAATGAAAACGCTTTCTTCTTTGAACCTTGCCAAAGCATGGAGTCAAAACTATTTATGTCAGGAAAATTTTGAAAATTTCAGAACTACTCACAAACATAAGTAATCGTTATTTATAATTATAAACAAACGGATTGGCTTGAAATTATTTTCTGTACTTCTATCTATCACAAAACTCAGAAAATTTACGTCAAAATTTCTGACATTTTCTCACAGGTCACTATTATTAAAAAATGAAAACTTTCTCATGCAGATGTCTATGAAGAGGTTAAAAAAATTTCAAAATATTTACAAAATCATAACAGAAAGGGTAAAAAATTTATTACACATCACTTTTTATGACGAGCGAAAACATGCTATTTTTTTTGCAAACCTAATTATGAATTACTTAGTATGTAATAAAGTTTACTTTTACTGCCGGCGATGGGCGGCACTTAAAGTAAAACAAAGCAAGTCGAGCGGCAGTCATGGTTTTTGTTTTATTTTTACTGCCGCCTAGGAAGTATCCTCCCGTTTTACGTCAACTGCCGGAAATGACATCGAAAGGTGATCAAGGGTCAAAGGCTTTCTCTCAAATTGCCATACACATAAAAAAGGCAACGTGATAAAAAATGATAATAGTACGAACAAGTATTTACTACGAACGGAAACTCATTAATAAAGAAATATATAAGAGAAAGATATTCGCCGACTATTCGGTTAAAATAGTACTCCAGCAATAGCGGATGACCCGTCAAAGTATTATGGCAAATTAGATACGAAAATCGAAAATTACCTCAAATAGCGATAGCCATGGAACTGAAATTACTAATAAATATTTAAACAATTTGCAGATATTTACTAGATTGCCAAGGTTGTGCGGCCTGAAGGCCGCAATTGGGATAATTCATTCAGTATGTGTATTATAGATATGCATATGTGTAGCTAATAAATTTAGGCCATGCAGCTGTCGAATAATAAACAAATCTGGGCATACAGGATCATCCCTAGCCAAAAGTACAAGAAGAAATAAATTGAGTAATTGAAAAGCATTCGGGAAAATCTAGACAAAAGTTATTTCTCTGCTCAAAAAACGAGCGCTCAGAGTGCAAGTCAACCGCATAGAAGAGAAAAATTTTGCTAATTTGGATAAACAGAGACAATCCAAAAAACCAAGACCAAATAGAGCTTCCATTTGAAGAGCTCAGAAAGAGAGCACGCATCAGGAAAAAAGCTGGCGAAGCCTTGCTAAAGCGCATAAAAAAGCGAACGGAGGAGAATGGATCCAAATGCATAAGTCAAGTAAGAAAGATCCTGGTGGAAAATGTGCTGGTCGAAATGGGAATGCAAAATGAGAAACTCCAACTGCTCAGAACCTAGGTAGAGGGCAGCTTAAAGGAGACGAAAGTAAGAACCTAATCGGAAGAGTAACAATCCAAGTCGGAGATATTGATGCCTTGGAGGATGAGAAGGATGTGAAAAAAGATCTGTAGAAAGCAGTTGGGACAGTGATTGCAGCAGCAAGGGACATAAGGTAGCAGCTGCACATGGTATAGCCGAATAAGGCAGAAGCCCAAAAACGGAAAAAATATTATTCCCATTTATTGGAAGAGTTTTCGATAATCAAAAGCGAATAGAAGAGAAAAGTTCCAAAATCACGCGAGAGAGGACCAACCCAAATCAGGAATCGGCAGTGTCTTTGGAATATTTCTCTCTTCCTACGCAAAAAAAGCCAAGCGAGGGGTTGACCACCTCGTATATTTGGTGTACATAATTTTGTAAATGATTTGCAATTGTTTGCAAATTTCTGCAAATGTTTGCAAATTTCTGCAAATGTTTGCAAATTTTGCAAATGTGTGTAAATTTTTGCAAATGCCAGTAAATCTTTGCAAATGACTGCAAATCTTTGCAAATGGCTGTAAATCTTTGCAAATGTCTGAAATTGTTTGCAAATATTTGTGTAAATTTTTGGCAAATGTTTGCAAATTTTGAAATTATTTGCATATTTTTGCAATTTTTTGCAAAATTATTGTAAATGTAAACTTGGTGTACACATTTTTGGTCAGTGGTCAACCCCCCGAAGCCAAGTAAAAACATTTTACTATAAGAGAAAGGTATCGAGTCAATCATGAGAAATTTAAATCATGCGGACGGACACGAAGCCAGATTCGTGCCAGCCTTCTCGCTCAATTGCGTATTTCCGTTTAAAATTCATTTTTCGGTTGGTCGTAAAAAGCGTAAGTTCGCGATTCGAATCCTGCTCGCGTTAGATACACTGCTGTGATCAATAAGTCCAATATCGATCTGTGGACTATGGGGAAGGCAACGGGAAACCACACCGTGAATTATACTCCCTAGTAAATTCAACTTGGCTTAACGTCCGGGAGACCGGATGTGGCACATGAAGAAGTCAGGAATATAACGATTGGTTGGTTATTCCCCCCCCCGCCCGTAGATTCGTCTTGTAACTTAGAAGCGATCTCCCTGAGTGACGTCACACCTGACTTGACATGGCCTACATTTTTTTGAGCGGTCTAGGACAATTAGGCACAGCCGAATAGGCGCAGCCAAATAGGCGCAGGACATATAGGCGCAGAGCCGTTTAGGCACGGGACATATAGGCGCAGAACCATTTAGGCGCGATGCCATTTAGGCGCAACCCATTTAGGCGCGACTCATTTAGGCGTCGAGACATATAGGCGCCGAGACATATAGGCGCGATCCGTTTAGGCGCAAAGTCATTTAGGCGCAATAAAAAATATTATAAATAAAAAAAATACTTTTTGTGTGAATTCGTTTCTGATGTGGTTGCGCTGTCAAACTCTCTCTGCACCCTGCGCGACACTCCGGGTCGCTCCGGGGCTCGAGCGGTTTTGACACGCGCTTTATTTACTAAAACATCCTCAAGTAGCCCCAACTCGAAAAGTTTGGAAGTTGAGGCAACGGATCTCAGAGAGCGACGAAAATACTGTAATAGCTTTGCGACTAAACGGATCGCGCCTATATGGATTGCGCCTAAATGGCATCGCGCCTAAACGGCTCTGCGCCTATATTTCCCGCGCCTAAACGGTTTTGCGCCTATATGTCCCGCGCCTAAATGGCTCTGCGCCTATATGTCCCGCGCCTATTCGGTCGCGCCTATTTGGCTGCGCCTAATTGTCCGGGTCCGATTTTGAGGGCTTTACTTTTAACTTTGTTGTTTTTTTTTATGTAAATTTTCTAAAAATTTGACAAAAATGTAGTGGTAAAGAAAATACACCTGTGAGCCAGTTACTGAAATGGTGATAACATTAAATAGAACCAACAAAAATATTTCTAATTAAAACATTAACTTGTTCATTTTTAGTGTCAGTTTCATGGCTATTGCTATTTGAAGTAATTTAAGGCATTTTAATATCAAATTTCTGCCGTTACAAAGTATGCAAAATTAATTTTTGATTATTGATAAAGATACTGAATTTTATGCACTAAAGCCTTTTTTACAGGAGAGACTAAAGCATACAAAAATAAATTATTTAAAAATTTTTCCCAAATCTTAATCATTTCTCTTTAACATTTCGTTTTATTTACTCAAAAATTCTAAAAAAATGCAGATTGGAAAATTAAAAAATCGAGCGCTACAGAAACTTTACGTTGGTCCAACTCGATCTCCAAACCCCGTAATAATTCATAAACATTTGGACTGAAAATTGTGCCGTATACACTCAAGGGATGACGGTGGATGACCAACTGCCAATTAAAAAAAAAAATTCCCGTGTTTTTGATTATCCTAACAATGTGAAGTGTGACAAAATAATACATTAAAATTTTTTTTCTTGAGCCTCTCTATCCACTTCTGAACACTTCACCTCTTTCTCTAGAGAAAGTTCTAGCATTAAAACCTCACGGCTGCTAAAACCGGGTTAGGAAATGTGTCTGTAACACTATTTTTGTTGTTGACGCGAACTGAAAGGTTAAGTCCGTCTTTCGAACATTTTCTGTTTAGTATAAAAAAATTGGAATCTCGTTAATCCAATACAACGACTCGCACAGTTGGAGCGTGAATCCCTCCTCCCCTATGGATTGGTTACCAATTTTAATATGCCTGCCGTGTCCGAGATTCAGGTGAAACTTTTGCTTTGCATTCTACGGCATCAGATGATTTTGAAGATCGTGATGCCTAACACACTCCCACACATACACAAAATTAAGATTTCATAATGTAAGATTAAGATTTACGTTAGAAATTGTCCAATTTGAATCTTAATATGCTAATTTGGAACCTACACTCTTTGAGTTACGACTTTTAACACGTAAACTACTGGTAGCCGGTATACTTTTGTACAATTACTTTAAAAAAAATGTTCTCGATTTAAAACAAAACAAAAAAATTTCGCTTAATTTTCTCTGATTTGTGTGTCAAAGTTTTCCTCTACAATTTTCTCAAAAAAGGTTCAATACGTCCCTGTCATCACGCACCCAAAATAATTTCCAAACCACTTATATAGTAGAAATAATAGAACTTGGCACCTACGTCATTGCAAGTAAGCACTGCCATTGGCTATTAACCAAAAGCAGTTTAGTTTAGTATGACGTTGGTGCCAACTTAAAAAATCTCACTATATTATTCTAGGAAGTCAGGGTAGCCCAAAAAACCTCTTATTTACAACGATGCATGTAAAAAGCTGAAGATGGTTTAATTTTCAATACGTTTAGATGAGTTGCTGATTTGATTTATTTAAACCAATACAAAATAATTAATTAAGTCACTATAATTAAAGATAAAGCTCTGCATAAAACCAATCAATCCACAAAATACTTTTTTTGTATTGCAAACCACTTTTTTAAATTTCAATGTAATATTTCTTATTCTATTTTTTGTTAAGCAGCATGCAGTTACTAAAATTAAAATTAAACGTGCAAAAGACACAATATTAAGACATAAAAAGACGGAAGCCCAAATTAAAGATTTATTAAGCCGAGTAAGGTTAACAGCACATAGAGAGCCCAATTTCACCAAAAAACACGAAACCATATTTCACCTTCATAAGAGAACTGTTGGGATGATCGTCGTAGACATCTTGGATGACGACCTTCTCATCTAGAATCGCCGATGATGGAACTATAGGCTCTAAGGTGGGAATGGAATGGATTTCAAATTGGGTTATATCGTCTAAGTCGTTAATAATGTTTTCCGCGATGCTCTCAGATAGTTTTTGAGCAGCATGTAAATGGTCAAAAGGACTAGTTTGATGACCGCGATCCCAATCCTTTTCTTCTTTCGCTTTTGTTATGTCCAATTGTGATTCGTTTGCAAGAGGTTCCGTTGACAAATAAGTGCTCTCATCTTTCCATCTGCAAAATCCACCAGGTAAATCAGCACTCGTATATTGCGTGTTACTTTCAAAATTATTAGACGAAAAATCTGGTTTAGAAGGTTTTGGAGAGCTGCGATCATTCGAACTATCCGAATCTCCATC
This sequence comes from Lycocerus yunnanus, assembly GCA_036346125.1. Lineage (NCBI taxonomy): Eukaryota > Metazoa > Arthropoda > Insecta > Coleoptera > Cantharidae > Lycocerus > Lycocerus yunnanus. The sequence continues at coordinate 4,714,991 of JARFIX010000005.1, read as the reverse complement.
TTTGTCGGGGTAGTTATCCTTCGGAGATTTATTAGATTGTTGGCTACCTTTTCTCTTATTTATTTGAGCAAGCAATATTTGATGTTGATCTTCTGCGTCGTCATATAAGTATTTATTTAACCAAACCGAATTGTCCTTCTTAAGGTTTTCCACGAGAATCGATAAATCGTCGGTTGGTTCTTTTTCGGGGGGATTCCGATTTTTTCCTCCATGCGTCAGTAACCTTTGAAAATATAGTATCAAACACTCCAGATTTCTTATTTTCATTTTCTTTTTCTTTTTTTGGTGACTTGGGTGGTGGTACAAGATTTGGTTCTATAAGTGTATCGTCCTGTTTAAGAATTGACGTATCTGATGCATCGGGCTTTTCGTTCTTCTTGCGTTTATTTTTCTTTTTTACTTCTTCATTTTTAGAACCAGTAACTTTAGAAAGCAAATTTCCAAAAAAGCTACTTCTCTTTTCTGGCAGATCTTCTTTTACCTTTGAAGAGGTTATAATATTTTCAGATATGGAATGCAATCTCTCTCTATCTAAGAAATGATTTAAATCTTCCGTTCCAGTTATTGGATTTTGGAAACTAATGGCACATGTCATATCACTAATAACATTACACGTTAATGGTACTTCGCTCAGTTCTTCTTTTTCCGGAACTACTTTTTCTGGAGATTTCTCATCTCTTTTCTTATTTTTGTTTTTCTTCTTATTTTTCTTTTTATTTTTTGTCTTCACCATCTGAACCTTTTTCGGGCTGAGAATCAATTGATGTTAAGTCATTTTTAGATCCGGATAAAATATTTTTAACGGAAGACAGAATGCTAAAAATACTGCTACTCTTTTCGATTGGCTCATTTTTCGAAGTACTTTTCGTTTTCTTCTTTCCTTTCTTATCAGGTTTTATAAAATCTACCGATTGCATGGACAAGGTATCTTCAGTATTTAAACTTGTGTTGTCTAAATTTTCCACAATTACCAAAGAAGTTGTTTCTGTTACTAAGTTTTCGGTGGACACATCGCTTGGTTTAATGATGACATCTTCAACGGCCGAATCTTTACTAGAACTAACAATTCCCGCCCAGGTTTTAGTTGTTTTTCAACAGGAATTGATTCGGTATCGATAATTTCAAATTCGCCGATATTTGTGTCTTCTGATGGTTGCGAAGTAATTTCGGGACTTGAAAGTTCTGGTTGCTGTTTCTTGCTTTTCTTTTTCTTGGATTTAAGTGGTTTTGCACTTTTATCGACCGTTTCGACTTCAGTTTTCAAAAGTTCTTTTTCCACTTCTTCAAACCTTGGAGCTGATCTGGAACGAGACCTACGATCTCTTTTACTTATAACCTCCATAAATCCTTCCGAATCTTTTGGTAACGGTTCCAGTGGTACGTGCAAATCCTCAACAACTTCAATGCGAATATGAACCGGTTGTATTTCGCTTGGTGTTTCGCTTGGTATATGAATTTTTTCGGGTTTAGGTTCTACCGTATTTGGTTTGATGGCCGTAACATCTGCGTAAGTTATTTGTGTAAAGTCATCCAATGTGTGAACCTCTAAAGGTTTTTCTATTTTTTCTTCTTCTTTAACTAACAAAATTGGTTCTTCAATTTTGGCATTAACATCTGATGTAGATTCAGAAACATCCGCAGGGGATTCTTTCTGTTCTGTCCTTTTCTTACGATTTTTGGATCGAGAACGAGAACGTTTTCGTTTTTCTAATTTTGGAGTTACACTTAACATATTGACATCTTCCGGAATGACCGAAATAATTTTATTTGCCACACATTCTTCCACCGGTTCTTCTATGATATTAACAATCGGTACCGCTTCTTCCTCGATATCTTTTTGTGGACTGGAGCGATTACTAGTAGCGACAATTTCTGCATAAGTTTTACCATCTGCATGCGAGAGCCAAACATTTGGTACAGGGCTAGCAGTCGAATCTTCGATTTCAATATTAGGTTCAATAATGGGGATTACTTTCGTATCAGGTTTAGATTTCTTAGGTTTAGATTTTTTAATTTTCGGTTTGGGTTCTTCCAAAATATTTTCTCGCGGCGTTTCTAATTCTAAAACATTGATAACCTCTACATCCGCAGGTTTACTTTCTGATTCGATCACAGTTTCTGTTATTTCTACAATGCCCTCAGTGGAAGGTGGCACAGTTTCGCTTTTCGCAGGTTTACTTTCTGATTCAATCACAGTTTCTGTTATTTCTACAATGCCCTCAGTCAAAGGTGGCACAGTTTCGCTATTGGCTTCACCAACAACTACTACGTAATCAAGATCTTCAAATTGATTAGATTTTTCAATTTCAGGCTCCAAATTTTCTTCAACATCCAAGTGCAGATTTGAATCAGTCGATCTAATTTCACTGGTAAATATCGAAATAGATCCTGGTATCATATCCCTGCAGCACATTCTTCCAATGGTAGGAAGTTATCGCTCTCCATAATATCCTGAGTTACATCTGACGAAGATAACGGAATATCGCTTATCGATTCTTGTAACATATTGTCAACCCATAAACTGTTGGAACCGTCAGCATCAAATGGTTCAAGACATTCATCGTAATATGGCACGGGATCTTGAGTAAAAGTCCAAAATTTAGTCTCCGAATGTTCTGATCTCAATTCTTCTGAATATTGGGGAATGGTATCGACTTCCTTCTTTTCAGTCAAACTTGGTACAAATATCTTAGCGTTTGGATTTAAACTAGAGTGAATTTTGGATTTTTGCTCCACGTGCTTCGGTGCTTCCGGAAGAGTTTCGCTTACTACTTCTGCAACTGGTGATAAATCTTCACTTTCTTTCATTACATCAGCTTGTTTTAACGATTCCTTCACTTTCTGTTCTCGCCAAGTTAGTTCACATTCGTCTAATTCTATAATGTTATAATAGTAATTAAAGTCTGATTTTAAGTTTGAAAGCCACTGTTCGTATAATTCACCTTCCGTTTTTCCTGGAGAATCAACCAAATCTTCATTTTGAATACAGCTGGCTGCTGGATTTGTTTCGTCAACTGAAACAGCAATGGGCTCCTTTTCAGTTTCTTTTATGTTGTCATTCCCACTCCATCTGTTAATTTGCCATTTTCCTCTGCTTCCATTAGTCTTACCATATCATAATCAGGAAGATTATCTTCAATCTGTAGTTTTAGATTACTTTTAAAATCTCTATCAGTCTGTTCGGCTTCGTTAGTCACATCGCAGGTGACGAGCTGATTTGGTTTGGTGGTATTTGAAGAAATTTTGCCATCAACTTTTAACGGAATTTCAACGTTCTTAGATGGCACAGACTTAGAATCAACCAAGCCAAATGATTGTTCTTGTTGTGGTTTGGGATCGACAGTTTTGATATCAACCTTTGAAGTTATTGTTGATGATGTAGTAATCTGTGTTACGTCGTCATCTTCAGGCAGTACAAGTTCAGTATCCATCCACAAAGATGTCGTTTCATCCGTGGGTAAACCCTTGAAAACGGGTTCTCTAATGTTACCTTAGCAATAGATTCTAAAGTTTCTATTCTGGGTTCCGCAATTTTACCAGATGTAATCTTTTTTTCGTCCTCTTCTGGTAGAACTATTTCAGAATCCATCAACAAAGACGTCGTTTCATCCGTTGGCAAACCTTTAAACGTATGTTTTCATGAGTTATAACTGTAACACTTGTTGTTCCTACTTTAGGTTTAGTTACTTCAGTTGCCGTTAGCTGCTTTTGATCTTTCTCATCTTTCGGTGAAACGATTGCTGATTCCGTTAACAAAAGTGTAATTTCATCTTTTGGTAAATCTTTCAAACCAGATATCTCAGTGATGGATTGCGTTCCGCTGTAAGTTCAGCTACTTTGGCCGTGTTTATCTGCTTTTTATCTTCTGGTAAAACTGTTTCAGAATCATCTATTGGCAAACCTTAAAATAGGTTCTTCGTGGGTTATTTCAGTAATCGATTCCGTTCCTACTGTAGGTTCAACTACTTGTACTGCATTTTCTTCTTCATCATCTTCTGGTAAAACCAGTTCAGTATCCACCCCAAAATGTTTCATCCGTTGGCAAACCTTTGAAAGAAGGTTTTCTGGAGTTATTCAATGAACAGATTGTGTTTCTACTTTAGGTTCAGTTACTTGTTCTGCTTTTTTCTTCATCTCTTTCTGGTAAAACCAGTTCAGTATCCATCCATAAAGATGTTGTTTCATCCGTTGGCAAACCTTTGAAAGAAGGTTTTTCTGGACTTATTTCAATAACAGATTGCGTTTCTACTTTAGGTTCAGTTACTTTTTCCTGCGTTTTATCTTCATCGTCGTCTTCTGGTAAAACCAGTTCAGTATCCATCCATAAAGAAGTTGTTTCATCGGTTGGCAAACCTTTAAAGAAGGTTTTCTGGCTTATCTCAGTAACAGATTGCGTTTCTATTTTAGGTTCAGGTGCTTTTTCTTGTGTTTTATCTTCATCTTCGTCTTCTGGTAAAACCAGTTCAGTATCCATCCACAAAGAAGTTGTTTCATCCGTTGGTAAACCTTTAAAAACAGGTTTTTCTTGGGTTATTCAATAACAGATTGCGTTTCTACTTTAGGTTCAGTTATTTTTTCCTGCGTTTTATCTTCATCGTCGTCTTCTGGTAAAACCAGTTCAGTATCCATCCACAAAGAAGTTGTTTCATCCGTTGGTAAACCTTTAAAAACAGGTTTTTCTTGGGTTATCTCAATAACAGATTGCGTTTCTACTTTAGGTTCAGTTATTTTTCCTTTGTTTCTACTTTAGGTTCAGTTACTTTTTCCTGCGTTTTATCTTCATCGTCGTCTTCTGGTAAAACCAGTTTAGTATCCATCCACAAAGATGTTGTTTCATCTGTTGGCAAACCTTTAAAACAGGTTTTCCTAGGTTATCTCAGTAACAGATTGCGTTTCTACTTTAGGTTCAGTTACTTTTTCCTGCGTTTTATCTTCATCGTCGTCTTCTGGTAAAACCAGTTCAGTATCCATCCACAAAGATGTTGTTTCATCCGTTGGCAAACCTTTGAAAGAAGGTTTTTCTGGACTTATTTCAATAACAGATTGCGTTTCTACTTTAGGTTCAGTTGTTTTTTCCTGCGTTCCATCTTCATCGTCTTCTGGTAAAACCAGTTCAGTATCCATCCATAAAGATGTTGTTTCATCTGTTGGTAAACCTTTAAAAACAGGTTTTTCTTGGGTTATCTCAATAACAGATTGCGTTTCTACTTTAGGTTCAGTTATTTTTTCCTGCGTTAAAGGTTTTTTTTCTTGGGTTATCTCAATAACAGATTGCGTTTCTACTTTAGGTTCAGTTATTTTTTCCTGCGTTTTATCTTCATCGTCGTCTTCTGGTAAAACCAGTTCAGTATCCATCCACAAAGAAGTTGTTTCATCCGTTGGTAAACCTTTAAAAACAGGTTTTTCTTGGGTTATCTCAATAACAGATTGCGTTTCTACTTTAGGTTCAGTTATTTTTTCCTGCGTTTTACCTTCATCGTCGTCTTCTGGTAAAACCAGTTCAGTATCCATCCACAAAGATGTCGTTTCATCCGTTGGTAAACCTTTAAAAACAGGTTTTTCTTGGGTTATCTCGATAACAGATTGCGTTTCTACTGTAGGTTCATGTGCTTTTTCCTGTATTTTACCTTCATCGTCGTCTTCTGGTAAAACCAGTTCAGTATCCATCCACAAAGATGTCGTTTCATCTGTTGGTAAACCTTTAAAAACAGGTTTTTCTTGGGTTATCTCAATAACAGATTGTGTTTCTATCTTAGGTTCAACTGCATCTGTGGTTATCTGTTTCTTTTCATCAACTTTTGGTAATAAAATTTCAGAAACTTCCAACAAAGATGTTTCATCGGTTGACAAGTCCTTAGAAATAGGTTTAATTGTTTCGATAATAGAAACTGAAGTTGTTATTTTGGATTCAATTGCTTCGTTTGGTGATATTTGTTTTCCTTCATCTTGTTTTGGTGAAACAGTTTCGCAGGTCAAACCGAAAGATGTTGTTTTGTCAGTTGCTAAATTTTTAGAAGTGGGCTTACTTATCTCAGAAGTGACTATTTTAGGTTCAACTGCAATGGGTAATACAGTTTCTGATTCCAAACGTAAAAATGTTATATCATCAATTGAAGTTACTATTGTGGTTTCAATTGCTTTCTCTGGCGTTATCTGTTCTTCTTCATCTTCTGGTAGTACAATTTCGGAGTCCATCCATAAATATGTCGTTTCATCGGTTGGCAAACCTTTGAAACTGGATTTCACTTCAATCTTAGTTGTTACGTCTGATATTATTGGACTTTCATCGTCATCTTCATCTGGTAATAGGATTTTAGAATCCATCCTCAAAGACGTCGTTTCATCAGTTGGTAAGCCCTTAAAAGTTTGTTTTTCAGTAGCGAAGGTAACTTTAGGTTGAGTTTTATGTTTTTTATTGCCTCCTTTTTTAGGTAATAAAATTTTGGAATCCAATATTTCTGGAATACCAGCTTTATTTTGTTTATCTCGTTTCATATGTTTTTTACTATCCAAAGCTCTAACTTTGCTATGTTTGGGATCCATCGATAACATTTTATCGGTCGGTTCTTCCTCAATTTTAATTTGTTCGACTTGAATTTCTTTTGGCAAAACAGAATCATCAATAGATAAGCTTTCAATTTTCAAACTTGAATCTACCAGTTGGAAATGATTCGGTTCTTCATTTCTAACATTTCCACTTTCTTCCGAATCTAAACATACAATTTCCAAATCAGTTTCAAATTCTGGTTCAACGTCAGAAGTCAAACTGGAAGGTTTTACTTCAGATATATTTGGAGGTGGAATAAAAATAAATTCATCCGTCGTTTCGGTGTCATCGTCCAAACTTTTTGATATTTCTTCCTGGTCGTTTTTGGGTTCTTCAAATGATTCCGTGGTTATTGTTTCTAAATTAATAATTTGAGGAGTTTCTTCAAAAGAAACAGATTTCATTCGCTTTGTTTTCCTTTTTTTAATTAACATAATTTCTTCAGCTTCATTTATAACAGCTTGGCTGCTACCTTTTAAAATACTATGTTCATTCAATTTATTTGGTTCATGTTCTTCCAATTCTTCGGCTGTATTTGTGGAAGGTTTCTTATGTTTTTTATGCTTCTTACTTTTTAATGGTTTATGGTCAATCTCAGTTGGTTCGCCCTCTTTTGGACCAGGAGAAGGAAGCTTTTCGACAATTTTTTCGATAATATCTGGGGAATTTTCTTTGGGCGATAATGGTTTCGTTTCAAGAACTTCCTTATCGCTTGAGTCTACCTTTAAATGCTTTAATTTGTGTTTTTACTTTTTGGTTTGGACATGGCAGTTTGTTCTACCTTTTCTTCTGTGGAAATTACTTGAGGTTCTAGTAAAGTACCGACCGATAATGATTCTGGTTCTTTCTCCAATGAACATTTTGTAGATAATTCAGTTTCGTTTAATTTTGGCTCATCTTTAGGCTTCTTATGCTTCTTTTTACCTTTACTTTTTACTGCTGCTTGAGTGGAAGCAGAAAATGTATCAATTATGGGCGATGTTGGTGGAGAGATGATTTTACATTCTTCTTTAAATTTTAGTTCAAGAGTGGGATTAGGTTCTTTTGTTGGCGATAATGGATGTGCCTCATGAGCGGGAATACCTTCTGATATATGAGGTTCATTTTTAGCCTTCTTACGTTTCTTTTTGTTCTTTTTTTTATCTTCCAGTTCTCTTTCTGGACTGCTTATGCTTTCAATTACGGTAATAACTTCCTGCTCTTGCGGTAAGCTATAAGTAAGAGGGGGAATTGAAAGATCAACATCAGTTAATTCAATTGGAACACTTCCAGTTTTGGCTTTGTTGCGTTTCTTCTTTGTCGGTTTTTCCACTTCAGGTTCATTTTTGCTAACTTCGGTAACTTCCTTAGTTTCATTTTCAACTTTTAATTCATCAATTTGATCTTTCTTTTTTTTGTTACGCTTTTTCTTGGACGTTCCCGAATTTTTTTCACTTTCAGTTTGTTTGATTGTTTCATCGACATTAGCTGCTTCAACCACCGTGGGTGACAACATTTCCCCTGGTAAATTATCATCCATCAAGCTTATATTTCCGTCTTGCTTTTCGCAGGATTCTGACGGTTCTTTGATTGGTGCATCAACTTTATTAATAATATCCTTTTTCGATAAAACATCCATGACTTCTCGAATATCATTTACTTCTAATTCGACTATGGAGTCCAGCCTTGTTAGCTGCGACTGAAATGTCACATTTTCAGGTGACACGTCATGATTGTCTGTTTTCATTATTACTTGATCCATTTCTGGTTCTAAAGCAATCCCTTGGCGCTTCTTTTTACTTCGCTTTTTTCGTTCCTCTGCGTTTTATCAACCTTATTACTGGCTTTTTTATTTGACTTTTTCTTCATTTCGCTCTCTTCTTTTTTCCTTTTTTCCGCGATTTTCATGCTGGGTCTTGGTTTAACCGATCCAAAAATAACTTGCTCCAATTCAATTTCATCGGGATATTCTTCTTCATCTTTTGATGTGGAAGAAATGTCTTTGTTTAAATCCAATTCTGTTTTAGATAAAATTTCTTCATTCGTTTGCTCTTCTTGAACAGTAAGTTGTTCTTCCTCTGGAAATTCCATTTTTATCGATAATACAGGTGCCGAACGCACTTCCTCGTGAGTGATGAGAAATATTTTGTTAGTTTTTGGAACAGAAATTAATTGTTCTGTTGTTTCGCTAATTACAACATTCGTTTCTGGAGCAGTTGATAATTCTTCCGTGGTTTCTTTAATTGTAACAGTGGTTTCTGGAACAGACGTCACTTCTTCCGTGATTTCCGAATTTCAACATTCATTTCTTGACTTGAAGGCTGTTCCAACTCTTGGGTAATCGTAGTTTCGCCATGTAAATCCATAATTGTTTTTTCTGTTAATATTTCAGAATTCACTTCCACTATGGTGGTAGTCAAGTCGCATCTGCAATCTTCAACTTTGGAAGCATGTTCTTTTTTAGTTTTCTTGCTTTTTGGAGTCTTAACAGCCAACGAAGGTTCTTGGCCCGAATCTGGAATATCTTTTTTAATTAAACTTTCACTTTTTACTTTACTCTTCTTTATTTTTTTAACAGTTTCTGGTTTATCAATGACTTGTTCTTCAACTAATGGGATAGAACTATCAGTTTCATTAGAAGAAACTTTGGTTTTATTTTTCTTCTTTTTGGGATTTTTTCCTTCTGGAAGTTTTGGTTGCTCCACGTTTTCTTTTTCAAGATTTTCATCAACTTTTGGTACATCTTGGTGTAAACTGGAAGTAACTTGAGTTTCCTCTGGTTTATTTAATTTAATCTCTTCTGTTTTTCCAACATCATCCTTAGGTGCTAAACCTTCTGTTACGATCGAAGATTTAACCGATTTAACAATTTTTTCTTTACTTTTTTTAATCGGTTGAACTTCCAACGCTTTCGCTTCAGTTTCCTTCTTACTATCGCCACCACACTCGGGTGGCGGTGAACTTTCCTTTGTTAACGATTTTGAAGATTTAATATTTTTATCTTTATGTTTTTCGACGGCTTAGAATTATCGAGTTCTTTCAACGCTTGATCGATTTCATCTTCTTTTGGTTTTGTATCTTTTTTTGATTTTTCCTTTTTTTTCTGCTTATCTACATTGGGAACAACGTTAACCCTATTTACACTAATATCTATTAAGTCTTTCGGAATTGATTCAACCTCTTTGTCATCTTGTATCTCTCTTGCGATAGTCTCTCCTGGATGACCAAGTTGTTGAATATTTTTGGAAGAAGGCTTGACGTCTAAATGCGACGCTTCTTCCTTTAATCCAAGTGATTCGCTTGAAATTCTTAGAGTTTTATCTACAAACTTTTGTTTAGTTTTGTACGATTTTTCTTGTCGATTTATTAATTGGCGGTCTTCTTTGGGCGCACTACTGGGTATAGAAGACTCGACTAATTGCGTTTCATGTCGATTTATTATTATCGGTTGCGTTGTTGCTGTACTGGATGGCTGAGGAGGCTTGGTACTTAGCCCCTGAGATAAAATTCTTGCATACGAAATTGTCGATGATACTTTTGGGACGTTTTCAGTTTCCAAAGTGATTAAGTTCTCAGCCACTTTGGATTCTGGTTTTTTTCGAGTACTCTGTTCTGGAACTTGAGGTTCAAGTTGTTTTCGTTGAGTATCGTACGAAGTGCCAGAAGTATTATACGACAATGGTTCGGGTAAATTATAATTTTGTAAATATTGGGTAGATTGGTTTGAATAAATATTAGGCGATTCAGAACCCATATATTGAGTCGAACTGTGATAGGTTCCTAGACCGGAATTGAGCAATTGTTGACCAGAAGCAATAAATCCAACCAACTCGGGTAAGGGTTGAATGTATTCGTAAACACCAGAAGTTTGAGTGGGCAAAACTTGATGATGGTAGTACGTAGAACTCGGTACGATATTTTGGGAAAATTGTTGCGGTTGTTGATAAACCACTTGGGGTGTTTCAAACGAAGGTTCCGTGGACCACGTAAATTCAATATTTGGATTATTTACGGAGTATTGCGTTTGGGACGTTTGAGGAACTTCCTTGATTTCGGGAGTTACAACCGCAGCGTTTCGTTTTTGTTCGTCGGCTTCCAAACCTCTTAAAATTTCTGCGTACGTGGTACCTCCGGGAGCCCACATGGGACTAGGAGAACGACATCTGAGTTTTTCATTTGGCACGGAGAGTTCAGAAGAAGGCTGTTTGGGTTTTGGATTAGTGGTATCTTTAGAATGCGATGGTGATTTTTGCTTGTTTGTGAAGGTGGTAGAGACTTCTGGTGTTAATGTCGCTTTAGAACCGTGAGATTTGGATTGCTCTTTGCGCGGTCTAGGAGAACGACTGCGTCGGTTAGGTTTAACGTTCGTCACGGTTAGATTGTCTGCTTGCATCGACGTAATGGGTTCCGGTTCGGCAGTTTGGATAACTTCAATTTTAACGTTACATATCTCAGGAGCTAAAGGTGTAACCAATTCGTGCGATGCAGTGGTCGGTTGGTTCGTGGAATTTTGCTCTTCCCAAGTGGGATGGTTAAAACTGCACGGGCTAGAGCGACCGGCTGCTATATCTGCGTAGCTAATTCCAATTAAGGAAGGATCTGGCGTTGATGGTGGTACGTAATAGGGATCTACTTCGTAAGTCTTGGCCGTTAGAAGACCGATCTGCTTCCGGTAGCCTTCCATTTGTGCCTGTCCACGTATAGTAACAATGTATCAGTAAACGCGTTTAAAAAATAGTATAAAAGTCGGGTCACGCATAATTGCGAGATAGTGGCTGCGATATGTCAAAATTGGTGGGTATGAGTCGATGAAGGGGTTAGGATTATGAGTTAAGTGTCCAGTGGGTCCGAGTCCGGAGTGCCTCGCTGAACAATGACTTTAATGCGCTCGTTACGCGCTGCAACTTTAGTTTGCAATGCGTGCACTCTGTCTCGATACGTCTAAATTATTATAGTACATGTTTGGATTATTGGAAGGGATGCAGCAAATGATAAAAACAAAATGCACTCATGAGAAACAATATTAAAAGTGATAAGAAAATAAATAAGTACTTAAATTAAACAACTACCATTTGCAGTAAAGTAAAAGACAAGTAAAAGATTATAATAGTAAAAATATAAGTAAACAACATAATATAGAATAATATTTAAATAAAGACCCAAAACCGTAAAGAAATGTAAAGCAAGTGTTGACTAGCAATGTGGTGATGAAAAAGCAATAAACAAATTATATTATGCAAAAGACCAAAACCATACAAACACAATCCCCAGCTGCAGGAGAGGTGCGGTGATGGAAACACCTTGATGAATGTCACAGCCACCTCTGCAGCGATTCCCCTCTACGTAAAATTTATCATCAAAATGTTTCCAAAAATATCTTGAACAATATTTTCAAAAAGTAACATTGAGAACAAATTGCTTTGATGAAGCCGTTTACTTGTCTTGCTGCAGTCAATTGCTAGATTTTGCGTGCGGTTTGGGCTTAACAAGTTGGCATGGTTAGATTTAGTCACAACAAAATTAGTGGCTCCATCACAATCTCGAAGATGAAGTACCTACCTATACGTACACTTTTGAAGTTACAAAAGAACAAATTTTAGAACAACAAGAAATGGTGACTAAATCTAACACATAACACATCATGTCAATTCTATGTAACAATCTAACAAACAATTATAACAAAACCTACCTGTTGATCTCTCGTCGCTTGCTCGTGATCGTGAGCCAAATGCGTCGGGGCCAAAACGGTTCTCAATTGCTGTTCCACTTGGATAATTTGTTGGCGAAGTTGTTGAACTTCCATTTGATATTGTTCCACTTGGGTTATTGCCTTCTCCAATTGCACGGTCTGGTTACGAATGAATTCCAAATACTCGTCCAATTCTTTCACCAAATCTTGAGCGGCTTGGGTAACCTTAAAGTCTCCTCCAATTCCGTTGCGGAAATGAAGCTAAACATTTTGGTTAAAACAAGAACAATCGAATCAAATTTGACTTACCTCCAATTTTTCGATGGAAATCGTGATTTTGGCTTTTTGGATTTGAATATCTCCCAACATTTTTTCCCTTATAGCGTGTTGATCACGCAGGGGTCGTTTTTTATTTTGAGGGGAATCGAGCGACGTTTTTGATTTTTCGATCCAATTTTTTACGTCTTTCATTTTCTTTTCGCACTGCTCCCACTCTTCCGTCGTTTCTTGCAGTAGCGCATTCTAAAAATTAAAAAGTTAGAACAAGTCACATCTTGAGTAAACCTACGGTACTCTTTCTAAAATTTGAGCTTCGACTTCTGTTTTGATCTCTTCGGCGTACTGCATTTTTTGCGGAAGATCCCCGACACTTGTCACGGAAGTAATATAATCCAATTCCTTTGCCATTTCGCTTAAATTTTTGGCGACGACTTTACAAGTTTTGGATGCATTCTACAACAAAATTTAAGAAGGTGTAAGTAAGGTGGTGCAAACTCGGATGAGGATGGTCAAGAAAGGCAAATTCTCGTGCTCTAAATGTGATACAAATTAAAAAGTGTCTTATCAAATGTCTGGAAACCACAAGGGAAGTATGGGCAAGAAAAAAAGGTTAAACTATAGGTTTCCTATACTCAACCTTAGCGTCGAGAAAAAGTATGTGAAAGAGTAAGATGTACGAAGTACCTCTTAGGGCAGTTGTATAACAGAAGTTAATCTTCGGATCACGGTAATTGGTAATTGGTTGGTTTTTAAATTTTCAACCAACCATCAAAATTGAACCACGGAACAAGGCAATCCGAGTAACTATTAAGTTTTGTTATACACCTGGCCCTTAGGCTTCGAAGTGTTTAGATTACCCTCCTAGATTTTGTTTTGGATAGAGCTTTATTAATATTTTGGCAAAATGATAATGCAATTTTGCAAGGGAGGGCGAACTTTTCACTACTCCACCGCGGACCAGAGGAATTAAATATTGAAAAGCTTGAGAAGCAATAGGCCAAGGGCACTAGTTTTCTAAGGGACTACGTTAAAAAATAATGTTTATACAGAGTGAAATGGCCAAACTTAAAATATGAATTTAGAATCTCAAAACAAGAAAAGTTTGCTCGAACACAGTGCAATATGAGCACATCAAGTCATTGCTATGGGTCATGCGAGATAGGATTTGGATTTCTTACCGAATAGTCGTGAAGTTTTTGTCTGGCTTCATGTAAGGTACTAATGTATAATGGTTCTACCAAGAACACTTTCTTTTCTTCGCACCACGTCAAAACGGCTTTGTATAAATTCAAGAATCGTTGCCACGCGTCCAAAGTATCCCCGACTTGTTGTTTCTTCTCGTCCAACATGGTACGTAATCGTTGCAATTGATCGTTCAAGTTATCGACGGTACTTTGGATGACCATCTTTTCTTCGTCATTTTGGGTTTTATCTTGAATAATTTTTCCATTTTTGGTCAATTTTTCAAAACGATCCAAAATGTTGGATATTTCCGATTGAATTTCCTGCAAATGTTCATTGAGAATTTGAGGTTCTATGGATCGGTCCTGAATTTTAAGCTCGGCTCCTTTAATCCAGTTTTGAATTTCGTCAACGCCGTTGATGTAGTCGGTACGAACAGTACGGGCCTTCTTAAATTCTCTATTTTTCTCCTCCATTGCGTTCAAAAGCGATTCGGTTAAGAGTTCCAAATTGGTCAAGTCTTGAGATATATCAATGGGCACCAACTGTTGCGATTGGTTGTATTTGTTTCTGATTTCGGATATCAAATCTTTAGCTTCCGAAATGTGCGAATCGACTTTGGTGTTTAACTTTTCCAAATTTTTCTCGGTCTGCGAAAGGTTTTCGTCGAAAACGTAAAAATTGCGAATTTCGACGTGAAGAGCGGAAAGCAACTCTTTCGACGCGAGTATGTCCGAAAAGTCTTGGTCGATTTCGATCAAGTCCGAATTTGTTTTTTCACTCTTTTCACGCAAAACTTTCAGAAGCCTAGAAATAAAAAATACATAAGTTGTAACACACATGTAAATAAAGGTTTGATTTTCTAAAGATAATGCAACACATTTAAGTATACGTAATTTGTGTACGGGCTATTTATAACGAGCGTAACCTCATAGACAAAATAAGAATCTGCCAAAATAAACGGTGCAAAATTCGTGAAGCAAAAAATTAAATATGTTAGGAATTTTTAATTTTCAAAACAATTAAGCCTTTTTGAATTGACGAACGAACGTGCGCACCTTTCTGTTTTAACTTCGAAACTTATGGTTTGAGATTATTGAAGAATTTAAAATAAATCGGAGAGCCGTTTTTATGGCGAAAATTCTACCACACTAAACAATATTTTCTCAATATTTAATTATAATGTGGTAGCACTGTAAATCCAAAGATGATGGTAACACTTTCGATGGCGATGGCACTATAACACGCTAAAAAATATTTTTTTAAATATTTTGTTATAGTACCTACAGCACAATTAAAAATTTCAAACGAATTTATAAAGCACTAATTTATCTTTTCAAATCGTTAGGGTAGCACAATTACACGCGTCCTTAGTACCAGGCAGCGAAAACTCCAGCCATCCAGCTTTTTCAACTCGAGTTTCGAACGTTTTAAAATTGAAAATCGAGAAAAGCTTTAATTATGACGACTTCGCCGGGATGTGGTTACATTGTTTGCGCATGTCCTGGTGGATTTATTATTATCGCATCAAATTTAAAATTTTTAAATTTTACCTCTTATGAAAAGCGAGAGTTCCATCAATTCAAATGAAACGAAAAGTTGATCATCTAATTTGTTTTGTTTATTGACGTAGACCCTATTATTTCAGCGATATCGATAGTTCTCTATTACATAACGCAAAATACCGGCGCTTCAAATTTATATATACTATATCTATGTATTGGGTAGCTAAAAATAAACTATAATTCAAAACCGCAAATAGTCATTAACGTATAAATTTAGCACGAAATTACCCGCAGTTAATAACGATCAGTCATTCTAATAAAATAGTACTCAAAATTATGAATGAAAATAGAGATTTGAGAAATTCAGCGTGATGGGTAATCAAGAATTAGATTTCTTTTTTCGACATTATTAATAATGTAATTCGATTGAATTATTATTAATAAAATATCAAAAAATGTGGTACCTTTGAAAACAAAAATATTAAAAAGCGCCAGAGAAACTCTTCACGTGTTGACTCTGTTTGGACGAAATCCAAATTACTTTCCTTCATGAAACGTACATTTCAAAATTCCATGTGATGAATAACACATAAAATAAATGGGTTAGTATTACATAAAATAATATTTAGATGAAGTAGGAATTTAAATTGAAACGATTTTACGAAAACAATTTCTATTGGATTATAATATTATTACTTTTTTTTCGATTATTGGAATTGTATTATTGGTATACATCAGGTATATATTTTATAGATAGATATTATAGAAAACTCATAAAATGAAATTATCTTCACAATAAAGAAGATGGATATTATTTGGAAGTTAGTTTAGCCCCTGACTACACCAAAAGAATTATTTAATTAAAATTTAATCAAGTAGAAATATTTTAAGCAAAAAATGCTACTTAGCCTTTATATGTCTAAAGAAATTCGTTAAATGTTTATTGCAGAAAAAACATCATCATGCCATGTAATTAAAATAATATAAACTAATTTGTATTAATATTTTTTTAATATAAATTAATATATAAATATTTTATTCAACATTTAATTTCACAAGTTGATAAACATTTACAATTACATAAATATTGTTTTAATATTTTTTAATTTAATTTATTTTTTTAATTTGTTCGATGATGAATTTCGAGTATCCGACTGCGTACTTCGCTTTTCCCTGAACATAACGGATAATAATATCAATCGAAAAGATTCTTTTACATATAAAAAATTATTCAAAATTTTCTATGCAATTCATGTAAAAAAAATAAATATCCCCCTCGAATTTCAAAAATTAATATAATAAATCAGAGAAAACCTACAATTTAAAGTAGAATCCGAACTACAGCAAAGAAAAGTCAGTTCCCAGTTGACTTGCTAAAAATCTGATGGGTAAAGTTTTTCAATCTTACATGAAAGATTTTTTACTATTTTCCAAAAGGAAGCAACTACCGAAAAGATAATTATGTTAAAATCTTCAATCTATTTCAAATAAATTAAACAGCATTTACCGGGGGTCTAGAAGACGTGGAATATCCCCCAGTATCCCAGTTCTGGGAGGTAGAACATTAATGTAATTGATAAACATAAAGTTTATGAATTATGTGAAGGCTTTGTTAACACTTTAATTTCTTCGAGAATGATAATATATGCTGGAATACCCCACAACCCGCGGCCCTTATCTAATCGCTATTCGAAAACTCCTATATTTTTCGTACAAATTTAAAATGCGCGCTTTCTCTGAATATTATTCCCACATTAAACTCATTTATAAAAAATAAGTATGGTCGATGGTTCGATTCGAGGGTCAACCGCTAGAGGAAATCGTGTACAATTAACTTCACACTTCACCTAATTCATCGATACTTCATTGTATTTCTCGTACATCAGTGGTATTTCAGAGACTTACCGAGATTCCAAAATTTGAACAATGAAGGAAACCCCCGGATCGAGTAGTTTATTTTTTATCAGAAGTAAACTGAAAATTTCCCGTTGCAGAGGCACTGGAAGGTGTTCCACACCTCCAGACCCCCGGATTAAGTAGTTTATTTTTTATTTTGTTGCAGAGATCTGCCTCCCAAGGGTACGGAATTTATAATTACGCAATTTATAATTAATTGTCAAATTACGAATTAAACACATTTACTTGACCATAGCTAATTTTAATAAACTTGAGATATGCTTAAATAATTAATTCACTTTTAATAATAATAAATTATTTAAACCGGGGAGTCTGGGGGGTGTGGAACACCCTCCAGTGCCTCTGCAACGGGAGATCTTCAGTTTACTTCTGATAAAAAGTAAACTACTTGGTCTGGGGGTTCTGCATGTTCTGCAATGTTCTTCATTCCAAAATTTGTGCACTGGAGGGTGTTCCACACCCCCAGACCCCCGGATTGAATAGTTTATTTTATCAGAAATAAATTAAAGATCTTCCATTGCAGAGGCACTGGAGGATGTTCCACGTGAAGTACTTCATGTACTTCATGAGATGTGTACAAAAAACTTCACCAGCGGTTAACCCCTCGGTTCGATTATTACTTGCTGCAGCTCGTTAAAAAGCTGGTGGGTAAATTTTCTCAAAATCATTTTCTATTATTCACCGACTCTACTGCAACGGCCAAATTCTGAAACCGTTACTTATAGACTTCAAGTTATGAAGGCCCCACCCCCGTCTGTCAAAATTTATCTGTAACCTATTTAGTTATCTTTCATTTTATATTGATTAAAACAGCCATATTAGATTAGAATATAATTTACAAATTAACAACTTCAGATCTTCAAATTGTCAACTTCAAATTCAGATTTAAATAAATAACTTGAAGTTATGAATTCCAAATTATGAACTTCATATCTTGAAATTGTTAATTTTTAATTAAGATTTAAATAAGCTCGGCTTGAAGGGTAAGAATTTGAATTTAGGGGTTCAAAAGTACACTTTTTCCTATAGCAATGGCTTTACCAAACGAAAGAACAGAAAAATACAAGCTCTTTAAGGTGAGAATGAAAGTTGTCGGACTTGTAATAAGGGCACAATTTAATTTTGAAAATTACAATTTTCCCATAAAAAATACATGTAAATGTATTATTGCGTAATATTACGCAATAATTTATGCACTGTATTAACGGTGCGTGTGCTTTGATATGCACGAATCAACCATAGGGCGGGGCTCACTAGAGCAGCGTTAGGAGGGAGTTAGTCGCTCTCTGACATCCGACGGGTCAACTTCCACACTTTTTCGAGTTGGATCGTCTTGGGGTATGTTAACGGCAAATTTTATTTTTTTTTATACGCTAGTTAGACCTCAACTTTCATAATCCACTTTAAAAATGGTAAAAATCTCGATCCGAGAATTCGAACTGTCACCAACTTGAAGTTGTGAATTCCAAATTAAGAACTTCAGATCTTAAAATTGTTAATTGTTAACTTTAAATTAATATTCAAATAAAAAACTTGTAGTTATGATTTATAAATTAACAACTTCAGATCTTATGCTCATCCTTGGTGAAAAGTTGGTAGGTGCAGCTTTGAAATATTTATTGATTCTACCGCAAAAGTAACTAATTATGTCACGTTACCGTAGCAACAACCAAGAAAATATTACTTTGAAATCTTCAAGCTACATCTAATAATAATAAAATACATAGATCGCATAGAGAGATATGCATATTCTCCAGTGCCAAAATTCCAGAAGGCAGAACATTAAATGTTTATAAATTACGTAGAAGCTTTTTAATAGCACTTGAGTATTCTTGGAAACGATGACTCACGTCAAGGGGGGATTATTTCATATCCTACAGACTCCCGGTCGCAATCTTTCATTTTATGAAAGATTTTATATAAATCGCTTTTAAATAGATCACTTGATATCTTTTCTTTTACAATTTGTATTTAGCTCGGGGGTATTCCATACCCCCCAAACCCCCCGGTCCCTTAAAGCTATGATTTTTAGTTTAAACTTTGGAATATTTTGTTTAGGGGGCCGTCCATAAAGAACGTCCACAATTTTTTACAAATTTTTGACCCCCTCTCCCCCCTTTGTAACATTTGGTCACAATATTTTATCCTCCCCCCTCTCCGGAACGTCCAATGGTCACAAATCAAGGACCCCTCATTTATAAAATTGAACTTCACGTTTATTTTAGAATAACACTAAAATTTTTAGCTTTTACATTTTATTTATAATTCTTTAATTTTTAATATTAATAAATTTTCAAATAGTTTAAGAGGGATCATTATATTTTAAAATTTTAAAATTACAGGAAAAAAATACTTACGCATAATTTTTTAACAAATCCCAAAAATGCAATTTTTATGCGGACGTCACATTTTGGTTAACCCCCTTCACCCCTCTTGTCACATTTGGTGACCCCCCAAGCAAAAACGTCCTTTATGGACAACCTCTTATTTTAATTATTTTTATCTTTTTTTCTTATGAGTGCCATACCAGGTTCCCTCGACGGTGCGTGCCAAATGTTATCATATACAGTCAAACCTGCTTTTATGCGGCGTTTTTTTGTGCGGTTTTTATATGTGCAATTATTTAGCTGCGATTTTTGTGCAGCATATAAAAAAATTCCATCAAATGCATAGTATGAATAAAAAATAATACAGTTTTTAAGGGATTTTTGTGTGTACATTTTGAGTGTACATAAAAGACTGACAGCTTAACGTGGTTTTAGAATCATGGAACCTCATTTTTGAGAAGGATTATTAGGCAGATTGCACCTTGGTGGTTCGCCACTTCCGTCAGACGGAGACGGTCGGAATAACGTTTCTACTTCACATTAGCAGGATCCATAAAATCCCCCCCCCATCTTTCTTTAAAATTGATATTATACCTAGAAATTTATAAAAACAACTTATAAGAACAGCAGGTGCTTTTCCAAATAACTTCAAAAATATTACCTCTAAATTTCATTGGGATATCTTTGGGGAATTTTTAAATGACTACGAAAAATAGGTAACATTTAATATTTCCGGATCGGGATTTTTACCATTTTTAAAGCGGTTTATGAAAGATAAGGGTCTAATTAGCAGATAAAAAATAAAATTTGCTGTCGGTTCACAAATTTTGGAAAAAACGGCTTTAAAAATTAATTTTGAATGCAATTTTCTCATTGGCTTTTTGAACTGAAATCCCGCCCACTGAAATTAAAATAGGTGTGATGACAGTAAAGATGCCATAATCTCATTTTTTACAACGAATTATAAAATATGAGGATCTAATTAACAATTAAAAAAATAAAATTTGTGGTCGACCAACAAATTTCGGAAAAAATACACTTTTAAGGTGAATTCGAGTCTTGGTGTAGTTGCGTTTGTCAAAACCCACTTTCTGCAGCCTCTGCTCCGGCCGCTACAAGCGGTTTTGCCAAGCACTTTACTCATTAAGAACATCCCCTCAAGAACGGTCCAACTCGGCAAAGTGTGGATGTTGACCCGACGGATATCAGGAAGCGACTTTCCACCGCTAGTCACTCTTGACCCACCGATACAGCACGCGGACTGGTGATAGAATGTTGGCTATATGGTCTGGGGGTTATAAAATACCACCCAGTGCTCAAGTACACGAAGACAGAACATAAAAAATTATGCAAAAGCGTTATGATATCACTTCAATTTTTTTGAAAACAATAAGATGCACAGGGGACGAGAGGGGGTACTTTATTCCCCCCCCCCTCCCTATACCCGAATACCCAGTCACTATATTTCGTTTTGTGTTGTTTAAAAAGTTTTTCTATATTGATCACGTCATACTGAAGACCATAAGTTTGTACATTTTTCTTTCACAATTTGACCCTTCGGTGTCTAAACCTTGGACTTCTAGTTGACGATTTTGGGTTTTATTACATAAATTTGACTTAATGAATTACTTCTTAGAAAAAAGCACTTCTAAAATTTAAATTTGGTTTTGATAGTCACTTCGAGATGGTTTTATTTCTCGGTTATCCATTCTTTGGTGGTCAGAATTCAATTTATGACGTCAGATGCCATCTGTTCTTTATTTAGTTAAATTTTTGCTTCTGTATTTGTTCATTTTACAAACTTATTTATAGTATTTAGATTATACCATTAAAAGAGATAATTACTTTTAAACATTTGATTTGTAAGATCTGAAGATGCATTAAAGCGAAACCGGTTACCTAATAAATATGCAAACAAAAACATTTTTATTATAAGTTTTTCGGAGAATTTCGCGAAAATTTTGATAGTATAATCTAAATTAGTGCACAAAAATTATTTTAAAATAGAATTCAACACATAAATTTTAATCATTTTGAAGACAAAAGTATACTTGGTATTTAAATACAATGCCATGCATTTTATTTGTTGCCAAATTTTGACGAATTATTGAATTCGTAAGTAAAAACTAATTCTTGTAGTTCAAAATTTTATATTTTCACCTTATGAAGGATAATTTCACGATTATTTCGTGCTTCAGCATAGTTTATTATGAATTATTTAAATGCTTCTAAAAATCATTTAAATATTTTTAATTGCTTCTTTGATAATTGAATTATTTAAATGCTTTGTTGAAATTACTATAGTAATAAAAATATAAATAAAATTAACATTTATTGTTCAAGTATTTTAAAAATAAACCAAGTATTTATTATTTAAATGCTTTTTACGGTTAGCTATGCCGGCTCTGTTTATTATGTACATAAGTTATAATAATTTCCAAAAATATAAAAAATAAATGTATAAAAAATTACTTACAGTTCGTATGATCGATTGAGTTGTTTCAATTTATCAGATAACGCAATTGCGGTTGTATTCGAAGATTCGCCCAAATAAGCCAAAATAGTTTTCGATATATCATTTAATTCCTCTCTAAAGCGATCCAAAGAGTCCGCTTCCGATAGTAACTCCTGATAAAAAAAAAGTAATTTCATATCTCATTTTTTGTAATATAGCAAAAAATGAAATTATTACCTTGATATATTTTTGAGTGTCCAAAACATGTTGCCTATTTCTAACGACGGTGTCGATGTGTTTTGATTTCTCTTCGATGGAATTAAGTAGGCTTTCAAAATGTTGCCAGCGTCCTTCGAAGGTTTCCCAAATTTCTGAAAGTTTTGTTAGGATATCGCGTCGATTTTCGAGATCAGAATTAAGAGACGACCATTCCTCCGAAACTTCGATGCTCTGCTTTTCAATATTTTGTTTATTGCGCTCGTCCGCTTGGCTCGCAATCTCATTCGTTCGTTGCAATAACAAATCCAATTCAAGCTTCTGATTCTGAAAAATATGTTTGTTATTGGCAATTAAAAAAAAATAACATCATGGACCAACCGAATGTTTATTAAAGAGGTGACAAATAAATAAATATGACGACGGTTAATTAAAAATTATACCTAAACATCGTCTCGTCGTCTTTCTTAAAGCTGAATGCGAAAGCCTTGACTTTAAATTTTAAATTTATAACAATCGTGATGTCATTGAATACAATTTTAACGCGACTTGTTTAAAATGACATCATTTCCATATTCAAACACCGGCAATAAGTTTTCACCAAATAGCCGGTGCGATTCTCACGGTAAAATCGATTTTTAAAATATCGATGCTATTACCATGAGTTTTCATAATTTGCATACATTTCGTATTAACGAAGCTTATCTACGCAAAATTTGAAGTGAAAAAAAAAATTTGGGTGGTTTTAGCACCGCCACATACTAAAGTGGAGTATTACGTGTTAAAAATTATTTCGTTTTCATGTAAATAACAAATGAAAATAATTTTAAGGTCATAATAATTTCTACAATAAGCTGACCCATTAACCTTAGGATTGGAATATTTAGTCGGTAATTCTCCACCGGAAAAGTAGAAAAAGACATTAAAAAGATATCTTACCTGTACATCGTTCAGCGCATGCGTGAGTTTTTGAATGTTGAAGTGAAGTCCAGCCAATGTCGACACCGGTTCGTCCACAAACTTCGTTCTCGAAATAACCGCCTTCACCTTATCGATGGCCTGACAATAATCTTTCCAAATTTCGGCATTTTGTTCCAGCATAGCTTGTTGCGATTTGGCCGAATTCAAAGTATTCTTTAGCAACTGAGTATGTTGCTGTTGTTCCCTACTCAATTCTTCCTGTTCATTCGGCGTCAAACTGGGCCAAATTTTATCTGCACTCTGTTGAATCGTCTGCGAAACCAATTCCTTCATTGAAATTTCAGTGCTAAAGTAAACTTTATGCTCTTCCAAATCAGCCAAAATATTCTCAAAGTCGATTCCGCTATTATTGGATTTGAGTCGAATTTCAGCCTCCTGCACCCAATCGAACAGTTTTTGCTTAACTGCCGCGTAGTTTTCCCGTAAAACTTTATTTTCTTCTAAATATTTTTGACGTTCGTCCAATTCGCGAGGCAAAGACGATAACAAAGAGTTTGCCTCGGAAAGTTGTTCCAGTAAGGATCCGGGCATCCCTTCGTCATGCTTGGTCGCTTCCTGAACCTCTCGAATACGATCCAAATACTTATTCACGTTGTTGGTTAATTCGGCGTGGGTTTCCAATTCCTTTTCAACGCTTTTTATGTCGCGTTTCAGCAAAGGTCGCGAACGAACAATGGCCTCGTTCGCGTGAAGCCAATCCAAAATATCTTCCAATTCGGACGCCAATTTTCTGTGCTCGGCAGCCGTTTGTTGATGTTCTTGGCGTTGCTTATCTACTGCACGTCTCAAATTCTGTAACGATTGCTTAACCGACTGCAACTGTTCGGTTATACTGTTACGATCTTGTGCCGAACCATCCGCAGATATTTGTTGGCCTTTATCCTCTGCGGAAGCCAACATTGCTTCGCAAGTTTGTATTTTCAAGATAATATCGTCATATTGTTTAATTTTCTCTTCCACAGTTTTTCCAGATTTTTCAATGTCCCGTACCACTCCAGTGTATTTCGTTATGAACGTCATGATATCTGTAATTAAAGCAATAAACTGTTCGCGAAGTAGCAGAAGTTGGCGAAGTCGCGAAATTTGATCTTCTATTGTTTTGATAAGATCATCTTGTTGGCTAATGATATTTTGAAATTCGGCGTTACTTCCTTCCGGTAAATCGGACAGCTTGGCTTTGTGCGCCTTCAAGTTGCCCATGATTCTTTCATAATCGGATAGCATACCCTGAACGTCTTCCACTTTGCACCCAATCGGTTTATTTAATTCTCTGAGTTGGTTTTGAATGTCCTGTAGGAACTGCATACTTTCTTCCAAAAGTGCTGCAGCTTCCCTTTGCTTCTGAATGTTTTGCTTTAACGCGTTCGTTCGTTCCAGGATTAGTTGCGCAATTCGAGCGTGTCGATCGCGTATGTCATTTAATTGTTCATTCAACGAGAGCTTATCGCTCTCGCTTATGGTTGGAAGTATGGCTTTACCTTGTTCGGTAATTTTATCAATATTCTCTTTGACGTCTTTCGCTTCTCGACTTAGCTGTTCGTACTTGGCAAGCTGTTTCTCGAGAACATTTAGGTTAGGTGCACGAATTTCGGTGGAAGTGGCTACTTCTGCCTCCTTTAACCAGTTTCCGCATTTGTCGATTTCCGCTTCAAATTGCTTGCGACCTTGGAGTAAATCGGTCAACGCCGCAATCTTTTGTTGTGCTTCTTGGGTCAAATTGTCATACTCCTCCTTCACTTCATTAAGTAAAGTTTGCAAACGCTTCTGGTCTTCTTCGTCACACTCCTTTAGAATGCTGTTTCCCAATTTGAGCAAATCATTGAGATCTCCTTCGTTGAATTGCTGTATATCCGTTTCGTACAATTGATGCTGATAAATTTCCTGTTCTACTTGCATCGACTTCAGGGGCAAATAACCGCTTAGTTTACGAATTTCACTGTTCTTTGCCTTCAACCAAATTTTGGCCTTTTCCAAATTGTTTTCAAAGGTTCTTCTCGTGTTAGCCGCTCCCACAATCCTGTCTATTTCAGATTTTATTTTCTCTACAAGTTCTTCTTGTTCGTTTCCGAGATTTTTAAGTGACGATTCAAGCTGACTTTGTTCTGTCGGTTCGAGTTCGTTAATCATGCTATTGACACGTTTCAACAAGGTTTCTTGTAAGACTTGTTTGTTATCGGCGTCTTTTAAAAGCGACTTGAGCGAGTTGAGTTTATCCTCAACTTTTCGACATTCGAATCCCAATGGAGTGGGTTTTTGTAACAGAATGCGTTTTTCTTTCACCCATTCTCTTGCTTGTTCTATTTCCTTCTTGGTATCTTCGATTCCCTTTCGGGTCATTTCCAAAACTTGCACTTTGCGTTGCAAACGCTTACCAATGTCGTTGTAACGTCGTTCGGCCGATTTAAGTTGTTCTTCCACTTGTTGCGAGTCCAAATTGCTAACCACGTCGACAACTTTGGAGGCGATTTCCTTGACTGCGTCGAGTTTCTTGGGCCCGAATTCTTGAAATTCAGATTGTAGTTCAGACACGGCCGATTGTTTTTGAATGCAATTTAATCCCGATCCTTTATCGATGGCATCGATTCGCTTGCCAAGGTTATCAAACCAAGTGTTAATATTTTGCACGGCAAATCTATATTCCTCAATCAAATTTTGATTGGATTCCTTTAGGCTTATCGCCTTTAATAGATCGTCTTCGAGACTATCCAAAAGCGATTCCAATTCACCATTTTCTTCGGTGTTGGGAAAATCGGTGACAAGTTGGGAACGTTTCGAATTGATCGTATTTAACAGGTCGTTCATATTATTAAGTTCTTGCTTAGCAACATCTGCTCTTAGTTTGGTTGGTTTCAACTTCCATTCGTTGACGGCTGCTTTTTGAGATTCGATCCATTCTTTTAACGCAACCCGCTGTTTTTGCTTTTCTTCAAAATCGGACACCAAGGTTGAGATTATTCCAAGATGCGATTGAACCTAAAGAAAACGGTTGTTGTTATCTGATTATAAGGATAAGAGTGTAAGGATGCACAACACAATAAGACCATGCAATAATTTACCTACTTACGTTGCATTATTTCACTGTTGCAGATTTCAAGTGGTCACAAAATTTAAAAGTAAAATCAGTTTTCACCTCCTGACCTTGACGTCTTGTAGTTTTCAAAAAGTTATATGGATACAATTTTATGCCTCAAAATCAGATCGATGAAGAACTTATTAAAATTTCAAAAGATTATGCAGTTTGCTTGGATTGACAGTTTCCTTCTCGTCATTAATATGAAAAAAATATTTAATGCGATTGATTTACTTACTTTATCACTCTGATCGTGCAATCGTTTTATAAATCCGTAATCTTCAAGATGGTCCAGCAAAGCTTTCAAACGAGTTTCGACACCTTTGGTCTCGGATTTGTCGTGCTTCTAATGTTAGGCAAAAAAATATATTCGTGCAAAAAAAACTCAAAACAGTTAAGTACATTCAAACATAAAACTACAAAAACGTGAAATAGACGCAAACAGTCTTACCTGATCGATCATATCCTCCAGTCGCGCTTTCACTTCTAATTCTCTCAGTGGAATTGGTGGAGGCAACGCATCGCGAGGACTGCTTGGTCTGCTGATGGAAGCTGTTGCTGCTTCGCATGCTTGAACAGCTATAGCGAGCCTTGATTTTTCGGTTTGTAATTTTTGATGCATATTCTGTAAAATATAATATAATCAATTGAATCCAAACCTAATTAGGCCAATTTACCTTTGCCGTTTCCAACTGAGCAAGAGCTTCTTGAAGATTGCTCACGGGCTGTTCCAATTCGTCGTCAATGACGGGTTCGTAAGTATCTAAATTTTTCATGATGTCTTCCAAAGTATCTTCGTATTCTTTAAATTTGGCCAAAGATTCCATTAGTCGCTTTCTAATTTGGAATGCGGTTTGCTGGAGAGAATTGTAACTGTCTTGCACATTATTTAACTGCTTCTCGACCGATTCCTTGATTGTTGGCGTTTCAGAAAGATACCTTTCGATTTGGGCATGACCCTTCATTCTAAGATTGTCCAAATTAACTTGGTAGTTTTGAATGTCATCAAATAGTACAGTATGTTGTGCAATTTGCTGTTCAGTTTGTTCTCTGTTTGTTATGTAAAGAGAATTGTGAGCCATGAGTTGGAAAGAAACTTGCAGGAGCCATCTTTCGGTTTCTTGCAAACTCTGGTAATATGAGTTGTAATCGTTAATTTCAGATTCCAATTGCTTCTGGCGTTCGTTGCACGCTTGGGTAATTTTAGCGTAACGTACTCCAAGCTCTTTCATATTGTCGATAGCTTTTGGTTTATTAGCCCAAGCACTTAACTCGGCAGCTTCTGTGGTGAGACGGTCAAAATCAATTTTTTTGTTCGAAATTTCCGATTGCAAATTTTTATATCGTTCCAACAGAGTTTTCATTTCCCCAACTTCACCGTTACTCTTCGGAGTCTCAGCCAATATGTTTTCGGATTCTACAATCCAATTTTCAAATTTGTTGATTGAATCGTGGTACGCATCCCACCTTGCTATTGCTGCTTTAAGTTGAGTATGAATTGTATTAATATCCATGGTCAATTGATCCCAACTGTTGCGTAAGGTATTCACGTCTTCGCGTAAGCTTTCTTGTTTCTCGGTTGGCGTTGAATCTATTATTTTAGCAAACGCTTCTTGCAAAACGGTTAACAAATGCTGCCCTTCGGTCATGCGGATCGAGACCAACCGAATTGTCTCCAATTTGTCTTTAATTGTATCTTCATCGCCAACTCCAATGCAATCTTGCACGGTTCCATGTGCGGTGTATAACCAATTTTCCAATTGTGTTTTGGCTTTGATAAACTCGGTGTGGTCGGACAAATTCTTCTCAATTTTAGACACCAAGCCTTGGGCACTCGTCAACAAATTAGTGTAGGCACCTTGGAGTTGCACAGTTTGATCTCTCACCCAACCACATGCACTAAGTTCCATTACCGCTTCGCAATAATCGTTCAAATCTTCAAGTTGTGGCTTTTGAGCAACGATAGTCTCCAAAAGTTCACGGCACCTATCAAGGTCGTCTGGAGTTTTCTTGTCTTCTTCTTGTTCTTTGGCCACCAATTTTTGATGTTGATCTAACCACAATTTGATATTTTCGTAATTCTCCGTGTAATTATCCCAAGCGTCGATGCAGTTGTCCAAAACTCTTTGCGTATCGGAACATAAAACTTGCAAACCTTCCCAGTCTGCGTTCAACTGATCAATTTCTTGCTTAATGGCATCTTTGCCTTCGTTTCCAGTAGTTTGCATAACTGCAATACTTAGCTCAATCGTTTTGTGCACAAAAGCGTCACCTTGAGGAACCGACTCAATAATTTTGGATATGATTTTCTGCTTTTCTATTATTTTGCTCCGTTCTTCGTGTAAATCAGAACACTTTTGAATTTCCAACAAAGTTTTTCTAATCCAATCCACAGTTTCCATCAGCGACTGCTTGTAACTACTATGCTTATCTACTTGATCTTCCAAACTTTTAATTGCATCTTCGAGTTGTTGCTTCAAATCGTTGTATTTTTTGAAACTGTTTTCATAATCGTTGGTTTTCAAAGTGGAATCGCTGTTTATTTTTGCCTTTAGCTTATCGATTAATTCATTTTGAACTCCGAGTTCGTTTTGTAAGGACCTAAACTTTTCCAATTTGGCTTTCTTTTCACTTAAGTCATTCAAGTAGCTCTTGTCGCCTTGAATCTGTTGTTCCATGTCGTGCAACCAATCGTCGAGTAGTTTATGCAATTTAGCAATTTCTTCCAACTGTGCGGCACGATTATTTAATTTGCCCTTAATGTCGTTAACGTCGTGCAATAGTTTTTCCATGTCTTGCTTCAAAGTTTCAGTGTCTTCTTGAATTTTGGACGCCCCCACTTGTTCCGTATTCATAATTACTTTTTCCTTCAACTCGAGAAGATAACGTAATTTGTTTTGGCCTTGCTCCAAAGACGTTCTGATTCCTTTCACCATTTGCAATTTACTCTTAACATCCTGCAACGTATGAGGTATTTCGAAACATTCGTTCAATTTTTCCCTAGTTCTGTCAACCCAATCTTGACACTCCTGATACAACGCATTGTGCTGTTGATGTTCCTGGTAATGAAGTTCCAGTCTTCTCATCACTTCCTTTGCAAGCGATAAAATCGCATTGTATTTTGTTGCTAACTGAGTAACTGCATTGCTAATTCTCGTGTCTGCACAAGTTTCGAGTAAAACTTGTGCTTTCATATTCAGTTTGTCCAATTCCTTTTGCCAATCAAACAAAGTTTGCAAATGTACTTGGAATTGTTCGAGAACGGTGCGTTTCTCATCTAAACTGTTTTGAAGTTTATTGTACGACTGAACGAGTTCTTCCGTTTGACCAAGCCATTCCTGAGCATCTTGGTATTGAGCTTCATATTCTGCCCACTTGACGATTCCAATTTCCAATAAACTTTTCGTATTATTCAAAGTTTCCACGTAGTTATCATAATCTTCTTGCAATAAAGCCACCTCTTCTTCAATGATTTCCTTATCTTCTTCATCGGCACCTTGACAAGCCGTTTCGCCTAATTCCAACACTGCATCCAATTTTGTTCTACCTTCGGGTAATTCGTTCTGAAGCACAGTTAGCTGAGATAACTTACTAGCTAATCCTTCTCTGTCGCCCGTTGGTTCGGAACATTTACTCAAGCGTTCCTTTGCTATGCGCAACCACTGAAGAAAATCGTTGCCCGCATCGACAAATGCTTGATGCTGCTCAACAGTTTCCTTTTGTTTCTCGTACAAATCTTTGGCTTGTTTAGATAAAGTTTCATATTTGGTAGAAATTTCAGAAGCAGGTGCTCCTTGCATCAGATCTTCAGCTTTCGAAGCTACGGATTGTATGACAGGTTCAAACGAGACAATATCTTGGACGATGTTGTTCGTTTCTCGCAAGGTAGCTTTTCTTTCTCCAATTGGTAGCGAATTGAAACCTGTTTGACCTTTTGCTCGCTCGACTTTATAAACGGATACTTGTTGTAGTTTGGCTTCCCGATCTGTTATCCACTGTTGTAACGATGAATAGGAACTATCGTAATCGGCCCATTGCAATAAAGCTTTCTCCAAATGAACCTTAGCCGTCGACATTTTCTTAACCAATTTGTCCCAGTCAGCTTGAAGATTTTTCAATTCGGTGTTAATTACTTCACGCCCATCGGATCGCGTATTGCGCAATACTTTCTCCCCACTATTCACCGTAGCGTGGATTAAATTTTGACCTTCCTCGCGTTTTTGCAATAACTCTTGAATTTTATCCAATCGCGATTGTAAAATTTCTTTAGAAGTATTGGTAGACGATTCGGAACAGTTTCGTATCAATTCCCAAGCGTTTTCGATCCACGCTTTGCTTTTCTCCAAATTTTTGATATAATCTTGATGTTGATCGAGATTGGTTTCCACTTTCTTCAAAACGTCTCTGGCTAAATTATGCTCGACTTGATATCGAGAATTTAGTTGCTGCAATTGATTGTTGACGAAGGATTCCAAGTGGGATTTTAATAATATTTGGGCTGACTTGTTAAAGGCGTCGATTTGTTCTTTTCCGTTGTCCATTTTTTCCAATATGTCCTTGACGTCGGCCACTTGTTTCTCTTTTTCCGATATTGTTGCCGAAAGCGCAAGTTTCTGATTTTTAATTAGGATTGCAATTTGTTGAAGCCAATCCGAGAGTCTTTCATATTCGTCCTTATAGTCACGCCAATGTACCAAAACAACCTCGAGTTGATCCTTTTGTTCTTTCAATTCTGTAAGAAAATTTTTAGAAACAACTGTAATTTCCAGGAAAAAACATTAATGTGGAAAAAAATCCACAGGAAAAATTGTCGATTTTGCAGCGTTTCGAGTGTAAGGCCGCGGGATAATATTATTTTGAATAATGAAAAAGACTTACCTTTAAACAGTCTCTCGAAACTCTCACGTAGAGCTCTATTATCGTTCCTTATTATCTCTTGGCCTGGTACACTGGTCGTTGGTAAAACAACTTCTGCGGTATGTTCCAAGTGGTCCAAAAGCACCTCACCTTGAGCTTGCTTATTCAGCAGCGCATCGATGGGTGCGACAAAGTTTTCCACAGCCACTTTATCGCTAATGGGTTTCTGTTTCAATTGAGGTAACTTTTCTTGAGCTCTTGTAAGCCAACGTTGCAATTCATCGTAAGCTTCTTTGTACACCTTATGATCCCTATATTGATTTTCTCTATCGGAAAGAAGTGACTGTAAATAAAATTGTATTAATATAAAAGTTTTCCCAAATAACCAAAAAAAGTATTACCATAATTTTATTTGCCAGATCGTCAAACTTGTCCAAAATGGTTTTGGCTTGGATTGCAGCTTGATTCTGTTTGGCATTTGCCAATAACTCGATTGCTTTTGTTCTAAGGCTGTCAACTTCAATTTTTTCACATCTTACCTTCTCTTCTACACTCTTAATTTTATCCAATTGGGCTTTCTTGTCCGGAATGGAACCCATAAATTCTGACAATTCTGCCAATTGAGTTTCCATCCATTCAATTGTTTTGCCGAGACCTTGAGTTTGTTCTAATAGCCCTGTCCATTTCACCAGCGCGTCGTCCAAAATGGTTTTGACCTCGACCATCTTTGAAGCTAAATTGGACCATTCCTTCTGAAGATGTGCCAGTGTTTCGTTGATCAACTCGTGACCATTAGGTGCGGTGTTAGCCAAAACCGACTGAGCCAATTCGACAAGACTTTGGATTTTGGAAGCACCTTCGTCCTTTTGCAAAAGTAAGTCTTGGATGGTTTGCAATTTTATTTCCAAATCGCTTTCGGAAGGCGCACTCACATCTGAGCAATAATCGATTTTATTTTTAATGTCTTCAAGCCACTGTAAACATTCTGCAACTCGCGAATCAAAATCTTCGTGCGTATTGAAATACTGCTGCCACTTTAAGGTCAAATCCTTCACTTTGGCACAAATTTGCTGATACTTAATTGCCATTTCAGAAACTTGCGAACTTCTGTTACTTCCCGTTTTATTTAATTGTTGTGATCGTTCGGTTACTCGATCAATTTCAAACTCCTTGGCTCGTATTTCACCTTGAAGTGCCTTCAATTCGTTTAACTGACCTTCCTTTTCTTTGGCCGTAGATTTTAAATCGACCAGATGTAGTTTCGTATCCGTATCTCGCATCCAGGTTAAAATTTGGTCTTTCAGTGTTTCGTATTCGGCCCAGCTGTCGACCTTATTCTCCAAAGATTTTATGGTATTGGCTACCAACGATTGTAAAGCTGCCCATTCTTGCTGAGAACTGTCAATTTGAGATCTAATGTTACTTTGACCGTAATCGATAGTTCCGGGAATAACTTTATCGCCCAAGTCGCGTATCCTAATTATTCTTGATTCCTCATCCGCGAGACTGCTTTCCAAATTTTTTAGTCGTTTAAGATTGGTATGCAGAGCAACACGTTCCAATTCGGTATCGGCCCAAAGAGCGACGGTGTTATTGGTCGCATCCATCCATTCGTGAGCATCCATGACTGCTTTGCTGTACTGCTGATGATCGCTAACGATCGCTTCGTAGCGTTCGACGAATTGTTGGGCTCGTTTTAAAATTTTGGAATGTTGTTCCGTTACCGTCGTCAATTGTTGATCGATAATTTCGTTATGTTCGGGTAAACTTTCAGTTTTGTCTCGCAAATCGAGAATGTCCTTTTGGTGCGCCAACGCGTCATGCAACAAAGTTCTGTAAATTTGGAGCTGAGCTCTTTTCTCGTCCAACGTAGCTTTGAGTTCCAATTCTTGTGGTAGATGTTGTTCCGCTTGTTTCAACCAACTTTTTATGTGTTCGACGCAATCCTCGAAAGAACTCCACCTGATTAAAATTAAAAGTGTATTTTGGAAACATGAATATAAAAGTGGATTACCTGTGAAGTTTAGATTTAAGATCGCGCTCAGTGCTGCTGATTCCATCGAAGAGAGCTTCGAGAGCTTGCTGTAATTCTTGCAGCTGTGCGTTAACAACTTCTCGTCCTTCAATCGAGGTGCTGGAATAAAGTTTTTCTCCCAATTCGACGGTGTTGTTTAGCAAGAGCATAGCACTTGGTTGCTGAGCGAGTAATTCTTCGAAAATTTTGCTACTGTTTACGAGAACATTCCGCGCTCCAGCTTTGATTTTTTGTCGACAGTTGTCAAATCTGCATGGGAAAAAAATTAATAAATGAGTCACACGTTTGCTCAATTGTAATTACTTGGTTTGTGCAGAAGCAATCCAATCCGAACATTGCCTGTATTTTTCCATGAACGATTTATGATCGCTGACGGCCTGTTCGCACTTTTTCAAAATATCTCGAGCTGTTGATTGGACCACTTGAAAACGTGAAGTTATTTGCTGCACATTAACAGAAATGCGAGTTTCCCCACTATTCTGAACCAATTCTGCCGATAGATCGGACATTTTGTCAAATTCGATTTCGTTTTGCTTCAAACTGCTTGCTAAAGCCTAAAGAAAAATGTACAGTTAATCGCGTGAAAAAGAAATACAATTACACATATTCCAGAAAAGCATAGAAGTAGAAATGTCGTCTTGACCTAAAATTCCTCAGTTTCCGTAAAATACATCAGCAAACTACTAAAGCGACCACATTACGACGCCCATCAGTAGGAAGAAGGGAAAAAGGAAACGTGTGTTAAATAAACACTGTATAAATTTGATCGGTGATTTGATTTAAGGCAAAACACACAAACGAATTTACGACATATTCTTACTTGTTCTAGACGATCGGACACAAACAACAAATCCTTTAGGTCTCGGCAATGCGAATCTATCACTCTACCTAGATCCTAAAGAAGTTCGTGCAATTTAATTTACATAAAACTGTGCACAGATGAATTTTATTGAAGTCGTTCTAGTGATGGTTCAAATAAAACATGGCCAGCCAATGGAATGTAAATTGTAACGGTGCAAATGCAGGTTTGGTTAATTCTCCGAAAGGGAGCTCTGATCTTGATCAGAATCGGGTAGCAGAAGTATGAATTCCGGCCAAGGGAGCTCTGATCTTGATCAGAATTGGGTAGCAGAAGTATGAATTTACACTTTTTACCGAAAGGAAGAAGATTTTTACAATCCAAGCTGGAAAGGTATAGTCAGATTTGGCGCAGTACTTTGACGACTTTGTATAGCGGATCCCGTACCTACAGAGATCATACTGAGTATAGCAGCATCTATAGCATAAAATAGAAACACGACATTTGTCTGGTAATAGTTTTGTGACGTCAGATGGCATATTGTTGCATTATCAATATTAAGGTGAGCGGCTATCTATCTATTTTTTGGGGGAGACCACTACTCGCTACGATATTTTACTTTGAGTATTTGAATTGCTCTCTACTGAGAGTCAACTAACAAGGACTTCTCAGGATGAACCGTCCGTAAATTTCATAAACTTTTTTTTAAATGAAACTAAAGCCAAAATTATTTACTTGACTATTTCGGGAGAAATTTTTGTATGTCAAATTTAAGCTGTTAACATGTTTAAGTTGAACCATGACTTCCACGTTGAAAATACATTAAAAAATGCGCTCTTCCTATCTGCACAAATTCTCAATTTTCTCACCACACACACTTAAACTAAAATTATTTTAAAAATGCGAAACTTACCTGATATTTTTCCAATTGCTCCTGTTTTTCCTCGATGGAAGATTTTAAACCGTAATTTTTGAGCGTCAATTCCGTGTCGCCCAACCATGCCAGTAAACGGTCCAAGCAACTTTCGTAATCGTTCCATTGCTTAAGACGATCTTCTAATGCAAATTTCACATCGTTCAATGCGGCGCTAAATTTGTCCAAATCAAATTTCAAATTTGTTACGTCTCTATGCATGGTCTCCTGTGCTCTAGCAGGCAAAATTGAAATTTTGCTGTCCACGTGATTTTCCAACTCCTTTAAAGTGATATTTCCGTTGGGCAAGTTGTCCTGAATTTCGGTAATTTTATTGAGACGTTCCTGAACGGCTTGCTTGTTGCCGCTGCAGTCGGAATAGCTGTTCATCTTATCCCATAATTGTTTTTGATACTCCTGCTGTGCCTTTTGCAAATCGTAAAACTGTTGGTACACGTCTAAACAATCTTCCAGTTGCTTGATAACTGCATGAGATGTTTTTATCAGATTTTGGTAGCGATGGTTGATCGATTTTATATTTTCTTCTATTTCGCCCGTTTTTTCCTTCTTGTTGCTTAATTGCATCAAGGAGTGTGCCTTTTCTGTGATTGCTGTTGAAACATGCCAATCAAAAAATTGTTTTTTTTAATTTAGTTACTTACCTTCTATGATTCTCTTGTAGGACACAATTTCCTGTAACGCTGTTTTGTGTTTCAATAATTTTCCACGAATTTCCTGAACGTTATTCCATGTGGAAGAATCGACGTGCATACTTTTTTCCATTGCATCCAACCACGCTAAAGTTTGTTGCAACATATCTTGGTAGCTGGACAGCTGTTGGAACTGAGAGTCCTGCAATTTCTGTTGTTCTATAATTCCCTCTTGAAGTTTATCCCATCGTTCTCTAATTTGCTTCAATTCGTTTCTTATTGTTTCCCTTCCCGGAGCGGCAGTGTCCAAATAAAGCTTTTCTCCAGCCAAAGTAACTATGTTTAGTTTATGTTCTCCTTGATCCTTTTCCGAAACCAAAACCTGTAATCGATTCGATTTGGCTTCGATATTGTTAGCCAACTCTCCTCGTTGTAGTGTAAACAGGTGCTCTTCCAAAGGCGTTATCCACGTGGCAACTTCTTCCATTTTATCTTGATAATTGTAGTGGTCATCGACCAAATTTTGCCATTTATTAATAACCTCCTTGGTCAACGCTAGTAATGTCAAATAGCGATTGCTTATTTGAGTAATCATTGGTTTAATTCGTTGCACGCCACTGGTTTGCAATAAAGCGTGACTTCTATCGACGAAGGAATCGATTTCGCGCTCTTTGGCAGCAACTTTATCTTTTTCAATCTTATACGCCTTCAATTGGGCCTCCTTTTCAAACAAAGTTGCACACAAGGACTGATTCTTAAATATATTCTCTTCTTCCTTAAACCACTCGTTCAATTGCTGAACGTGATCTTCAAACTCTCCCCATTGTTCCAACGAGTCAAATTGCTTAGCAGCCACTTTATCTACCAAAATTAAACCACAAATTACAAAATTATCAACTGCCGTCATTTTTAAATTACTCACCTATTGAATCCATATGTTGTTCCAAGCTATCACGTAACTCGTCGAACTCCTTCTGGAGGTTTTCTATTCCTTTGGGTGCAGTACTGTGCGATACAACGGCCAACTGTCCTTTGATTTGTTCCAATAAATTATTACCTTCCGCTTTATTGTTTTGCAAAACCTTAATAGCTTCCACCCGTTTCGAGATGTCTCCCTTTTCACCACTAACGTCATTGTATTCCAACAATTTTTCCGACTCATTGGCCAACCAATCCTTGAACGTATTTACTAATCCATTGAACTTGTTGTGATTTTCAACGCATTCCTCCAAATTATTCAGCAATTCGTCCGACTTGACCACGATATCCTTAAACAACTGTTTGATCGACTGGAGATAAATATTTAACGATTTGTCTTGCGTTTGGTCCACCAACTGTTGTGCCTTTTCGCAAACAGAATCCACAAGTTTTTGGTGTGTGGTTATTTCTTGGTTCATAATTTTGTGATTTTGCAACTGTGCTCTTTTTTCTTGTAGCGTTGCCTTGAGTTCCGTATGTTGCTGCATAGCCTTCTCCACATCCTTCAACCATTTGGTTAGTTGTTCTTGGGCACTCGTAAAGTCGGAAAATTGCACCAAGCACTGATCCAGTTTATTTCTTGCATTTTGTAAATCGTCGGTAAAACCATCCCAAATTGTTCGCAAGTTCCTCAACTGTTGACGAATTATTTCCCTACCATCGGGGGAAGTATGAGCATACAACTTTTCGCCTTCTTCAATCAAATTTTCAAACACTTCACTTTGGTTATTCCTCTCGATTATCAGATCTTTGATGTTCTTCTGACGATCTTGGAGTATAGAAATATCGCCAACAATGTGACCCAAACTTTGCAAGTCGTCTTGTTTTTCTGAAAGCCACATCACAAAATTAGCGTAATTTTGATTGAAAGCTTTATGCTCCACAACGAAGACCTCGTATCGGTTGATGCCTTCCTTGACTGAATTTTGAAGAGATTGGTATTTAGTTATTAACTGAGATACTCGTGTGGCTAATTCGGGGTTCGATTCGAAACTTTCCAACTGCTGAGACAGTTTATTGATATCGGGATGTCTGGCAGAAATATCGTCTTCGAATGCTTTCAGCTTTTCCAAATGGGCCAACTTAGTTTCTTCTGTACTCTTAAGACTTTGATCTTTCACTTGTCCTTCCTTTTGTTTCAACCAATTTTCTAAATCTTCTATTAACTTTCCAAATGTCGTGTACTGATTATATAGTTCATCCAGTTTAACTTTGGCATTACCACACAATCTCAAGAAGGTTTCCCAAGCTTTGGCTTGCTCTTCGAAGCTGTTAATTAGAGCCGGATGACCTGGAGCGCTGGTTTCTTTGACAACTACGTCTAATTGTTCTTTGCACGAATTGATTATTTTATCGCCTTCTTCCTTCTGTGCCAAAAGATTATCTACGATGGTCAGTTTAATTTCAGGACTCTCTGATGTAGAATCGTCGATTAAAATTGCTCCTTCGCTGGTTAGAGCGCTCAACCAATCACGACATTTTTCAATCGCTTGATTATAGCCTTCGTGATGTGCGACGTGCATTTCAAGTGCTGCCACTCTCTTGTTGACATCATCCGAAAGCTTTTTGTATTTTTCCAAACTGTCGTGCAAACCCGAATCTGCTTCCGAGTCACCAATTTGCTTAATTTTGTCTTTCAGTTGTTGCAAAATATTTTTATGTAGAGTGACATCCTGAGCTAACGTGCGATACGTGTGCAAGGTTTCTTTCTTTTCTGGTAAAGTAGCACCCAATTTTAGTTTTTCGCCCAGCTTATTTTCGGCATCCAAAATCCAAAGTTGCACCTGTTGCAAACTATCTTCAAACGAATGCCTCTGCATTAAAATCGTTTCGACTTGTTTGTAAATTCCATTCACTCGATCGATAAGCGCTTCCGATTTGTCTCGCAAATTTCTTAATTCCATACGAATCACTTCGCGATTTTCCGGAGTGATTCCCGAAAACAAGGCTTCTCCGTGTTCGACTGCACTGTTCAGTAACCTTTGACCCTTTTCTCGTTCACTTGCAAAACTCTTCAATTCTTCCAGCGTTGCCTGATTGGGTTTCGAACCCCGAGTTGTAAATTCTTCAAAAGATTGAACTTTTCGTTCCGCTTCTTCCAACCAATTTTCGACATCTTTGATGCTCTGGTTATATAGCTCTTTGTATTTATCAAGTTCGTGCAATTTTTCCAAATAATTCGAAATGAATTTCACAATAGCTTGGTAACGCGTATTTAAGTGTTGAGCGTACTGAGCCACTCGCGACTCGGGCGCTTCTTTTATTAAAGTGTTACTTAATTCCGTGAAAGCTTGAATTTCTGGTTCAAACTTAGAAACTTCCTTTTG
This sequence comes from Lycocerus yunnanus, assembly GCA_036346125.1. Taxonomy (NCBI): domain Eukaryota; kingdom Metazoa; phylum Arthropoda; class Insecta; order Coleoptera; family Cantharidae; genus Lycocerus; species Lycocerus yunnanus. The sequence goes on along the minus strand of JARFIX010000005.1, from coordinate 4,676,285 downwards.
TAACTCTCCAACCTCTTTGATTTTACGATCTATCTGATTGATGTCCAATTGAGTAGTTCCCTCCAATCGCACTTTATTTTCGGTGTCTTTCAACCAAGTTAAAATATTTTCCGATTGCGTTTGGTATTTATCTTGCAAGTTTACGTTACGTTCCAACAACTCTTTGGCGGAATCGTGTAAACGTTTCAAATCTTCCAACTCCAATTCCAGATGCTCCTTTTCGGCATTCATAAGTTTGAAATTTTCAGGCGTTTCGACTGCTTCCAAAAGTTTCAACGAATTGTCCAACTCTGCGTTTCTATTATTGCAATCTTCTATTGCAGCGGCAACCGAATTCAAAGCGTTCAGCTTAACTTCCAAGTTGTATTTATCGCTGCCAGGTTCCGGGCAGCACCATTGAACTTTGTCTTTGTGGGTCGAAATAATTCTTTGAAGAGCTCCATACTTTTCGTTGTGGAACTTTTTCAAAAACGTAAGCAAGGTGTTTTCAATTTTATTGGCTTGCGACGAAACGGAATCGTATTTGTTTTTCAACAATTGATGTTCCTTAGGCACGCTGCTATTGACAAAGGAAGGATAAATCGTTTTCATGCCCATAATTTGCTGAGCAATGTTTTTAATCGTTGGCTCGCACTTTTGGAGTTCTTGTTTTAACTTTTGACATTTCAACAGTCGCTCCAAAATTTTTGCATTCTCCCCAGATAGATCTTCACATTTGATAATCTCTTCTCTTATGTTCGCAATAGTATTAGTGACTTCTTTTATATCCTTGCGAATCGTTTTCTCTTTTTCCCCAAATACAGAAGTAAGCTTCTTTAGTTTATCGGCCTTTTCTTCTACGACGTTAAACTCATCGTTTAGTAACTTTTCCAAAGTGGCCAGCATGGGAATTTCCTGATTATTATTAAGTTTGATCAACTGCTGATGTTTATTTGGAATGCTCTGTTTCAAGCTTTGGTAAGCTGCAAGTTCAGAACTGTATTTGGCCAATTTTGCCTGGGCAGCTTCAACCTCGTTTGGCTTTTCGGCCGCAACAGTCAAAATGGAGTTTTGTTCTCCAAGCCACTGTAGCAATTTGTTTTTAGTTTCCATAACGTGATTCCATATAATTGCTTGCGCCTCTTGAGTTTGAGAGATTTTAAGGATTTTTTCGTAAACGCTTGACCAATGCTGCTGAATTTCTCTAACCTCAGATTTAACTTCCGACTCTATTTTTGGCACAAAATCACATTTTTTGATAACGGCGTCTGCTTTGGCGTTAAGTTTGTCTAAAATTAGTTTTGTCTTATTGATTGCTTCCAAAGCTTTTTTAGCTTTTTCGTTGTTGATATTAGCTTGGGTTAAATCGTTCGGAACTTCCATGGTATTGCAGACATTTTCAATTTTTTCAATATCTTTAACGACCCGGTCTTTAACTTCCTGTAGTTCTTTCAATGCTATGATAATATCGGCGTGTTTAATTTTCTGAGCTTTGATTTCATCTTGGGTAGCGTTCCACTTGGCGTCGAAATTGGAGAGTGTGGCCTGTATGGAAGAGGCATTATTGATGTCTTCCTTCATCAATTGTTGACCTTGCTTTTGTAGCTCTTCCTTAACTGCCGCCCGTTTCGCTTGAATTTCTAGCAATTCGTTAATTTTTGCAACAGCTGTAAGAATATCCGCGCTGTTGACGATATTCGCGTTAATTCCTTGTAGTTGCTTTTGGGCATCGTTGATGTTCTCGTCCACTTGAGCTTGTAGATTTTGAAAACTATTCCAATGACCTTTCAATTTATTCAAAACTTGCAGTTTGTCTTGAAGTTGAGCTTTAACGTTCACTGTTTGGACTTCGATTTCTAACCAATTTTTCTGCAGTAGTGGGCAAAGAAGTATTTTTATCTAAAATAGTAACACCCGGTAAAAGATCTATAGCAGGCGCCACTTGTTTTAGCGTTATCAATTTCTGGATAATTGTTTCTGTTTCTCCCAGTAAGCCTTGCAAAACTTCTGGCTTAACATCTTGACTATTTAGCTGATAATTGATATGAGATAACTGTTGCCCAGTTTCCTGATGCCAATTTAACAAATCGGTCCATTTTCCCAAAGCAATTTTCTTCTGCTTCAATTTATTTTCAATGTTTTGATAATTTTCGACCAGATTGCTGTATTCGTCATTTAGTATTTTATTTTCTTCCGGAGAACTTTGAAGAGTCAATTTTTTAACTTCCTCGTAAATTGCATTGAAAGTGGGCTGCTTTTCGGAATATTCTTGCAAGAGTGCGTGCACGTTGATTAATGCCGCATCCACTTTATCGGCCTTGACCTCATCAATTTGACCAACCTTAGCTTGTAAGCCATCGCTCCAATTGGTAAATTCCCCGACGGTGGTTTGAAATTCGTGTTTGGATAATATAGCATCCGACACTTCATTTATTTTTGCACGAACTGCTTCGGCTAGTTTTGATATCTTTCCTTTTGATTCCATCACTCTTGATTTGAACCCTGCTGCTCCTTCCGGAGCTAGAGAATGCATAATTGCGTCAGATTTTTGGGTAAGCAAGATTAGATTGCCCTGTTGTTCGGAGATCTTATTATTGAATTCTTTCAACTCGGCTAAATGTTTTTCCAAATTTTCCACTTGGGGAGTCTCTAAATTAATATCCTGATTGGCTAAGGTACTCTCACTAGTATTGACCCATTCTTCTATTTTGTTAGCACTTGTATCGAAGTCGTTCCAGTTGGCTATGAGCTTATCGTAATTATTGGCCCACTGAGAAGCGTTTTCTTGAATGACGGTCCATTTGGATCGCATGGTATCAACTTCATCGGTAGCATGGGGTTTAGTTTGAATTTGTTGACTTATTGCTGCTACTCCTTGCAGCTTCTTCAGTTGAAAATCGCATTCTTTTGCAAACTTTTGCGCTTGTTCCTGAAGTTCAACAGCTTCACGTAAAGTTGCAGGCTTTGGCATGCCCATTTGAACTTTTACTTCGGCTTCGTCCACCCAAGGTTTGATATCTTGCACTGCCGTTTGATATTCCTTCCAATTTTCTATGTCTTGAACAACGGCATGCGATTGGCTTTGAACGTTGGTGTGAATAGCAGTCATTTTATCTCTTAAAGCTGTAACCTCGGCTTTAACCTTTCGTACCTCTGGATTACTCTCATCGTACAAAAGATCTTGTATTTCTGTTGATAGCTCGTCAATTAAATTCACTTTATTTGAAACTTCGTTTTGCAAAACAGTTGTTTTCTCAAGGCGTTCTTCGGGAGCTATATTATCCTCTATAGATGTTAACATTTGGGGTGCATCCTGCAGGGTCCAATTTTGCACTTGGCCTAAACGATCGTGGAATTTGGTCCACTTCGTATTTAGTTGTTGTAAAAAGGTTACTCGTTCTTGGACAGTTTCTATGGTATCCTGATAGGTTTCTTCCACTTTTTGGACTTCCTTTTCTAATAGTAATTTATTGCTAGGTGAAGCTACTTGGATCAGTTTGGTGCAAATCTCTCTGAGTTTTCTCAACAACTCTTCGGTTACTTCACGTAAGTGTACACAAAGTTCTTGCTTTGATTGTAAATCAACCGGGATATTTGTAGAAGTGTAATGTCCAGGTGCAATGCGATGAAGTTCCTTTTGGGCTCGCTTCAAAAGTTCCATAATCTCGTTCTTTTGTTCGGTAAAGTTATTCCACATTTGTTGGGTGTTTTTCAATTGGTTCAGTTTGTCTACCGTTTCGTTATACGTTTCGTTCCAACCTCTTTCCAAAGCTTTCATTTCTTCGTGGATGAACGTAGGCGCGGTGGAATCCTTTGTGAGATCTTTGCCACGTTGCAACATTGTCATAATATTTGGACGTTGCAAATCTAATTGAGTAACGGCCACTTCTTGTTGCTGAATCAGGTGATTTATGTTTTCGAAATTTTCGGGATAGCGTTCCTGTTGAGACTGTTCCTTGACTTTTTCGAGTAAAGTGCATACTTCGCGCACTTCTCTTCTGTAAGTATGGCATCTAGTTATGACGTTTGTTTTGGTCATGGTAACTTCTAGAGTTGGGATTAAATTTTTGTAACGGGTTATAAGCCCTTCCAATTTCTGTTGCTCTTCGACGGCTTGCTTTTCAGAACAATGAGAGACCAGAGAATCCAACGTTTGGACCAGCCATTTCATATCTTCTCGTTTGGCATCCGCTGCTTGGCAAATATTCTGAAAAAGAAAATTAAATTAGGAATCAAAAAATTGCATTTGGGGTTTTGGTTTACCTGGAAGGTATCCTTATCTTTATCAAAATCTTCCATGGAAGTAACATTTTGGAAAATATTTTTCACAATTTTATCAACTTCGTCCATCCAAAGTTGCATTTGTTCAAACTTGACGTGGTATTCTGATAGTCTTTCGGGGATTCTATCCAATTGTTCGCGTAATTTTTCAACTTTTACGTTAACAGTTTTCCAGCATTGAATTGCTTTGTCTAAAGAATCATTTAAGCTGTGATCTTCGGGTTTATATTGACTATACAAATTGGAAAGCTTTTCTAAATTTTGTAAACAACGCTGAGCTTCTGAAATGTGTCCACCAGGAGCGAAGAAGACTTTGTTCCTGATTATGATCGATTCAACGTTTTCTTGTTTGTTGTACGCCAGTTGTTCCGTGCCTATTTCTTTTTCAATATCTTTTACGTATTGGTTAAACGCTGTTTCGTCAAGTCTAAATTCCAATCGCATCAGATGAAGTGGAGCAAAAGAAAGGATCTCCTTCCATTTGGTTTGGAGACGTTCCACAGATTGAGTTATGGGTTTCTGTTGGTCGTTTGGAAGATAATTTTTTAAGTCCTGACTATTTTGAACTAAATCGTAAATCCAACGTTCGTTAACGCTTTCGAAGAACTTTTATGAAACTCTACCGTTTTTTTGGTGTCGATATGTTTTTCGGAAATTAATTGTTCCGCTTTGGAAAGCCAACTGGATGTAATGCGTTCACATTCGATGAAATTGTACCAACACCGCATACCGTCTTGCAGTTTTTGCTCCCACATTATCGAATTTTTGATGACGTATTCAAATCGGTCGTTTAATTTTTCCATTTTGTCTTTCATTTCCAATAAATCTCCATTGTTACTCTGATCGACAGTTTTCTCTATGGTGTGAAGAACCTTATTTTTACTATCCAATATGGCTTGGTAATAAAGGGTGCGAACAAAGAATTGTTTATGACCTTCCAATTGCACTTGCAAATTTTCCCGTCCTCCGCCCAAAGTTAGTTTGCTCAACAGTAATTCGGCATCGTCTAACCATTTTGAAATTTCCTTTTGGCCACTTTCTAATGATTCTTGTTGTACTAACAACTGATTGTACAGATGTATCTGGGAAGGAATTAACGCTCGGACACGCACCAGTGCTTCTTTCTCATTTTTGAGAGTATTCATCATTTTATCGACTTCGTCGCGCGATAACTCCTGTATTAGACTTTGGAAAGTTTTGCTGATGTTTTTAAATAGAACCTCTGTGTCTTTAACTTCGCTTTGAAGTGTCATCAATTTTTCTCCATGTTTGCGTATGTTATCTACCGATCCCAATTGGTGAGAACCAAGTATGTTTTCGGCTTTGCGTAACCAACCGGATAATACTTCTAATCCAGCTTTGAAATCCTTTCGGTTTCGTAAGATATCCCCAGCGTGGCTATATTTGCTCACGTTTGGATACAACTTATCCCATCTCACGGTCATTGAAGCAAAGTTATTTTTCAATTCGGTGGCGATTCCGTCTTCGCACGTTGCAATTAGAAAACTTACGGTGTCGCCCAATAATTGATAGTTATCTCTCCAAACACTGATATCTTGGAAAAATTCCATTCGGTCTTCTTCGGGTAACTTAATGGCACTTTCGGCTTTATCAAGCCACTTTTCAAATTCGTCAGACAAAGTTTCCCATCGACGCCAATACGCAACCACTTCTTCCAGCATACTTTGAACGCACCGTAGTTCCATAGAAACGTTCTTCCACTTCTCCGCTATACTTCGAATAAATTGATCCACTTCCTGGCAATCCTTCTTATCTATATTTGTGAAATAAAATTGACATTTAGTAAAGATATACTATGTATTTTAAAAATAATTAAAGCTGGATGTTGGATGAAAGATATTGGTCGTCCTAAATCATGATGGAGGAGAATAATGAATGGGAAAGGTTCTCGTTTGGTAATGGACGTTAGATAAGTTTTCAATAAAAAAGAACACCAACGGTGAGGAAAATAATCATGATGATGATAGTGATGATGATAGTGATGATGATAGTGATTATGACAGTGATGATGATAGTGATGATGATAGTGATGATGATAGTGATCATGATAGTGATCATGATAGTGATGCCGAATGAAATAAAAAATTTTGTTAAGACCTACCTATGTTTCCATCCCGCTTGTATTCTTCAATGACTGCTTGCATGTCGATGAAAGCTTTATTAAATTCTTGGAATATGTGATTTCGTGATACAAAGTTTCGGTATTGTTCCAACATTTGTTTAACTTTATCTAGACGTCCATATTTTGCAGTCCAGCTTTTCAACTTAGTCTCGGTTAACTGTAAAAAGGCAATAAGGCAACACTTGTGTTCAAGGAACTTAAGTCTAATACGTCTTTGAGCAGCTTTAGGTCCAATTTCGTTCAGTCTAAAAGCCATATTATTTAACTGGGCAGAAGGCACTTCTTTCACTAAACTACTAGCACAAACGTTTTCAAATTTGGCTTGTATAACAGGTAAATCAGCAAAAAATGCTTTATGTTCTTCTAATTTCTTACTAATAATTGTTGCAGTCTCTTCATTCATAATTGTTGGTATATCATCAATATAAATCAATTTCTCCGCTTTTGCTAACCATTCTCCAACTAATTTAAAATCACCAGGTAATCTAGAATCGAGTAACCACAGCCAATGTAACATCTGAATTTCTAATTTATTCCATAATTTACAAATTTCGTTCCAAGATTCTTTAGCAATAGAAATAATACTTTGAGATTCGATTAAAGACTTTAACTTATTATAAACAATAGCTCTATCATCAATTTCATCTTTAAATGCTAAATATTCGTTGTAGTCAAGAGGTAACGAGTTTGTCTGCTCGAGATGTTCTAAATATTGAGTCTTTTTCAAAAGCCACGTCATCAATTCGTTGAATTCCTCTTGTATTGCGACTATTGCGTCTGGTCCTGTGGTTTTGGGTTCGGGATATTTGTGCAAAAATTGGGCAACATAAGTCATAATAGATTTTTCGTCTGGTTTTGGAACGTCGACATCTTCTGGATCGAGCAGACGAGAAATACCCAAATCCTTTTCGGCCACATCGAATGCAGTCTCTAATCTAACGCGGTTTGACGTATTGCGAAGTTCGACCAAATTAATTAAGTTGGCTTTTATGGCATCAATTATAGCGAGGAAAGCTATACCGTCGCGCCAGCTTGCACCAAAATCTCGAACTTGAATGCCACAATCGCTAAGAAAAAATGTAAAAAATTCAATATAGTAGCAATAATATAACTTGGCACTTACGTCATACCGTCATTGGTTAGGTTGGTATGACGTAGGTGACAAGTTAAAAAATCTTAGCATAGTAACTTTAAAAAAATTAACTAACCTTGGAAGAGCATTTGAAACCCATTGCAAAAGTGTTTTTCTAGCCCCCTGTTTCCATTTATCCTTCGTTGCAGTGGAAGAAGTACCGGCGCTCTCCAAACTGCTGGTGCTTTCCCATCTTCCCAAATACTCTAACGCTCTACTATTTTCTTCAATCTATGATCAATTGAAAAGTATATTATATAATGAAAATATCAGAAAATTCACACGGTGAAAAAAGAGTTTGTGTTGACCAAGACAACACAAATGTTCATCAAGACTTACCGCATGTAAACCAAAATCCTTATTACGTAGCTTAGAAAAATAATAAAAGTCACACTCAATTTTTAATCAATATCAAAATTTGATTTTGTTTTTTAATATCCTATTTTCTTACCTGGAAGTATAAAATTATAGTCCAAATCAGTCCAAGGACAACGGCTGGCCGACCATCGACCAAATCGGATGAATTAATATTAACCAATTTAATTCTTTTAGACGCCAAAAATTGTAATGCAGTATTGGCATTGCTAAGGAAATGTGGTCTCCGAAGAACCCTGCCTCTCTCCACAGGCTAAAATTTAAAAAAACGTAATTATTAATTAAATTAAACTCGAGAAAATAAAAATTACCAGTCTTTCTCCAGATAAAACTTCCAGGAGTGCAAGGAGTTTGGTTCCATCCTTAAGGTCTTCGATCAAATCTTCTATCCTAAGCGGTGGAACTCGCTAAAAATAAAGATTGGATTATATTTCAAATTGAGCAAAAAAAATTATTTTGCAGTAAGAAACCCCAATAAACTCAAATTCAAATCCTATGTTAGATTTGCAGTCATTAATTACGAAGCCATCAAGTTTGTAGTCTAAACTTGAAATATTTGTTTAAAGTAGCACTCCTATTTTGCACTACTCTGCTGTATGTTCTCTCTCGTACAATTTTAAATTTTAAATGGGCGTGGTTACCGACTGAAAAGTGAACGAGGCTTACCGCCCAATGGGGGCTCGACCTTGGAAAGTGGGCGGGCATAGGAGTTCGACCTTAGAAATCGACCGCTAGGAGCTCGACTTTGGTATTTGGAGTGGGAGGTATAAAGTGGTGGGGAAGCTTACTCAATTTTCCTCTACTCGGATACTTACACTGAATCGAAACTCGAATTCCACATCAAACTGTGTTACTTCTACCTATTTACCAATTTAACGACTAATTTAACGCACGAAAAAGTTTATCGCGTAATATTAAAACATTTTATTTTAGTGTATGTAGGAAGAATTACATGCCTCTCCTTCCCCATTTTAAAAACTATTTTAAATTTTCTCTGAAACTGTACTTTTTCATCGTCGATCGAGTCCAAAATGGATATAATACTGCAATACAGCATGCAACTAAAATGTTTACAGACCGGGAGGGGGACACCCCCAATTTGATGTTATAGCCAGAATTATTTTTTCGGAGTGAGCACTCAGGGTTTGTGAAGATTGAGTTTATGAAGACACAATAATATTTCCGTAGCCGGTAATTTGACCCCCAGTAATTTGGTCCCCGGTAATTTAATCCCCTGGTAATTTCACACCCAGTAATTTTACCCCCAGGTAATTTGATCTCCAGATAATTTCACTCTTGGGGAAAACCGCCCGACGACGAATTCCGAGGGAATTGAAGTGAGAACAGTTTCCCGCACATTCGGCGCCCGAGGACGAAGTCCGAGGGCGACGAGCGCGGAAACTGTGCGATCGAAAATTCACGAGGTTTCGGAGGAGGTTGGTTTGAGCGGTAACTGACAGACGAGAAATCCTTCCGAAGGCGCGGCAGAGTTCCGCCGCGTCTCGATGGAAGCCCAGAGATAGCTAACTGGATGACGCTCGTAGGTCAACCCTCCCGGAAGCCTAGCCGCAAAATTGAAATTGTCCGTAATAATTCGCGGTCGGTCGCTTTCCGGCGCCGAGAGGACGTCTTAGTCCCCGGTCGGATGGCGAACGGCGCGGATTTATAGCGTCGGGCTAGATTCGACCCGAGAGGACGTAAAAGTCCCCGGTCGTTCCTGGTCCGACGGGATTAAGTGACCGTACGGGTCCGGAAATCCCATGCGATAGTTATCCCCGCGGGCGTGAGATAAAATGCGCGAGATAGGTGGTGGTGCATGCATAAATCCTCCGGATGAGATTTAGGCCTGAGAGGACGTAAAAGTCCCCGGTCTGAGCTTACCCGAGAGGATTAAAATACCGCGCCGAAGGCGCGGTAATTATATGAAATAGGTTTTTCGTCGTCTCCGTCGTCGACGTCCGAGCGCTTGGGGATTCGTCTTGTCGAAAGGCGAGACCTCGTTAAAAGGCTAGGACGCACACGGCTCGGCGAACTACCTATATGTTGATGATCGCGATAGTTATCCCCCACGGGCGTGAGATAAAATGCGCGATAGGATTCGAAAGGTTTCTCGACTCGTGCGGACGTAAAATTCCCCGGTCGTAATTACCTGGCAGGAAATCCTTGGCAAAACCCCTCTGTGTATTGTACGCGATAGTTATCGCCCGCGGGCGTGAGATAAAATGCGCGATAGGATTCCGAAGGTTTCTCGAACCCGTGCGGACGTAAAAATCCCCAGTCCGAGCTTACCCGAGAGGATCAAATACCGCGCCAGAGGCGCGGTATTATGCGCAGATTGGTGTTACTACCTCCAACACTTTTGCTCCGAGCAATATTCGGGAAGTTTTTCGACATGTGCGGACGTAAAAATCCCCGGTCAGATCTTCTCCGAATGCTACTTCCCCCAACATTTTGCCCCGGTCGGCAGCTCATAGGTGATAACAGTTTCCCGCGCAAGTGAAAACAGTTTCCGCTTATGAAAACAGTTTCCGCGGAAATGAAACAGTTTCCCGCCTAAAATTGGGCCCAAATCTGAGAATCGGAAATTGGGTGAGTGTCCGGTGGCAAAAAGGGGTGATTTCCTTTGTCTCCGATTTGTTCGGAGGTCAGTTACCTATAATTTCACTCCCGGTAATTTGATCTTCGGGTAATTTTACTCCCGGTAATTTGGTCACCAGGTGATTTCATCTCCAGGTAATTTAGTGCCTGGTAATTTGACTTCAGCCAATTTCACCTATTCCAAAAATGTAGGGTTTAAGTTTTACAATAAGCCTTACAGTTCAATTAATAAAATTATTATCTGAAGTTTTTTTTATAATAATAGTATAATTTTGTTCGAGATCCACCGGTCGAGCTTAAGTCAGTGTTAAGAAACTCTTCTTAGTACCACACTTTTCCGAGTAGGACCGATCTAGAGGGATATTTTTAATAAGTAAAATGTTTGTCAAAACGACCCGGAGCGTCCGGAGCGAAGGGTCGGTTTTGACAAACGCAACAACGACAAATCTCAGATCCACCCTAAAATCAATAGTCAATAGGAAAAAGTTTAAATCGTGGTATCAATACTGGGACAGATCCCTTTTTCTATAATTGATACCGTTTAAAGAGAGATTCACTGGTCGAGCTTAGGTTAACTGTTAGATAAAATTACCGGGGACCAATTTACCGGGGAATTTAATTATCGAAGGGAAAATGACCGGAGGTAAAATTACCGGAAACCAATTTACCAGGGGAGTTAAATTACCGAGAGGTGAAAATACCAGCGGTGAAATTACCGGGGACGAAATTACCAGGGAATCAAATTACTGGAATCAAATTACCGGAGATCAAATTACTGGAAATCAAATCACCTAGTGCCAATATTTCACAGTAACAACTTCTTCTTATTCTCAATTTCCACCCTCCGCTCCGAACCGTTTTGACAAACGCAACCACGATAAATCTCGGATGCACCCTAAAATTAATAGTCTATAGGAAAAAGTTGAGATCGTGGTATTAATATTGTGACAGATCCATTTTTATATAATTGGGCTTATAAGTCGAGCTTAGATAAAATTACCGGGGACCAATTTACCAGATGATTTAATTAATGTGGGGTGAAATTACCGGTGGTGAAATTACCGGGGACGAAATTACTAGAGGACACAAATTTTTGGGATCAAATTACTGGGGACCAACTTATTGGGAATCAAATCACCTAGTGCCATTTATTCATTTATTTTGGTACTGTCTCTTCTTATGTTTTATTAAGATCACGTGGCGCTCAACAACACCACTGCCCTGTTACGGTAAAACGGCGTATCTCGAAAATTATAGTTTTGAGAAAATAGCGTTCAAAGTTTTAACTGGATTCGAGTAGCCTCGACAAAAATTCATTTCTGTCATGGTAAAACGGTGTAACTTAAGATACGGTGTTTTACCGTGACAAAATTGATTCAAAAGATATTAATATATGTAATAAAAATAACATACATTTTTTTGAGTTACACCGTTTTACCGTAACAATTCTGAAATTCTTTATAAAGCTGAAGAATATTTTATCGCTGTAAGACGAATAAATTTAATCCGATTAAAAAATGGTTTTTTCATTTTCATGGCGAAAAGATACGTTTTTTATGTGCTAATTTAATTAATATTATTGGCATAATTAATAAAAATTCATGAATTTTGATGATGCCATATCATTAATTGACATTATGAGAACACTTTCAGCATTGTTAAGGTAAAACAGCGTATCTTAAGATACGCCGTTTTACCGTAACAGGGCAGACCAGTACTTTTATCACAGTTACCAACGAGCAACACTTAGATATTGTTTAGAATTATTTCCTCAATGATGCACTATTTTTTAAAATTTTGGTTTGACACAATCCAAATTATTGACTTATTGTAATCTTGCAACTCCGTTGCAACTGATCTTATATTTGTCAGGTTATTACCAGAAATAAAAAGGGTACACATAATAATTTTCGTGCTAGGTACCATTAGGGTTATAATCACGAAGTAATCAAGATTAGCAAATTTTGAAATTAGAAAACTTTGCATGAGATACATTAAGGGAGATATACACCTAGCATGGTGAAAAATCAATTTTGTTTTTACATTTTCTTGAAGCTTGAGGTCTCAAGAATATCTGGTAAAACGCCAAGTCAACATTTCGATAAATAAGCCTGGAATCCGGCGGCAAAACAAACTGACGGCAAAGTTTATAGATAAACTGAGCGTTTACTATAGCTTAGCTATTCGCAGAAACTGTAATTCCAAGGATGACATGAAAAACTATATGGGGAACATTCTACCATTACGGCTCAACAGACAGCAACTCTTAAAATCATTTCTGTCTCGAAGACCAACTTATTTGGAAGATAGCTCCAAAACGATGAACAAGGAGGCGAAAATTGTTAACATTGCAGTATTTCTTGCAACATGCACATTCATCAATGGTGTCACCTCATTGTTGGAAGTCATAAACGTGTTAGGAATATCGGTCGGATCGGGAGCGCATTTGTACGCTGCCCAAGAAGACGAAACTCGCTTAGCAAAAGCCAAGCTGCAAGCGCAAGAACAGACGAAAGAAGGTCGAATAGGTCATCGACAACAAAATTTAGAAGTTATGAACATTCCGTCGACCGTAGAAGATTTACACTATGGGCCTGGTATCAATGATTCCATGTAAATTAACAAATTTCATGATTTATTCATTCTCAAATTTTCAAACGCGTTTTACTCAAAACTACGTTTTCAAATCGGTACCCAAAATTGCAAGAAAACCAATGAACCGATTGCATTGAATTTTTTTGTGGTTATTCTACACACCATTATCTAGTACTTGTCATAGGATTTTTTCTTTTCGTTACTTAGTTTTTGCTTTATAGGCAAAATAATTACTAATTCTTGGTCTAAAATGACTTTTATGTTCAAACGTCTCCTATTTTGTCATAAATCAATATTTTCAAAATCGGCTATGACAAGTACTAGATTATAGTATCTAATTTAATAATTTTTTTGTTTTGTTTTTCTCAGATGATTTTTGAAGAAACGCCAGTGGTTACCGTTAACGCAAATTTTTTTACGATGCTCCAAGGATCGTACAATATCCTTGTTTATTTTTGATATTTTTAAATAAAAAAAATTATAAATATTCCTGAATGTGTATACTTATAGATAGTTAAACTCACAATCCAAAATTTCAAATAGTTTTCCTAGAAAAATTCGCAAAATGACGTTTTTTCCGGCTCCTAGGTGTATATCTCCTTAAGTACATGTCGGATTTTATGGTAATTATCCTAATTGAGTGTAGGTACGTATTTCGCACTTTTTTATTTACAATTAGATAAACATGGCATTTAACGAACCTTATAATTTTTTATTAAAAAGAAATTTGTTTAGAATAAATTAATTAACAGTATAATCCAATTTAACCAAGCCTAAAAAATGGTTCTATTTTTATCGCAAGTTTTACATCACTAATAAAAAATCAATAAAGAGTTTTAGTGGCATTTGAATCGTAATTCGTTCAATTATCAATGTAGACAGGTTAATTAACTCACCTTGGCTAGATAGGAATTGATCCAATTGACAAAGGTCTTCTTTTGAACTCTCTCTTGTTCATCTGCAATAAAAAATATTATTTTATTTTTCATCGAAAAACAATAACAATTATTTATGTACGGGTAATTCCCCGTATACGCCATTGATGGGACACATGTGTAGTTTTAATTCGATCGACAAAGAAGAATCAGATCAAATGAAGATACGAATACAGCTGCATGACATACATGTTTAACGTTTACTTGCAGAATTGCTCAGCTACATGCATGTCATGCACTTATTATTATTAAAGTTAGTTATCATTTTCTGCAAAAAAAAAAATTATTTTTTACGCTAAATTAATAAAAATATTGTGCGGGGTTAAATAGAGAGGAAATGGTAAAACAATAGCTTACTTTAAATTTATAATATATTCATTTGTTTTAGTTATATTATTATAATATTTAAATAATTTAAATTACGGAAATAATGTGTTATGGTTATGTAATTTGAATTTAATTAAATTTAGCCAAAAGATACATAAAAATATATAATATCACGTAATATATAAGTACTTAAATGAAAATATCGAGGGGTCAACCGCTAGAGGAAATCGTGTACGATAAACTTCACACTTCACGTAATTCATGATAATTCTGCATACTTCGTACTTCATATAATTCAGGAATTTATAATTACTCAATTTATAATTAATTGTCAAATTACGAATTAAACACATTTACTTGACCATAGCTAATTTTAATAAACTTGAGATATGCTTAAATATTCACTTTTAATAAAAATAAATTATTTAAACCGGGGAGTCTGGGGGGTGTGGAACACCCTCCAGTGCCTTTGCAACGGGAGATCTTCAGTTTACTTCTGATAAAAAGTAAACTACTTGGTCTGGGGTTCTGCATGTTCTGCAATGTTCTTCATTCTAAAATTTGTGCACTGGAGGGTGTTCCACACCCCAGACCCCCGGTTTAAATAGTTTATTTTTATCAGAAGTAAACTGAAGATCTCCGTTGCAGAGACACTGGAGGGTGTTCCACGCCCCCTAGACCCCCGGATCGAGTAGTTTATTTTTTATCAGAAGTAAATTGAAGATCTTCCGTAGCAGAGGCACTGGAGGATGTTCCACGTAAAGTACTTCATGTACTTCACATGAGATGTCATGTACTTCATGAGATGTGTACAAAAAACTTCACCAGCGGTTAACCCCTCGGAAAATATACTTTGGATTATAACTTATTACAGGTTCCCGACCAATATCACAATACAAACCAATAAATTTGTTGGGTAAACTAGGGATAACTGATATTTCTTTGCAAAATTGCAATTATTTATAATGATTACTTTAATCGACCGACGAAACGCTTGTTGCTCGGAGCTTCAACCAAAACTTCTTACTACACACCTCCTCAAAATATATCATGCCGCCATGAACCTTTTTAAGAAATAAAATCTTATCCCTATATCTGTTCCAAACTTGGTGAGAGATAAGATTCCCGGAATCGAAAATACAATTTTTCCTAGAGAAATGGCTTTACCAAACAAAAGAACGGAAAAATACAAGCTCTTTAAAGCGAGGATGAATGTTGTCGGAGTTGTAA
Organism: Lycocerus yunnanus; assembly: GCA_036346125.1. Taxonomy (NCBI): domain Eukaryota; kingdom Metazoa; phylum Arthropoda; class Insecta; order Coleoptera; family Cantharidae; genus Lycocerus; species Lycocerus yunnanus. The sequence continues at coordinate 4,660,690 of JARFIX010000005.1, read as the reverse complement.
TAAGGCCACAATTTAATTTTGAAAATTGCAATTTTCCAAAAAGAAATACATAGTACATGTAAGTGTATTATTGCGCAATATTACGTAATAATTTTATGCATTGTATTAACGGTGTGTGTGCTCTGATATGCACGTATCAACCATAGGGCGGGGCTAACTAGAGAAACGTTAGGAGAGAGTCAGTCGCTCTCTGACATCCGTCGGGTCAACTTCCACACTTTTTCGAGTTGGATCGCCTTGGGGGATGTTCTTAGTAAGTAAAGCGCTTGTCAAAACCGCTTTTAGAGCCCGGAGCGGAGAGTGCGGCTAAAAGCAACTACGTCAAGAGTCGGATTCACACAAAAAGTAAATTTTTTCCAAAATTTGTTGACCCAACATAAATTTTATTTTTTTATTTGTTAATTACACCCTCATCTTTCATAATTCGTTGTAAAAACCGAGGTTATGGTATCTTTACTGTCTTCACAACCTATTTTAATTTTGGTGGGCAAGGTTATAGTTCAAAAGGGCCAATGAGAAAATTGGATTTCAAATTAAATTTTAAAACCGTTTTTCCAAAAATTTTATTTTTTTATAATTATGCTAAGTAGACCCTCATGTTTCATAAACCAGTTTAAAAATGGTAAAAATCGCGATTCGGGAATCTTAACTGTCACCCCAAACTTAGAAAGTGTTAATTACTTTTAAACAACCAACCAGGTTACGCCACTGTCTTAATTATGTGAATTCCCAACAATTACAACATTGCATTACAACAATAATTCGCATTATGCAAACGCAAAAAATGACATCAGTTAATCATAATTAATACTGATAAACACAGTTTAATGTTATAGAATAACGATTATCTACAGTGACGGAGTGGATTATAGATGTTTATTAAGATAAAAATAAAAGATAACTTATTAATTGATAGGGAAGCAATAATGCTTCCTTATATACAACATTTGGGGTTAATTTGTTGTGTGACGTTAGTGCAATCAGCCCTTAAGGCTGGGCTTTTGCAGTATTTCACTAAAAAACGGCTTGACGGATTTACTTCAAATTTTGGAAGAAGGTATACAATAAATGGAGAATATTTTATGATAAAATATTTAGTTTTTGCCTAAAAACTAGATTTTCGACATAAAATGCATATTTTTTTAAAAATAAACAGCTTATTGTGTTCTTTATGATGTCCTATATATTTTCCCAAAATTTTAATTTTAAAAAATTTTACTTTCTCAAAAGTATATATTCCAAATATTTTCTAGTGAAACACATCAGAAAACCCCACCCTTAATTTTCTCTATGTATAAGTAGAGATTTTTGTACTGGTAATGCTTTAAATACTATTTTCACCCATAATGCTATTCTTAGGTTGACAAAAAATTAACTGATCAGAGATGGGTAATTAATATGGATCTGAGTTTTTTTTGTACAATTCTAATGTTTGTTTGCATCACCATTTATTTCAGTCGGGGAAAAACTTTTCGCCGGGGCCTAAAATATAGCCAGATCAACATTGATTATTATCTACCATAATATTAATTTTAAATTAAACCATAAAAAATATATTATATTACACTTTGGAAAATTTCTTTCTCTGATAGAATATTATAAATAATATAGGATATTGCAAAATGTAGCAAATTCATCCCACATGTTACACTTATGAACTGGTTGTAGAACCGGTATAGAAATGAGCAAAGGTAAACCTGCACCGTTGCATCCATTGTTTGGATTTCATTGCTTGTCTTTGATTTGAAAAACTAGTAAAACCGTAACATTTAATCCGGTACGACTTTTAAGCAAGAAATTTTAATTTCAATTTAATTCTAATTCCAAACATGGACATAATTACCTTAATTATTGCTTTAATTACATAATAATTTATAATATCTATAATTAAATAATCAATTATTACAAACTCATTGCTTTCATATTATTTTTATCAAATATTTGTTTTTTTTGAGGTTTTTGGGCCAAGTTTTATGATCAAATTTAATAATTACATACTGTGAATTAATGGGCGCCAGTAACAAATTTTACCATTTATTATTCATCAAAGTTTTACAAAGTGCTTTTATTGGGGCGCTAGGAGGCAATACGCCCAAAGGAGGGGAGGGGCTCAAGTTCCCTTAGCTCCCTTCGTAAGCTAATATGAGGAATATTTCTTCGGCAAATAAAAAACCAAAGGTCAGGCAATTTTAAAACATTTGAACATTGTGCTTATTGCGATTAACATTTTTTCAAATAAATAAATGAAGTTAATTTATATTGTATGATTATCCAACTGTAACGACTACATTATTACAAAGAGATGAAAAGACTTTCAGACAGAATACTTGAAGAATAGAATAGGTATCATTCAAACGTTGTCGCTGTAATTTAAAACAGTAACATGATCCAAATTTACATAACTCTTGTTGTAAGTTTATTGTTAAAGCAATGAAAACCTTTGTGTACAGAACCGTATCTTGTTTAACCCTTGCAATACCACCACCGGGTCAACTCTGACCCACATTTTATTAGAAAATTTTCTATTTAGAATTCTAATAATATATTTTTTGATAACAAATAAGATATGCTAGATTTCAAAATATATTTTTTTATTAAAGATTTTGTCAACATCGTTTTGGAAAATTTTACTGAAACACATCTTCCTAAATAATTGTTATTAAGTTAAAACCGGGTAGAGCTCACTTTGCAATGCCGTCTCTGTGCTTCGAAAGGTAGTAAAAACGGTGGTCCCCTCACAAGGTGCTAGCGACATCTTTGAGGTATTAAATGTTCAGTGACAATTCAAAGAACAGGTGTTCTGGAACTAAAAGCTGAATTCTTAGTGTTCTTACAAGATGCTGAATCGGAAAATGCTTGGTTATTATAAGAATTTCTAGCTGATATTTTAACCACCTAAATATTTCAAACAAAAGCAGCCAAGAGAGAGAAGAAAACGTTTCAACGGCCAAGGATAAAATCAAAGGATTCTCCTTGCAAAACTTCGTTTGCGGTCAATGCCTTTATAAAAAATAATGTTTGATTCTTTCTCTTGCGATCAGAAGATTGTCCAATAAATTGTAATGGATCAATCGTTGGTAACATGATACAATAAATATATTAATTCAAATTTTTAAAATTATAAGGTTAAATGAACAATAAAACGAAACATTTATTATTAAATGTCTGATGACAGCAGTAACCATTGCTGAAAGCTTACAAATAATGTTTCGTTTTATTGTTCATTTAACCTTATAATTTTAAAAAATTGAATTAATATTAATTTCAAGGGTTAATAATATAAATAATTTCTACAATAAATATACAAGATATGATATATCAGAGTTCTATTTTGGTAATTTTTGCGCATGACGTCACGTGGCTAGAGATATTCTGCGCAATAACTTATTTTGAACCCATGATAAGAGAGATACAAATTCCATTTTGGTAATTAGTGCGCATATACGTCACGTGGTTAGTACATAATCTGCGTAATATCATGTTATTATTGAATCATGCGTTGGTAGTAAGTTTTCACATTGCTTGCATGATACACAGATTGCATAATTTGGAAGAGAAACTATTAAACTACTTTTCAGAATTGGACGCTGAAGCTGACAGTGGGCGTAGATGGATACTAACTCCTTTTTGGATATTATGTCAGTACAATTACCTGATTTGATCACAAAGATGAAAGAAAATCTTATAAATTTCGCTGCTGCATGACGACATGCTTAAAATGGAATTCAATTCGTAAAATATTAATGCCCTCTGGATGAAGAGAAAAGAAGAATATCCAGAACTGGCGAGGGAAGCTTTGAAAGTATTAGTGTCATTCGCCACTTCTATGCGAACTTACGTTTTCTTCAATGGTGAACATAAAAACTAAGAAAATAATAGGCTCCAGTTAGAAAATGATTTGATTATTTGCGTCTCAAAAATAGAACCACGATACGACAAATTATTAAGAAATTAACAGGCACAGCCTTCTAACTGAAATTGTATTTCTTTTTTTATAATAAATTTATAATTTATTTATAAAATAAAAATTTATTTTACCTGGCTAGCAACCGCGACCCCCTAAGCAAAATTTTGCGACACCCCTGGGAGTCATGACCCATAGGTTCAAAAGCACTGATTTTGACTATTATGCAGGGTCGAAATTCTCTACTAGAACATGTAAAATAACAAAGAACTTAATAACAATTAACAACAAATATAATAGATTATTTATTTTTTTGAGGTTGGTAAAACGAAATTGTACAGTGCAGGGGCGTAATCAAGTAATTTGGTAACAGGAGCGTAGTTTCCGCAACATCCTCTTCTTCGGTACATTGGGCTTCAGTCCCAGAAGTGTGTTTACCTAATTTCAACGCTCACAAGTACGCACCTACTTCCTGTAGGTACATGTAATATCTAGAAAATCTAATTTTTCGCAAGGTAGATATTGTTCGTATCCATGTGATCCACATTTTTTGCTGCTCTTCAGTAAGCCACTGATCCCATGCAATCGATACTCGCCAGATTTTCATCATCAGGCCCCGAAAAACTTCACGTTTTGTGGGGTGTCTTCGTCCATCCATAATTTCAGTTGGCATTCCATCAAAATTCATGGAGTAATAAAATCATCGTCATTTATTGACCACCACATTTCAAGAACCTTTGTTCCTTCAGGGCTATCACCAAAGTTTACGTGGTTTTCAATTGTTTCGTTTCCCAAAGCCTGAAGTAGCTCATTCGTTCTCTTCAGATGTGAATAAAGAACTATCAGAAAAGTTCTAGAAATGCGGACGAATGCAGCTATTTTCTTCATTTTTGATTTTGTTTTGGGAATAAAAATCGTTAAAACTAAATTTCTCGCTCGATTCGTCCCCAATTGTATCATATCTTTCGTTGTCAAAAATGAGAAAGCCCAAATTTTCCAAGTATTCCAATCCATCCAATATTAAAAATACAAAACTTGGAAAAGTAAGAGGATTATTCATTTAAAATATGTTCAATGTCACAGCGGCGTGGTCAAATTTAAAATTTTGAAATAACGCAAAGGTCGAAATGATGTTTTCCTTCATTATTTCGGAGTTTTCCATGCCAAGCTTTGGATACGCCAGTTTTAGGTCTACAAAAACGTTTTCTAAAACTAATTCACTGAGTTTTGTTTTGGTGGATCGACGTAACGATGATTTCCAAACAAAAGTTTTGGCATGTGATATCTACACATCTCGCTGGGATTTTTATTAAAATATTTCGAAAGTCGCTGGCTTGTATCAACAACAGTAACAGCATTGCTGTTTTGCTGAACAGTTCGATCACTAACACAAAAATTATTTCCTCATGTCTACATTTTCACAAGTTTCTTAATCGTTTTTCTTCTTATCCACCACAATCTCTTACTCGCTGCTATTGGCTGGTTTTTGATATCCGTCCATCTTCCATCACCTCCATCCGAGGGTCAACCGCTAGAGAAAATCATGTACAATTAACTTCACGTACTTCACCAGTAATTCACCGTACTTCATCAATAATTCACGGTACTTCATCTAATTCATCGATACTTCATTGTATTTCAGAGATTTACCGAGAATCCAAAATTTGAGCACTGGAAGGTGTTCCACACCCCTAGACTCCCGGATTAAGTAGTTTATTTTTATTTTGTTGCAGAGATCTCCTCCAGGGGTACGGAATTTATAATTACGCAGTTTATAAGTAATTGTCAGATTACGAATTAAACACATTTACTTGGCCATGGCTAATTTTAATAAACTTGAGATATGCTTAAATATTTAATTCACTTTTAATATAAATTAATTATTTAAACTCTGGTTGGAACACCTCCAGGCTCTCAACGGAGATCTTCAGTTTACTTCTGATAAAAAGTAAACTACTTGGTCTGGGGTTCTGCATGTTCTGCAATGTTCTTCATTCAAAAATTTGTGATTGAGTAGTTTAAATTTATTAGAAGTAAACTGAAGATTTCCCACAACCCTTCGGATTGAGTAGTTTATTTTTATCAGAAGAACACTAAGATCTCCTTGAAAGGCACTGGAGGTGTTCTACGCCCCAACCCCCGGATCGAGTAGTTTATTTTTATTAGAGCTAAACTGAAGATCTTCCGTTAAAAGACACTGGAAGGTGTTCCAGATCCCCGGATTGAGTAGTTTATTTTTATTAGAAGTAAACTGAAGATCTCCCGTTGCAGAGATCTACCTCCCAGGGGGTATGAAATTTATAATTATGCAGTTTATGATTAATTGTCAGATTATGAATTAAAACATTTACCCAATCCCCTACATTATGTATTTTACCAGTACTTCATGTACTTCACATGAGATGTCATGTACTTCATAAGATGTGTACAAAAAACTTCACCAGCGGTTAACCCTAGCCTCCATCACTTTGTTGGCTTTCAATGCCAAACTTTACAAAAACGTTTTCAAAAAGTAATTTGCTTAATTTCGTATTGGTTTTTGTGGAAATTGACTGGTGCACGTAACGATGATATCCAAACAAAAGGTCTGGCATGTGTTTTCATTTCGCTGGGATTTTTATTAAAATATTGGAAAAACCGCTGGATTGTATCAGCAACAGTAACAGCATTGCTGTTTTGCTGAACAGAAATAAAAATTTCACGACCAATCACTACCACAAAAATTATTTCCTCCTCTCTACATTTTCACAAGTTTCCTCACTACACGCTTATCAGCCACTCAATCCCTCAACAGCAATTCGTTGTTTTTTGATATCCGCCCATCTTCTATCGCCTCCATCACTTTTTTGACTTTCGATGTCAAACTTTCATTGTTCTTTATTCATTCCAATTTTAGTTTTTAATCTTGATCAAGGAGTACTAGTTGCCTGATTCGTTGATTTCTAGACAACTTTGATGATACTGTTCGCACACCATGATTTCCCATCTTCTGCGACTTTGTACTGAATTTTTTTTGATTGATTAATATTTCAGTCCCGGCTTCTTGATTTTCGTAAAAACTGAGGGGTCAACCGCTAGAGGAAATCGTGTACTTCATACTTCACGCAATTCATGATAATTCTGCATACTTCGTACTTCATATAATTCAGGAATTTATAATTACTCAATTTATAATTAATTGTCAAATTACGAATTAAACACATTTACTTGACTATTGCTAATTTTAATAAACTTGAGATATGCTTAAATATTCACTTTAATAAAATAAATTATTTAAACCGGGAGTCTGGGGTGTGAACACCTCCAGTGCTCTAACAGGAGATCTTCAGTTTACTTCTGATAAAAGTAAACTACTTGGTCTGGGGTTCTGCATGTTCTGCAATGTTCTTCATTCAAAATTTGTGCACTGGAGGGTGTTCCACACCCAGACCCCCGATTGAATAGTTTATTTTTATCGAAGTAAACTGAAGATCTCCGTTGCAGAGGCACTGGAGGTGTCCACGCCCTAGACCCCCGGATCGAGTAGTTTATTTTTTATCAGAAGTAAATTGAAGATCTTCCGTACCAAAAGCACTGGAGAATGTTCCACTTGAAGTACTTAGTAAGTATCAGAAGTAAGTTTTCGAATTATTTTTGCGGTACCGATAACTTTGTCCACCAAACAACATGACCCCGTTGGCGCTTGAACTGCGTCAGCTGGTTGGGAAGGTTGTCTTGTTTGTTATCAACCCAATACCAAGGCTCAAAAATTACCATTCTTCGCCTATTACGTCACTTAAGCTTATACTTTTTTGATGCAAAGTTATTATTTGTGGGAAAATTTTGAGAATTACAGCAGTGTGAGTTTTCTTAGATGATTCGCATGCCCAGTGAATGTATTCTATTCCTTCATCAACCCCAACATGTCAAGTGGTACCACGCATCAGAATATCCAATCATACCATTTGGTTGTTACCGACCTGGTTAGATTTCTTATGAGTTTGAAGTCATATTTGGTACGCTTTTTGTCACGTGTGTTTTTTGTTATATGTATAATATAATACGTCCGGTAGAAGCTTTTTTTCGAGGTTGGTAATGCAGAAATTGTACTGCGCAGGAGAGTAATCGGTTTGGTATCCGAAGATTAGATATTCGATAATCCAAAGGTTAAGAGTAGGCTGTTGTTGTAATTGCATTAAAACTGCTTAATATATAAATGAGCACTCAAAAACAGTGAGCCCCCGTAAGTTATTTTAAAAATGATATACATAAAAATTTAAAAAAATAACTTGAAAAATAGCAGGTGCTCTTCTAAATGAGTTCAAAAATATTACCACCTTAAAATTTCATAGTGATATCTGAGAGATTCTTAAATGACTACAAATAATAAAAATAATGGACTTGTCTTTATTTTTCGTAGTCATTTATGAAACCCCGTAAGATATCATTATTTTTGAAGTCATTTAGAAGAGCACCTACTAATTTTCGAAAAAAATTTTAATTTCTAGGTAAAATATAAATTAAAAACAAAAAAAGATGCCTACCCTTAAAGAAAACTCGCTGTTTTGAGTGCTTTTTTACGGTTATAATGCAATCACAATAACAAATAACAGTGCATGCGTTTTCTGCTCGACTCAAATTTCCTTATTGTAATAAAATTGCAGAGCACGCATTTTCCTAAACGCATAAGTTTAGTGCTCCCTAGTTCAACCAATAGCAGCGTTTAAAATTACAATAAAATTAGAAATTCGTGTTCCATCTGAACTTCAACAATCCATCATAGATGCATCGATTCTACAATTCCAGAAAAAACAAATATAAATTTATATTCACCATAAACGATTTTTAAATAAAATCTTAGGAAATCACGCATTCAACAAAAACACGCAAATTGGAATTTTATTTCGTTAGTATCTGGCATAACCACTGCAGATTTTACCTTTAGAAGGTATGGAATAATGGAAAATTAGGTTTAAGCTGCAGCGATTACGAACATTCCAATCGTTCGTTATATCCAAGAATAAAATAAAATTCAAAACAATTTTTGTGTCAAATATTTTATTTAAAATCCAAAATTTATATTATGTATATTATCTTTTTGTAATAATTAAGTTGTGCTATTACATATTTTGTGAATTCCTACTGCCCCATATCCTCACTCATTTATTTATGCCTTGCGTGACACCAAACAAGCACATTTAAATCAATAATCCACGTAATGATCAGTCTCTTTTTGAAATTTTCTGCTAATGCTTCTTTAACAATAATTAATTATTATTGTTGTAACATTTGTATGATGGAGTATTTGTTTGTCATTTTTATCTTGATCGATTAGTACATTTTTTAATAAGATTATCGGTAAGCCTCAGCCTTAAATAAATATTGATAATTATATTATTTTATAATTTTGAAATGCCACTCCATAGCTTTATCAAGCCTGGATTTAAACTTGAAGTCTTTCGATTGTGATACCATTTTAAATTTTTTATTATCTGCAAAGTACTATTCCCGAGACACACTTAGAAAACCTACATAATTATAACTAAAATTGTTTATAATAATTTCTTCGTGACAAATATAAAAACATTGTTTAAAATAACAACAATGAAATACTGCACTGATAAAGCACGTAGTAGGTACAATAAAATGACGAATCTTAATCCCCTTGCCCATGTATAGCTGTGTCATTTCAAATTTATAAATTGAACAATTTAAATTGTTTATTCTGTAAATAAAAATTATTTTTATTTAAATTTTTAGCGTAGGCGACACCAGAACATTTTGCCACTCTGGTACTAACCCCTCCCAGCCCATAATTTTTTGTCTATGAATTTTTTCTTTATTCACATATTTATTTATATTTCATGATAAAATAAATTTATAAAAAACACAGGTGTAATATTTTGTCGGTGCCAGTTCAAAATTAGAAAAATCAGATATTATTGGTACCAACAAAATACAAAATATAAGTTTGTTTTTGGTTTTTTAACAAACCAAATAATCCAGAAGGAGATATTAATGGGGTAGGTGTTTTAATATTTGTATTACTTTTTTTAATTGTTCCTATTTTTAAAATTTAATCTTGTCAAACTTAAAGATTACAAATAGAAAATGTGTTACTGATAATAAATATGATAATACCTTTGATTATATTGTAGTACCATCATACATAATTACATTATTAGATTATTACCCAAAAGCAACAGCAATCATAACTTTAAACATTTGTTGATTTAATAACTGATATTTATTACATATTGCAATTTTTCGATTCAGAAGCAAAATTACATTTAATTTTTTTGATAAAAAATTCCAAGCCATCAAATATATTCTAAAAGAATGAGAAAATAAACTGAAATTTTGTCATCTCCGATTTAACTACATTTTATATTATCGAAAATCTTGCCTGCTGTTTAAATAATTACGCCGTTTTTTTGTGAAATTGAAAAACATCTAGTCGTTTGTTACATAACAAAAACTTATAAATTCTTTTTTCAAGCGATTGTGCTTGCAAAATAGTCAATAAATGGCTAAAGCAGTATATTTTTAAGGTACCTACACACGATCGTGCCTAGTAACTCATATCTAACTATAAAATATCAAAAATGCTCATGAAAGTTCATTGTCATGACAGCTTGACCTAGCAAGGGCGTTGGGTTTACTAGAAGTTTGCCAACCGCGTTTTCCTGTCTGTAGACCATTTTAGGGACGTTATAAATCCTTTGTTCATTTTTAAAGTAAAGATTATTTGGTAGCACGTCAAAACGCCGAAAGTCAAAACATCGAAGTCAAAACGCCCAAAACAAAAACATCGAAGTTAAATGCCGAAAGAAAAAACAACGAAAACAAAAGCACAGAAAGTACCACTAATCTAAACTAGCTGCCTAGAAAACATAAGTAACATAAGTTAGGTTCTTGTAATATTGATTTGGATTGTTATTTATTTTCTTATTTATTTAACTTTTGTTATTTTGCTCTTTTCCTTTCTCGAAAAAGAGTTTTCACCCACCATCTACTCCTATCTCGCTTTTTGTATTATTTGCATTTGAAATTACTAGAACCTAATTTTGGGAACCCCGAAGGTTTATGACCCCAGCTCTCAAGAACTGTTTCTAACAAAGATAAAGCTTAGCTTATCTATGAACAATTTTTACCAAGTATATACTTCTTGTACAATTGTCAATTTGTTGGGTTTCAAATTCACAAAAAATAATAATACGTAATTAATCTTGTCTAGCAGTCCTTCTTCCTTCGGTTCTTTTTTCCCGGCTGGAGATCGGCCTCTTTCTCTAGGAAAGAGGTGAAAGCATTAAAATCCCAAAAACCGGATTTTTGTTGTTAATGGTGACAGTCATTAACACAGGGGAGCCGCCAGCTTTTCCTAACCTCCGAAGCATAGAGATGGTCATAAGAAAGTTACCTGCTTGGTATTAGCAGTTGACCGTCGTACTACCATACCATGCCGTCGTCCTTTACATTTTTTCAATGAAGCTAAATATCATCAACAGATAGCGCAATAAAAGATAATCAAAAATTATCTATTGAATAAATTTTTTAAATTACAAGTTTAGTGAAATTTGAAAATTTTCCAACTTACATTAACTTTTTGGTCTAAGACTTAGACTAAGACTAAGTCTAACAAGGGAGACCGGCAACTTCCCCTCACTGAATTGATTCATTTTCATTGTGCGTGTAGGTCTTGTATTGGACTTCAACAGGTGCAAGTATAAGGGCACGCTTCTTTGCCAATTTTGAGAAAATTTAATTTGAATAATTATATATTACTGATGAACTGCATAAAAATTAACATAAATTTGGTAAGTTGTTAATGGAATTGCGTAAGATTGCAAAAAAATAAAAACATATGCGAAGGGTACTGGGATCGCATCCAGCTCCTGCCAATTTGTTTTTATTTATTTGATTATTAATTCCCCAGTATAATTTATGTCATCGTTCTCAAAAAAACCAAAGCGCTATAATAAACCCTACTTATAATCTGTAAACATTGAATGTTTTACCTTTCAGCAGTGAGGCACTGGAGGGTGAGACCCCCAGACCCCCGGTCTCTACAACTTTGCCTTATTGGGATATTAGTTACTCGAGTGTGACTTGTTAAAGTTAAGATTAATTAGTTTTTCTAGAGATTTTTCTAGATCGGTTATGCTGATGTCTTCAATTTATTACTAATAAAAAATAAACTGCACAAACCGGGGGTCTGGGGTGTGGAACACCCTCCAGTGCCTCACTGCTGAAAGGTAAAACATTCAATGTTTACAAATTATGAGTAGGGTTTATTATAGCGCTTTGGTTTTCTTGAGAACTATCACATATTATACTGGAAGGAATTCATAATCCCCTCCCGATTCTTGGTCACTGCTTTATGTTTTTGCTAAAACTTTCAGCATTAACGCTTTATACTAATAACCATAAGTTTGCAAATTTATCTATCACAGTTTGAGTGTACCTGGGGGGTGCTCCACACCCCCCAGACCCCCGGTCTACACAACTTTGGTTTATAATTTGGGCTAATTGGAATATTAGTTACTTGAGTGTGACTTGTTAAAATTAAGATTAATTAGTTTTCTAGAGATTTTTATAGATCGGTTATGCAGATGTCTTCAATTTATTACAAATAAAAATAAACTGCACAAACCTGGGGTTCTGGGGTGTGGAACACCCTCCAGTGCCTCACTGTTGAAAGGCAAAACATTCAATGTTTACAAACTATGAGTAGGGTTTAATATAGCGTTTTGGTTTTCTTGAGAACGATCACGTATTATACTGAGGGAATTCATAATCCCCCCCGATTCTTGGTCACTACTTTATGTTTTTGTGCTAAAACTTTCACCATTATCGCTTTATACTGATAACCATAAGTTTGCAAATTTATCTATCACAGTTTGAGTGTATCTGGGGATGCTCCACACCCCCGACCCCCGGTCTCTGCAACTTTGGTTTATAATTTGGGTTAATTGGAATATGAGTTACTTGAGTGTGACTTGTTAAAGTTAATTAATTTGTTTTTCTAGAGATTTGTTCTAGATTGGTTATGCTGATATCTTCAATTAATTACTAATAAAAATAAACTGCACAAACTGGGGGTCTGGAGGCTGTGGAACACCCTCCAGTGCCTCACTGCTGTAAGGTAAAACATTCAATGTTTACAGATTGTGAGTAGGGTTTATTATAGCGCTTAAATTACACTAAAGGGAATTAATAATCAAATAAATAAAAACCAAATTGACAGGAGCTGGATGCGATCCCAATACCCTTCGCATATGTTCATATGTTCAATTTTTATGCAGTTCATCAGTAATATATAATTATTCAAATTAAATTTTCTCAAAATTGGCAAAGAAGCGTGCCCTTATACTTGCACCTGTTGAAGTCCAATACAAAACCTACATGCACAATGAAAATAAATCAATTCAGCGAAGGAAGTTGCCGGTCTCCCTTGTAAGACAGACTAAAAATTTAAGTTGGAGAATTTTCAAATTTCACTAAACTTGTAATTTAAAAATTTTATTCAACATATAATTTAACAAGTTAATAAACTTTTACAATTACAAAAAGCTATAACGTAACCAAAATATTGTTGCTGTAATACCGAAATTATAAAATTAAACTTTGTTATTATAAAAGTATCGAATGAAATAGTTTTGGTAAAATCTGCTTTTATAAAATTTTCGAAAATATTCATGATTAAAAGCTTAAACAACTTCGTTTTATAAATAAATTATTGCTTATATTTATATTGTTTCTATGAATTTATGTGAATTTTATCTTTCCAAAATGATTTACTTCTCTATAACTTGTTTTTTTGCATATTGTTGCCTTTTTATTGACGCGCCACCTACTAGCGACATTAGTAAAATACTGTGGAGGGAAGAGGTAATCACTTACTATAGTGGTAGAATCAAGGAATAATTGAAAATATTTTATAAGTTTAAAAACTTCGGCAAGAGTCGATTAACCCTGACTCGAAAGTACAATTTTTCCTATAAAAATAGCTTCACCAAACAAAAGAGCACATAAACACAACACTTTTAAGGAGAGGATAAATTTGATAGGTCCTATGTTAAGCCCAAATTTTAAGTTTGAAGTTCACAAATTTTCCATAACAGGCACATGCAAGCAAAGTATTGCGTAATATTAAATTTATTCTGTCGAGAGTCGATTAACCCTGATTGCGATTTTCACCATTTTTTTGTAAATTATTTATTTTGTTCATATAGACATAAAAAAATTTAAATTTGCGGGCGGACAACAAATTTGGATAAAAACGGCTTAAAAATTAATTTGTAATTAAATTTTCTCATTGGCTCTTTTGAACTGTAACCCCACCCATCGAAATTAAAACAGGTTGTGGTTGTAGTTAAGAATCCCAAATTCCGATTTTTAAAACGAATTATGAAAGATGAAGGTCTAATTAACAGTTAAAAAAATAAAATTTGTGGTCGGGCCAAAAAAAACACTTTTAGGGTGAATCCGAGTCTTGCGGTGGTTGCGTTTGTCAACACCGACTTTCTGCAAGCCCCGCTTTTAGAATCTCATTTTTACAAGCGCTTTACTCATTAAAAATATCCACCTAGAACGATCCAACTCGGTAAAGAATGGATGTTGACCCGACGGATATCAGGGAGCGACTAGTTACTCCTCAAAATGTTGATGTATGTAAATATTCATAATTTTTAAGTTCTTTCGCATTCCAAGGATGGAATGTGGGTGCCGTCGCAAGCGGCTGCAATCTTCAGCACATACATTTCACTCAAATTTAATTCATTAATTTTTGATGGGCGGGATTAATTGTGGAGAGGCAAGTAAAGGGGAATGAGGACACCAATAAAATAATCGGATTCCTTTATTGCCGTTTTTTTTCCAAAATTTGTTGTTCGACTACAAATTTTATTTTTTTAATAGTCTATTACATTATTATCTTTCATAATTAAAAAAATGGTGAAAAAGCTGTCAAATTTTTGGGAATTTAACCTAACATGGCGAGATCATTACAACTATATGCCCAAAAATAATCAAATCAAATTAAGCTTTCCAAATAAGAGATCCTAGATTTAATTATTATAATATTTATTTTCGCCTAACCGGCAGTTAGTTGAACTTACAACATCTTTCAAGCAAGCAACTGAAAGTAAGAAATCCATAGTCATCCCTTTACACAAATTAAAAAGGATTACAGAAAAAAAATAAAGGTAAACAATTATTCCCACACAGCATCTCTTATTCTTCTCAAAAAAGAGAGTTTAAATTTCAAATTTTCCAATCTTGATGAAAAACGTATTGGATTATACTCGATATAACTCATTTGAAAATTTAAAAACATTATTCTTCTGTTTTATTAATTTCATCTGGCGCCCATCGATAACAGCATTTTCTTCGCTGATGAGATATTGGCTCGCAAATAACTGAGATAATCTGTCATAAAAACAAATCGAAATGCGATTTGTGATAATTTAGTGTATTTTAGAGTGGCAGTCGCCTAATTTTCTAATCAATACAAATTATGAATAATTAAGGTTAATAACACTGGAAAATTACTTGATGATTTGAAGTGTACCTTGCAAAATATTAATAAAATAAACACATCATTCTATTTGATCATTGACCATAAATATGTACGCACCTGTATTACGTTAATTATTACACAATAATAATATCTAATTATTGTATTTATTTAAAATTTGATAAAGTTCAGCATTGGCAATCGTTTGTAATACTCAAGTAGCTGCATTATTGAATGTTTTTAAACATTGAAGATGTTCTTCAATTAATTTTATCTTATTCGATTATTATTTCGTAAACGATAACAGATCCATTAAGCCCTGACCTACTTCACAAATTTTTTTATACACAATTAAATACGAACAATTTGAAGGTTAATATCAAATACATTACCAGTATATCGATATTTTGTTAGAAAAATTTTAACGACATTTACTCGACTGTGGAAATTGGAAAATTCCGATTAATAAAAAATAGTAAACGTTCCATTAAACGATACTTATCCACTTTTAAAGTGTAAATTTTATAAATAATATATTAAATAACACAAACAAAATACTACAGTTTTTGAAATAAAAACAACCTAGGTATTTAAAAACGTTCAAATGTTAAGTAGATGATAAATAATGTAAATAAAATAAATTTCAATTGATGAATATAATAAAGGAATTTTTTTGAAAAAAAATATAATTTATGGAAACTTGGAACATGGCTAAAAATAGAGTTTTTTGAAACTCACTCCAGAACTTATTTGCCTTCAATATTTTTGGTATTTTTGAAATGTGGCAAAATCCAAAGTTGAATTTTTGTCAAAAGAAAGCAATTTATTAACAGATGAAAGCTTAGTGTTCCAAAGCTTATTCAATTACAGCGTCACACCCACAGCTTTGAAAAAGGGCTTTAACCAGATGCTACTTAAGAGACCTGATGCTTTCAGAATACCCACACCAAAGAATATGAAAAGGTGGAAAATGTTAACAAATAAGAGCTTGAACATCAATCAGGAAAAAGTCTGCTGATACAAAAAAAAACATTTCAATTTTGTTTCACATTTGAAATATATTAATGAAGTTGGAAAATCTTTTACTACTAACCAACGTGAAAATTTACAAGTGGATTTCAGAGGTTACTTTAATTTATAAATGAAATTCAATATTGATGTTGATGACATATATTTTATAATATCCATATTATAGGTTACTGTTATTAAATCCAATAAATATTGATTTGATGAAGTATGCATATTATTATCAATTTTTCGATAAATCTTGTGATCATATTGCTTTTAAATATGTGTGATGTAAGGTTTGATGAATGAACATTATAAATAAGTATGCAGACTAATTATTTTAATCATGACATTATGATTAATGCACTCGTGTATAAGTTTCAAATTAAATATTTTCTTTTAAAAGATTTATGCTCCGAGTCAAGATTTCGGGACTAATCCAATTATCCGATCGATCCGGCCCAGCAAACTTTTTTGTCATCCAGGCCTTATGACAAAAACCGCCAGCAAAATAAGCAAGTAAAAGCACATTATGTATTTTAAAATCTTGTAGTGTTCATGCCTTAAATTAATTGAATTAAATCAGGTGTTTAGTAGCTGTTCAGTATAAAGATTGAGGATAGAAAATAATGCGATGCACTGAATTTCTAACAATGTTTTTATAGAACTATATATGTTTTAGATACAAATTTATTTAAAACAATTTCGTTTTCCGAAATTATCATCAGTCCAGACTATTAGGATTCCGATATTACCCCCCTCCCCCAATGTCTTAAAAATGAAACAAATTAAATTCACATACTAAAATAGTATACTCCTATACCCAGTATAAGAAAAAGCCTTATGATCTGGCCCCGTGTCCGTCCGTCCGCATATTTCGATAAAGGACCAATCATATAACAGGAGTTCATCCTTAAATCACCTTAGTCCGAGATTTAATTTCGGCGATTGGTTCATAAATTTATAACCAACTAATTACCGAACTTGAATAACGGATTATCGTGATCCGAGAATAAACTTTTGTTATACAACTGATTGTATAGCTCTTAGTTTAATAATATTGATGAACGGACAGACACGTGAATGAATTAGCAAAATTCAAAAAAAAAAAAATTAATTGAGATCAGAAAGAGTTTTGGACCTCAAATCTTTATGAAATGATTTTATTAGTCATATACTTTTCTTGGGTTGGTAATAATAAATGAAGTGCGAGAGTGAACTTTCGCGTAAAAATTACACTTACAAAATATAAAATGACAAAATAAAGGATTATCTGCTAATCTTGCAGATTATGAAATTAATTGTATGTAAACCAGAAGGGTAGCTGTACAGAAGCCTAAGAACTGCTGTCATTCGAGTTCAACTTTGTCTATATTCTGCTGACAAGCTGTAGCCAGGTTTTCTTTTGGGAGGGGGGGATATAACCCAGTCGGATAAAATCGGTGCCGAACTGAAATTCAACTTAAACATTACAAATATTAGGTTGAGTAGGGTTTGTAGTTGAGCTTTGGTAACTGCAGTACGTTTACAATTTAATTTCAATATTGCATCGATTATAATATGTGACTGGAGTATCCCCCCCCCCCGGTTTGTACCAGTTTGAGTTGCGTACATCCTCTAATTATTATTTCCACTTTGAACTCGTTCGAAGAAAAAGCGTTGGGTCGTAGGTTTGATAGCCATTTAATGAAAATCTGGCGAATACAGTTTTTCAAAATTATGAAAAATTTTATATTATTGATTGATTTTACTGCAATAGAAACTAAAAACAGCACTTCACCACAGTCAAATCCAAGGGAATATTCTGCTCCCCAGTGTCCCAATATCGGAAGATAGAACATTAAATCATGTTTAATATTTATTCAGAAGCTTTATAATACCATTTTAGTTTTTTTAAGAATGATGATGTACAACAACCCCCTTCCCCCCAATAAGGAGGTCATATTATTTTCATGTAGAATCAGAACCCCACGCTTAATGTCTATTTGATGTTGTTGAAGGGCTGTTTTTACAATTTCAAAAAATTACTTTTGACTTTTTTTATATAAAATTCGAGGGGTTAACCGCTGTTGAAGTTTTTTGTACACATCTCATGAAGTACATGACATCTCATGTGAAGTACATGAAGACTTGTGAAATACATAAAGTACTTGTGAAGTACATAAAGTACTGGTAAAATATATGAATTACGTGTCAAGTAGGTAAAATACGTGTTTAGTATATTAAAGTACAAGTGAAGTATCATAAAGTTAGTAAATTTTTGGTGAATTACATGAAGTTGAACCTAGCTTATGCGCATGCGCTACGGTACATGTAGCGTAGGACACCCTCCAGTGCCTCTGCAACGGGAGATCTTCAGTTTACTTCTGATAAAAAATAAACTACTCAATCCGAGGAGTGTGTGGGAGATCTTCAGTTAACTTCTAATAAAAATAAACTACTCAATCCGGGGGGTCTGGGGAGTGTGGAACACCTTCCAGTGCACAAATTTTGGAATAAAAAACATTGCAGAACCCCCAGAACTCCTAGACCGAGTAGTTTACTTTTTATCAGAAGTAACTGTCATCAAGTAAAGTTACTGGAGGGTGTTCCACACCCCAGACCCCAGTTTAAATAATTAATTTTTATTAAAAGTGAATTAAATATTTAAGCATATCTTATAGTTTATAAAAATTAATAATAAGTTAAAAATAATACTTAAAAATAAATTAAAACAAAACAAAAACAACAAAACAAAACAGCAACAAAATAAAAATAAATTACTTAATCCGGGGGTCTGGGGTGTGGAACACCTTCCAGTGCCTCTGCAACGGGAAATCTTTAGTTTACTTTTGATAAAAAAACTACTCGATCCGGGGTGTGCGCACCTCCAGTGCTCAAATTTTGGAATCTCGGTAAGTCTCTGAAATACCGATGCAGTACGTGAAATACAATGAAGTATCGATGAATTAGATGACGTACCGTGAATTATTGATGGAGTACGGTGAATTACGGGTAAAGTACGTGAAGTTAATTGTGAACGATTTCCTCTAGCGGTTGACCCCTCGATAAAATTATTATAATTCTTAATAAATAGTAGGGGTAGAGTTCAGCAACAAGAACTCGAAAATACAAAATTTCCAAAAGAAATTAAGGTATAAAAGAGGATATAACCAGGAAAATTCTAAAATACGGAGAATGAAATAATTTTCGATTTTAACGGCAAAAAAATCAAAAAATTGTGATCGAATTGCTAAAAATGTGCTAAAAATAATTTAAAATTGGTAAATTTTATATTTATAATTGCAAACGGTAAACAATAAAAAAAACTTTTTCTGGGTCTGAAGAATTCGAAATTTTCCAGCCCAACCCGGCAGATCCGAGGGCCAACTTATAAAATTCATTAGAAATATCTCGAAGCCAAACGTAATTTTAAAAATAATAAATAATTGAGTTCTAGAAGAGATCCTAGAAGAGGTTCAACTAATTAAAAATATCCCTAAGCCATAACAGTACTACTTGAAAATTTGGATCCACTGGGAGCACGTCGAGTGAAAAATCGACCTAGGCTGCGTGCACGTTCCGCCAACAGAATAGAAAATATACATAAATTATTGTAATGCCCCCATATGTTAGTGTACGAAAATCATCAACTTTAAAATCGATTTCCTCAGTAACTAATCGATATTTTAACTTCCTCCTCATCTTAGTAGACTCATTTCAACGTAGTCTAATTAATAATTGAAAAACAATTTTACTAAAATCTTTAAAGACAACAGATTTCTGTTAATCAACTACAACTAATAGTAGTTTATGTAATAAGTACGCAAGATAAAGTTTTAGGGAACGAACCATGACGTTTCGGAATGAGGCGCGAAGCGAATCCGCAATATGACGATGAGTTCACAAAAGCCATTTGCATGCAATGATTTTTTGTATTAACTTTGCAAAAAAAGATTTTCTTGCATAAAAATATTAAATTTACAGTAAATATTACGATTGGTCCGCTAAAACCTTCTTTTGCGTACTGATGACGATTTTGCGGACTTAAAAGAGTTTCAACAGTAACCATCTTGCGAAATTAATACAAAAAAGTTTTCTTTCACTTCTAACATTTTTTTAAACAGATATTCCATATTCTCCAGACCCCCCGCTTTGTACAAATTTGAATTGCGCGCTTTCTATATTTGTTTTTTCACACGTTGGACTCAAAGCTCATGAACTCATTCCTACCGCATACTAAAATACCTTAAACTGAAATGTCACGTTACCATAGCAACCAACCAACGATATCTCAAAGATTTTTGTTCATTTTAGACGTACATTCCATACACCCCCCTGCCCTATTATGTAATTTGTTTTATTAAAATAAACAAAATCTTTGGCTTATCGGTCGGCGAAGCTGTTTTGACGCCGCCGTTATGGTTCAGCCGCTTCACCGCATACCCAATTCGGCGCGAGTACAGTTCTCATTTGCAGGCTCTATTTGGCGCGAGTACAATTTTCCGCAGTTAGGTTAGAGTTCGTTAAGTCCCACTCTTTGTCTGTGGAGGTTTTACAAAATATTTTTTAGAATTATTTAGTGAACTAGAAAATAAAAGATTAAGGTGAGGATTAACTCGATATTTCCAATAACATCGCTAAAAATCGATTTTGAAGTTTATGAAAACGGGTAAAAAATTGCATTGTGTTCGCGGTTCGTGCATTTCGACCTACTCGAACCAACCAGTAGGCGGAGCCAACTAGGGCATAGCGTGAACCGCGGTGGAGTTCCTAAACTCCACGTTTGTTCCGTTTTGTTTCCACTATGTTCGCTTCTGGGTTCCAACAGCAAAACGTCTAATTGCATTGCGCTCTGAGGTACTTTTAAAATTGTAGCAAAGCTGTACCCTTCCCCCCTTCTGTGATTATTTTATAAATATTCTATGTAAAATTACTTTTGGCTCTAAAAATGTAAAAACATATACTACATCATATTTTTGCAATAATCAATATTTTATACAAATGCACATAATCAGATTTTCAGTGATTTTGCAAAAAAAACTCAAAATGGGCGGGGTTTGAGATTTGAATATTATATTAGCCTATCATAGCAACATATTACAATTTTTGATTTTTTTGCGCCTAAACGTTAAAATATTTTATTCATCCTCACCCAATATCCTTCTAATTTTGTGCTCTTTCATAATTTGCTTTAATTTCTATAGGAAAACTTGTTTTTTCGATTGGTACTTAACAAACTTTGCCCCAAAAATGTTTAAAAATTATGCAAAAATAAGTTATTTCATTAGATATTCTGTACCTGGGATCTCTATCGTTAATTTTATAAACTGGAATACACTCAGTGTATTGAGAGGTAGAACATTAAATACTTAAAACTTATGCAGAGGTTTTAGTTTTTTAAGAATTATGACATATACTGAGACCGGACAATTAGGCGCGGCCAAACAGGTGCGACCGACTAGATGCGGCCCAATAGGCATAGGCCATATAGACTCAGAGCCATTTAGGCGTAAAACCATTTAGGCGCGGTCATTTAGGCGCGACCATTTAGGTGCGACCATTTAGGTGAGACCCACTTAGGCGGCAAGCCATTTAGGCTCCGAAACATATAGGCGCGATTCAGTTAGGCGCCAAATCTTCTTATAGGCATTCCTTGTATCTCTTATTATCACTCTTATCTATATTCTTAATCTTTATATTTGTTAGTCATAAAGTTGACTTTCTGAAAGGAATTGCTAACAATCATTATAATTTTTGATTGTTGAAATATAACAATAATTTTTCTTTGTGTTATATTATGCTATTGATATTTTTCTATTAATAAAATTATTATTTGAAGTTTTTATAATAATAATATAATTTTGTTAGAGATCCACCGGTCGAGCTTAGGTCAGTGTTAGGAAACTCCCACATCGAGGGAGATTCACCTCCTTTCTAGTAACACACTTTACCGAGTAGGACCGATCTACGGGGATATTTTTAGTGTGTAAAGAGTTTGTCAAAATGGCTCGGAGCGTCCGGAGCAGGGGGTCGGTTTTGACAAACGCAACCACGGCAAATAGTCAATAGTACGTTTATCGTGTCGACATGTCAAACAGATGTTTACTTGCATAAATGTTGAGTCGAACAAAAAATGCAAGTCAAATAAAATTCCGTAGGTATCGAATAAATGATGTCGATTGAGAGGTTGTCGAATAAATACTAGCGCACAAAATTTCTGGAATCTTGAATATTAATTTATAATATTAATCTTTTCTCACTTTTTTTATTAAAGAAGACATATTAGTATGTTTTTCGCGTAAAAACAGAATTGGGTGTAGATTATTCCAAAATAATGTTGTAAAATTTTGGAAAGCAAACATTGATTCAATTTTCTTCGCGCCTAAATAGCTGAGAGCCCAAGTGAGTTGCGCTTAAATGATTCGCGCCTATATGGCTCCGCGCCTATTCGTTCGCGCCTAATTGTCCTAGACCGATACTGAGAGGTATCCAATCCCCTTTCCCGGTTTATATTTTGGTTTCTATTCACTTTATGTCGCTAACAAGTCTTCAAGCAACAATTTTTGAAATTCTCTCCAAGTCGTTAACCCTTAACGTACAGCTGCATGACATACATGTTTTACGTTTACTTGCAGAATTGCTCAGCTACATGTATGTCATGCACTCCCGTAATTCTGCTTATTATTATGGATATAATTTATACCATAAAATAATTAAAAATAATAGTATATACAATTTTTTCCACTACTAGGATTGTTTACTCTTATAATAATAATTGTTAATGAATAAAGTAAATCGTTTTAATTATTTATTTCAAATTATAAAACAAATGATAGTTTTTTGTTTTGATGTTGACACTTGCTTGAAAATGTTTAATTAATTTTGACATAAAGGTTACATTAAATATCGAATAAAAACTAGTGAACGTGGAATACAAGTATATAGATGTTGACGAAAACTATTTTGTCAAAAAATGTACTATTTGTAACGATAATTGATTGTAATAATTATTAATAATCGATTTATAGTTTCCAGTTTCAGCTGTCATAATTCGTTTTCTCATTTCGCCTAATTGCTAAACGTCACAAAATTCCAATTTAATCAACATTTTAAATATCAAATTAATCTTATTTATAGACCGACTTTAATTATTTAAACACTATTGATAGCATTTCTTGGTTATGCTAATTCGTTTTACACATAAATTTTCTTTTAAAATGGCCCGAAGTTTCCGGAAAACGCATTTATGTTCATTATTAACTACAAGTGAATAATAAAATATTATTCACCTCAGGTGATAGAAGGCGTGGTTCACAGTTCGATCACTTACGTTGAAATGATAGTGTTTATGGCTAGTAGTGGAAAAAGTTAATTATCACTTTCTTCAAGAAAAAAAATTGCCTTTTTTACCCTAATTTAATAAAAATATTTACTGGCATTAGTCGATAGTGTCGCAATTTATGTTTTGCATATTGATACTGAGATCTATGAGTTTGTAAATTTTTCTTCCGGTATCTAAAATTTTAAAACTAAATTTTCTTTGAATGAGTCCAAAATAGGAATAATTATTTATAAATGGGTGGAACGGAATGTGAAAACTTTTTCTTTACACCCTGGGGAGATAAAGTACCCAATATTCCATGAGTCGGCTCCAAAACATTTGATTTCAAAGGGCGAGGGGGGGGGAAGTTATGAATTTATTGAAGTTTCATTACTGTAAAAAGTATGCATATTTTCATTTTTTCGAGATCCAATTTTTGAAAATTTATTCAGCAATTACCACTTTTGTTGAATTGAAAAACTACGGGACGTATTCAGAGATGGTTGGAACTGCTTAAATTTCAAAATTAAGGTTTTTAATTATACTTTTATACCACCTATCTATAATTAAAATGGTTCATTATTATAATCGCTTGTTTAAATAAAACGGAAGAAAACATTTACAAACGCCGACAAGGTTACGTTTTCATAAGAACTCATATTTTTAACCTGATATGACTTCTCCTTCCTACCAGAATTTTTTCCTGTTAATTTTTTAAGAAAATTCATAATTAACTGGGTCTTTGTGCTGTTGAACAGGCAGGTGGATTTTGTTTTAGTTTGAAATTGTTAACTAACAATAAATGACAAGAAGTCTATAAATTGTAGGTGAGTTTCCGGTCTACCGCACGACTAATCTGATTGTCTCGAGTTATACATGCATAATTATATTATTATGTTGGTGTAGAAAGTTTGGCATTCGGATTTCCCCACCCTTGACGCTTAATAATTTATAGGAACACCTACTATCTATCTACTTCCGGTTGGCTGTTTCCTACCACCCCCTGACATAGGACACCTACCTACATTGGGGATTTTGGTATATTTAATGCAACCTGAGGCCGGCAGGTAGACGTTTGGTGTATTAAAGATCCAATCTAAGATAAAATAAAGCAGAGTGCTGTTTTCTATTTCTATTTTTTCTAAATTCTATTTTTGGAACCGAAAATTAAGAACATTTTAAAATTTTGTCAAGTTTGTACTTGTAATATTGTCGATGTCGAGATTAAACCGTAATCGTATTGATAACTAAACCCGAGGAAAACCCAATCTGCTAAATATTTTTTGGTAACATAAAATAGTGAAATGCAAAATTTTCATTCTGTTTTTGACTCATAATTGGAAAAAACGTA
Organism: Lycocerus yunnanus; assembly: GCA_036346125.1. Taxonomy (NCBI): domain Eukaryota; kingdom Metazoa; phylum Arthropoda; class Insecta; order Coleoptera; family Cantharidae; genus Lycocerus; species Lycocerus yunnanus. The sequence goes on along the minus strand of JARFIX010000005.1, from coordinate 4,635,627 downwards.
AATGACATAATTGTGGGTGCTAAATAACAGGCGCAGCTCGAAAATATTCGATGATTGATGATGATCTGTATTTGATTAAAACAGCATAAAATATAACAGTGTCTGAAGGTTTTTAAAAAATAGATGGATAGTCATCCGTCTGAAGGGTGAGACCATGGAGAATAGAATAAACTCAGACATAAGAAAAAATATTGATTGACCTAGCAATAGTAAAATTCGATATCTAATTCTAGGAATTAATAAATTATCCAATGACAATATACCGAATTACTATAATTGAGTGATATTGATTATGAAATTTTTGCAAAGAATAAATTCGTCCAAATTTGCATAAAACAAAAATTTTAATGTTAAGAACCAAGGTTTTATTCTCAGGATTATCTTATGAATTTTAATCGAGGCTTTTCGGGTAATAAAATATTGAAACTTCTAAAAGTTGATCAATTTATAAATTTTCCAAATTATTTTTCGTGAAAATTAAAAAAAATCGTTTTGCTGCAAAAGAGCTAGGTAAGCAAATACAGCTTGATAAGATGAACATGTTTTTTTGGCATAGATATTTTATCGATTTAAACAAACAAGTGGATAAAAGTGACAGAATCTTTTCTGACCTCTGATAACTGCAATATGGTTGTCGTATTGACTCCTGCTTCTCACATAGTCCAATTTTGACGAACTGTTTTGAAAACTTTGATTCCTATACTCGCTGTACCATTCGGAAGAAGAATTTGTGTGCTTGCTGCTGTTACTTGCGCAATCCCATTCTTCTCGATACATTTCTTTAGATGGAGTTTTCCTAAGGCTCTCCTCCGAAGGAAAACGCCCAGATAAAGACGTGATACTTGAAGATTTTGATTGTGTAATTCCATTTTGAGTTTGGTAGGCAGAGTCTTCCAAAAATCGTTCGTCGGAAGGTGTTCTACTTGAAATTTTGAAAGTTTTGGTTGCTGTAGTAGTGACTTGTTGCACGCACTTTTCTATCGTCACTTTTTCGAAAGTAACATTTTTTCCTGCTTCCCCTCCACAGTCTTGACAATTGTTTCAGAAAAGCTAACATCCGGCGAAAATTCAAAATTACGTTCAATCACATGTCTTGGCGAGCTTTGGGGCGTGTGTCTTAATGTCACCTGTTCCAGCTGATTTGGACTAATATTTTTCTGCCGTTCTTCCTCGAGTCGTTTTTCCAAACTGGCCAAATCTAGCGATTGGTGACTGTCATCCAAGTCGCTTTGAGATGTGTTCCAAAGTTTTCCAAAAAAACTGACTCGATCCTTAAGACGTTTGGCACTAGTGGAAGGACTCGAAGAACCATCGGATGGTCTCTTCGAAGTTCCCTCATCGTCTTTTTTCGAATCACTCATCCTAATTTTATTGTCATTTTAACACTAAAACATAAGCGCACTTCATTTGTCCAATATTTACATACCGGTTTTCACCTTTCGCGTCGCCGTTCAATACTAATCATAAGCGTAGACGAAAGACGGAGAATCCGAACTACAATTGGAGAATGAACATGCTCGTCGTCCATCGCATTTCGCTCGCTAACAAAACTTGAATTGGAGATAACCTTGCGATAACTACTTAACATGTTGATGATGTAAGTGGTTCACATTCAATTTTAATGACAATGCTTTTTGTTCACTATACGCAACGCTTTCGGTTGCATTGCATTATATTTTTGTTTAAACGAAAGTTTTTACGTGGAAACTAATTTTTTTTGCAACCGACAACAAATCTTTTATCATTTGCTTAAAAATTTTCGGACCGACATTTTCCGATAAAGTCGACTGCATCGTGATTGCAAAACACCACGGGCCATGCGCGGAAAAACCTTTTTTGAAAAATTATTATTTAATTGTGATCGTCGGACAACGTGTTAATTGCGCAATTGTTTATACTTTTTAATTCAAAAGTATCCTGGGCGTGAATTTTATCCATTACATAATAAGTGCAATAAATTGAAAAAAGTGATAATTTTTTTATCGGTAGTAATACTAATAATTTTTTTCGAAAGAGTATACCGGCTGTTTCTAACAGGAATATATTACAATATTACTGATTTGTAAGACAATGTTACTAACCAGCAGTGTGGCGTAAAATTAATATAACCAGGCTAAAGAGCGAGAAACCACAGTTCTATTCCTGGTAGCGCCTGCACTGCTATGGGAAAATTTAAAATTAGCATGCATAGAATTTATGTTTATATTTTATTTTTATTATTTTAATATGTTTATTTCAATTTTTCCATACTTCGAATTTTTCCCTTTTTTGAAGTCTTTACAATCTGGAAAAAATTTGAACTTGATCAATGTAAAAGTACTATTGTAAAATGGTTTCGTCTTGATGGAAAATCGCACAATAAAACTTTTTAAAATTAATTTCATGTTGGCTGTTGACATTGAAATTTGGCATTTACCATGACCATGAAGTGAAAATTAACTTCTAACCTGTACAATAAAAAATTTTAATGACCAAAACTTTTTAATTAATTAACATAAATTTAATACTGCAGATTTTATTTATATTTTAATTTGCTTTAATTCATAAAAATTTAAATTAGAAAAATCGTTCGAGAGTGACAAATTTCTTTCATTTCACACTTTCGTGTAATGGCAAAAATTTTCTTCGATAGTTAACTTACGGATTTAACAGTTAATCTCTGTTAAGTCCTGTTAAATTGTACATAAATGTGGAATTTACCGTTTACACTATCTATAAATCAGCTTTATTATAATAGCAGTTTACGTAATGAGTGAGGAAAGCATCAGATTACTGAACTATGCAGCAGTGGCAGAAAATCAATCAAAATTCTGTCGGAAAATAAATTTTACCAGCTTAAACAATATTTTTTTAATTAGTTAGGTAACAAAAAAACAGAATTAAAAATATTGTTACAACAATAAATTAAAAGATGTATCCCTAGACCCACCCAGTGGCGTATTTAAAAATGCCTTGGGAGGGCAAACCAGATTATTTTTCAGACTTTCGTTAATCCACCCACCCAGTGGCGTATTTAAAAATGCCTTAGGAGGGTCAAACCAGATTATTTTTCAGACTTTCGTTAATACACTCATGCGCGTCAGCCGTAAAGAAATGACTGACAAATTCCAAAATTAAGTAAATTTAAAACTTATTTCAAACTCAAATTTATTTCAGTTTTAAAACCGCGAGGTAAACATTATTTTTATAATGGGAGCTTTAGGAATACAATCAAGTCATCCTTGGGCGGGGGAAGGGGCAATTACCCCTTTGCCCATTCTTTAATACTCCACTGGACCCACCTATCTGCACAAGTTTGAACTGCGTTATTTCTCTAATTATTATTTCTATTTTTAACTCATTAAAAGAAATTACAATTTTAAATAAATTTAAAAACCGGTCGGAAAAGGGGGGGGGTATAATCCTTCCTGGTTCTGGCTACACTAAGATTACAAAAAGCATTTTTAAATTAATTAGTACCCTGACGTAAGTATTAGAAAATCAAAAGAGAAGTATTCCAAAAATAGTTAAAAAAAATTAAAGATAAAGACCGGGGGCTAGGAGTACCTAATGGAGTAATTAAAACGGTATTATAAAGCTTAGGCTTAAATGCTCTTCCTGTACTGAGGTAAACCCCTAAACCCCCCGGTCTATACAATTTGTTTTTTATTAAAATTTCAGCATATCTACTTAACAGTTGCTATGGTAACGTGAAATTTGTGGTAGAATCAATGAATAACAGAAAATCTTTCATAATTTGGAAAAACTTCGCCGATTAACTTTTTATCAATCGGCAGCAAGTAAGAATCGAACCATCAATATTATTATATTTTTCAATGAGTCCAACGTGGGAATAAAAATTAAAAAAGTGCCGCATAGCTCCAATTTATAAAATCAGGGGGTCTGAAAGTTACACAAAACTTTTTTAAAAAAATTAAATACGTAAAAAACTTATTAAAAGAAGTAAAATGTACACTAGAAAGTACAAAATAATTTTTTTACAATTGCAGAACAGCTCATCAACAACATGAAAATATACTCGATATTTCCAAAACACTACTTCTACTATTTTGAAAAATGATCTTGCATTCAAAATTTTGCAAAACCATAACAAATACGATAAAATTGTGTGTAAATAATTTCGTAGAGAATTGACATTTTCATTACAAATTTCTTGAACCGAGAAGAAAAATATTAAAATTAAAATAAGAAAACAATAAAATCGTATAAAATGCGTAAAATTTCTGTAAATTTGATAAATGAATTGCCGCTATAGTAAGGAATTGTAAAATTTAATTTTAACTTTAAGAAGAAGTGACCACTGATTAAAATCTTAACAGTGAAACATAAAAAAAGTGCAAAAAAAATGTTGTAATAGCAAATCAAATTTTAAATTTAAAAACGAAGGAAAAAGTTAGCACCCTGAGAAATGGAACGTCCACCTCGATAGCAAAATTTACGAAATAAGGCAGTTTAAAATTATTCAGCTGTGCGTGTAAACGCAAAATTGGGTGTAAATTTTAAAAATTTTGGAAGGTTTAAAAGCATTCAGTTAAATGTATAAAATAATAAATTTAAAAACCAAAAAAAATTAATACTAGATATTATTAAAAATTAAAGTATTTAGACGATTTTTTAGTTAAAACTAGCAATAACAGTGGCGTATTTAAAAAATGCCTATGGAGAGGAGCAAACTAGATTATTTTTTAGATTCTCGTTAATCCATTCATGCGCGTCAGTGGTAAAGAGATTACTCAAAATTTCAAAAATCAAAAAAATAATAGAAATTAAAAAAAAATACAAACCATAAGTATATTACAAACAAAATAGTGATGAATATATTACATTATAAATAAGTATTAATACCGAGTAGCGAGATTATTCGATTTGTTTGCGTCCTAGCCCACCCCTAAATACACCACTGGGTAATAAGATAAAAATTTTATAAAGGCAACACGATGCATTAATTTAAAATAAAAAGAAAGATAACCAAAATTTAATTAGAAAGATTTAAACCAGAAATGGGAAAATTTGCAGAAACGGCTTCTTGAACTCAACAAAAACAAAATTGGGAAATTGGTAACAGAAAGGAAAACTATTTAAATTATATATACAGCCAAACCTGTTTTTATGCGGTATGTTTTGTACGGTTTTATATGTGCAATTGTTTATACGCAATTTTTTTTTGTAAGATATATAAAATATTCTATCAAATTATAAAATCTATATAAATAAAATCAAATGCTGTTAGAACGGTTTGCACATTTTGTTCATTTTTTTTAATGCACGTAATATTCCGAATAAGGTTTTTACGGAAAGAAAACTTGAAAAAAAATGCCCAAAAATTCTGAAAAACTAAAGTGTTTTTTTGTATAAATACCCCGTATGTTACCGAAAAATAGGCAAACAGTCTAATCACGGGTTAGAACTGTCCTAAATTTTGCATGCACTTAACCGTTGAACTAAACCACCAGGTGGCGCGGCTGTACTGGAGTGAAACAAAATTAAAAACATTACTATACATTTCTGTTTAATTTAAAATAAAACTAATTATTACCAATTATAAATTAGAAAATAAATAAAAATAGAAATTTAAACATATAAAATTAAATTTTACGAAATTTAAACTGTTTATTAAAAAGGGAATAAAAATGTATGGTTATGTTCTTTTATTTTGAATCACTCCAGTAAAGCCACGCCACCTGGTAGTTTAGTTCAATTTATATTAAGTGCACGCCATTTTCGGCATTTTAACAAAGGAGTTGCCAGTCCTTACCTTCTAAGTCCATGCTCATGACCCAAACTCCTGAGTTTTGATCAACCTTTAATGAAATGTAACCGTAAATAAATTGTAAATTTCTGAAAAAATGTAAAATAGTAAGAAATCAGACAACGCAACCAACAATAAGTTGTTACTGTTGGTATTGCAGTCTTTATTTTAATCTCTCATCGCACCACCTATCCGAAGGGTAGGGCAACGTCTGCTGAAGCAGCTAGTAATGAATACATAAAAGTATAAATAAAAAATTAAATAATATTTTTTGGTGGATTTCTTTTATGCGGTCTCTATCCCCCGCACAAAAACAGTTTTGATTGTAATATTAGTATGTAAAATTTAAAAAAATTTGAAGACGGCAATATTCATTGCTGAAACCTCATGCACATCCAAATAATTTTGTTTAAATATTCAGTTAATCTGTTAATTTTTAAAATTTTAATTTAATACAAAAAGGAAAACAACTAAAAAGTAAAACACAAAAGGATAAAAACATTAAATTTAAAACATAATTTAATAATTAATATCTAAAATTAAAAGCAATATTTTATTTTAAAATTTAAAAAATTTCAAATTGTAAACATTTTTGGAAGTAGTTGGGGTTAAATATTAAATTTTTAATGGGCAATCTAAGAACTTTTGTGCCTGATTTTAAGATAATTCACACTTAAAAATTTACAAATTCAAATTTACACTTTTAGATTGAGCATTTCATTTTATTTTCATTTAAATTTAAAAATTCTGTACTTTTATCGATAATGATTAAATTGTTCAAAAAATTTTAATAAAAAAAAATTAAATTTAAATTTAAATTTTAATTTAAAATAAAAATTTAAAAATTTTCCCCTCAATTCAAACAAGATTTTTAATTAAAAGTCTATGCTACTCTAGTGCAAGGCGAGAAATTTAAGAACAAAGGCTAAGGTCTATCGGTTCTAGCGCCCAAAACAAGCATCTATATATTTTATTAGTTTGTTAACTTATGATTTATTAATTTTATAATATTGCAAGTTTAGTAAAATTTTAATTCATTATTAAAAATTAATATTATGATATTAATACTTAAAAAACATTGAATACAGTAGCAATTAAACGAACCATAGCAATATATTCTTCTTATATAGTTAGGTCATAAAAGACATTCAAAGACGCAAATGACAACTAATAAAATGATGAAATTTAAGCTTTTGAATGCTTCTCCGAATTAAAATTTTTGAGGATAAATGTATGTATGCTGTTACGCAGTACATTTTATTAGTTTAATTATTTAATAATTTTTAATGTTAAAATAATTTTTAAAAGCTAATAATCTATAGCAGATGTAGCCAAACCACCGTCGATATGTTCCCAAAAGAACTACTACCTCTGTCTGTGACATACATATTATACAGTGAATTAAAATAATTCTTCTAGATGCGGCCATCAGGCCGCATAATGCAGGTAATGCATAGTTCTATACAGAATAACCACGGTTACATAATATGAAGGTTGAATGGATCAACATAGTCAAATGTTAAAAAGAAAAGAAAATTTGGAAGTAAAAACATTTGAGTTTTGAAAATAAAATAGCCTGTGTCCTGAAAACGAGGGAGGCGATTTTGAAAATTTATTAAAATAAATTTAGTGAATTTATTTTTTTTTACCTAGACCTTGTTCATTATTTTCAGAATTTCTGTGAAAACGGTTGGTTTCTCAAAAATAATTATTTATCCAAAGTTGTAGCCCGTTAAAGTTCATATACGGCTTGGGCCATTAGTTCTTTTCTAAGACGTTTCGTATAAGAGATACGGGGCTCGCAAGAATAGTAAAAAAATAATACCTGAATTTTTTTTTTAACATTTTTTCTCTTAATTTAATTTATAACTTGAAATCTCTTGATTCTAGACGATAAGGGGGTATAACCTAATTTATAGATAAGCTAGTGATATTTAAAAAAGTTCTAATGCATAAAGTCTAAAAATTCAATAATATCGGAGCTATGGCCGTTTGAAACCAGAAATTTGAAAAATTTCTTTAAAGAGAGGTACCCCCGAAGAGTTTGGACTTGGATAAAATTTTTATTTGAAAATTTGTCTTAGAAAAGTGGTCTTTATCACCACCTCAAAGATTTTCCACGCTATAAATAAATAACACATAAAAAAATTTGTAAATAAAAAGCGAAAACCCAAAATTTTAACTTAAAAAAGGCTTTTTACAAGTGCTTCCGTAGAAAATAAATCCTAGCTAAAATTATTATGATGCCGGCCCTGATCATATATGTAGATATTTGATATTAACTTAAAAAAAATCATAAGGTCCGGCATTGGAATCCCCGGCCCTTCCAAGGAAAATTCGCCTACAAAATTCACGTTTATAAAAGTTTTAAAATTGTATCCTAACTTATAAGGTTGTGGTATCTGATGCGCTCTATTATTTGTAAATTTGTTTCAACTGACAGTTTTTGTTATAATGTTATAAAAAAAAGAGGGGGGGGGTATATTTTTAGAGTATTTGTAATATTATTTGTAGAAATACAAGAAACATTATTTTCACAAATTCGATTATTTGCTAGTTGTTCTTTGCTGATGCAGTTTATTTTACCAAGTTTCTTGTATTATGCCCAAGCAGGAGTTGAAGGTTTCATATTTACGATCTCGTTTGGTGCTTGCTCGACTGGTTTGGTTAAAAATAATGAATTCACAATGCACAATCTACAATACCAAATACGTGTAGGTGTGGAATGTTGGGTTTTAAAAATGACTTTTGCAAATAAAATCTTTGCAATGAAAAATTGCTGTTGATCTCTAGTGATGTAATCGTGCATAATATTATTTATTATTCGTTTCGACAAGCTTTTCATCACGTAGCTATTGGGAACTTGTACATTCACCTAACGTTTTTTTGCTTAATAATTCAAGTTTCAAATGGAAAGAATGCATTTTAGTGTGATTCATGATATGCATTAGGTACATGGTAGCTGATTTATTATGCACCCTAATTACTGGTTGAAACCGAATTGGGGTTACGAAAGAAAACTTATAGTTTTATATTCGATACTGTGCATAAAAGTTCTATATTACACTTTTCGTTGGGTTTCGCTTTTAGCTGAACTCGTCAGATCGTTACAATATTCAAAGAATTATGAGGATGAAAACTCATTGCTTTTCAAATGATGAAAACTCTCATCATGATTAAATTAAAATTATCTAAACTACACTGATGAGAACCATCAGTCCGAATTATCTGTCTACATCCTTATTGGTCTTTTGGAGTGTAGTTCTAAAACCACGTTTTGTGAGTTTTTTAAGTAAATTAATATTTTGTTTTTTTGAACTAATTAGCGTTTATCAAACATCAATGAAATATTATAATTGCAGAACGAATTTTCAAGGTTAAATAACATCATAAAATAACTCGATCATCAACTTCAACTAGGTGTGCCCAATTTGTATAATATGTGCCACCTATGTACTATGTATGTAGTTGCATTTTGAAATCGATACATTGATCTAGTTAAACAATATTAATTACTATCAAGTATCCAGTGGCGTAGCGAGAGGGTCTGTACAAAAATAATATCTGTGGATATGTAATAGCAGAAAAAGAATAAAAACTCATAATACAGCGCGAAACTGGCACTGAACGCACGCACTTCTGGAGGAGGGGTTCAAACTTTATTCCTGGCTCAAGGCGTCAAAACCTACCGCTGTGGCTACGCCACTGTGGGAGTATCGACTGATTGATGATAATCGATAAAATCTCAGCAGTATTTACTACCTTGACCATTATAATCGTCCTGTTTATTGCTATTAGACTGTGTCGACTTTCTAAGCTTAATAATAATTTTTAATCCACGATATTTATTAGAAACATTCAAAAAAATTAAAGTAAAACATCGAATGTTAAAAATCTATTAAGTTAATCGCTTATCAAAATAGAATGAAGCATTTAGAAGTGAGCTTTGTCACATGATTTAATTTAAATTCTGATCGAATACTCAATATATGACATCAACGTCACTTTTATTTTTAATTGTTTACCATAAAAACTACCGTTTTTGATCAACAATTTAACAAGTCATTTGTTAATTGGAAAATAATCAAAAACCGACAACTTTAAGTTTATTTTAATGATTTAAACTGTTTGCTATTTTTAGAAAATTTAAATATAAGTTTGCAATAATTAATAACGTTCTCCAGACTGAATATAAATAAGCGAATAAGTTGATAGGTAATTAGTGTAATTAACTTTATACGGGGTGATGTATTTTAAACGAGTCAACTTGAATTTCACTATTACAACATAAAATTTGGTAATAAATCGAAAAAATTATAATAAATCTAAATAGAAAACAAAAAAAAATAACCCAAGTAGCTTATATTTTCCTTGGGTGAAGCTTTTTAGTCTAACATCACCTTCATCGGAGGAATGGAACATCTCAACTTCACCGTTTCGCCGTTGCCAACTCACATTTTTCACCGTTTCGCCGTTGCCAACTCACATTTTTCACCGTTTCGCTGTTGCCAACTCACATTTTCACCGTTTCGCCGTTGCCAACTCACATTTTTCACCGTTTCGCTGTTGCCAACTTACATTTTTCAAAATAGTTCCCTAACAGTTGATTCCAGAACAAAAATATTTGATACAAATTTGAAGAAGACTCAATTTTTTACATTTTTTTATATAAATTTTGAAAGAATGTTCACGTTTCTGCAGCTGTAAATTGTTACACATCAGACTTCGGAAAAAGTATTCATACAAAAAATGTAGAAAATTGAGTCTTCTTCAAATTTGTATTAGACATTTTTGTTCTAGGATCAACCGTTGCGGAATTATTTTGAAAAAACAATTTTTGTTCTTTTAATCCAAGATGGCGGACCGCGCCAACCTTCCTCAAGGTCGAAAATTTGGATTTTTCATTGGGGTCCGCAACTAAATAACATATATTATCAAAACCACTTCTACTTTCCCTTTTGTAGAGCAAAGGCTTTTTAATCCCTATTGACTGGGCTATTATACTTTGTAGTATATTTTATTATTTGTGTTTCTGCCTCTTAGAGAAGAGCGGCGTGGAGACAAGCTGATTGGTTTAAAACAAGTATCAGTGCTGTTAATTATCTAATTTCTGACGCTCACGATTAGATTAGAGAGATTATTTTCAAATGCCGTTTTTGTTTGTGAAATTTTTCCATTTTAACCGTGTAAACAGTACTCGGAATTGTTAAAATGTTGATTCTGATCAATCAATATCAAACCTGTAGTCTTTAATTATTCAAATAGTCAAAAAATAAGTCAATTATGGTAAGATAAAACTTGATATATCATTATTAGTAAGCTAAAAATCGATTTTAAAGATGTTCTATTTCAGTACGCGATAACTAGGCCATGTCAACTCAGCGATCGGCCAACTCGGCGACGATCAACTCTGTGATGGTCAACTCGGCGATGGCCAACTCGGCGATGGCCAACTCGGCGACCGAATAATCTAAAAATAACCACCTAAAGAAAATATGTATTTTATTAGTTATAATTTTTTCTAAAAATATCGTTTCTACAATATCGAACAATATTTGGTACATCCTATGTACCTTTTTTTATATTTTTAATATATTAAAATTCAAAAAGAATTATAAACATCGCTCCAAACTAAAATATATTGAAACGTATATCTTGTAGGGTAAATCCAAGTCTTATCGTAGTTGCTTTTGTCAAAACTTACTTTTCGCAGCCTTCGCTCTACTCCGCTACGGGCGCTACAAGCTGTTTTAACCAACGCTTTACACATTAAAAACATCCGCCTAAAACGGTCCAACTCGGCAAAGTGTGGATGTTGACTCGACAGATATCAGGGAACGACTGGTAGCTCCCCACCGCTGACCCCCCCCCAAGTGCACGGACTGGTGATAGAATGTAGACTACAATGACGTAATATCTCGCAATAATACACTTACATGTATTCCTTATAAGAAAATTGTAATTTTTAAATTTGAATTGTGACCTTATTATTACCTTAAATGATTTACATTTTTGTGCTCTTTCGTTCGGTAAAGTCATTTTTATAGGAAAAAGTGTACTTTTGAGTTCCTGTTTATTACCTCAACCCGCTATTTTTATAGAAAAAAGTATATTTTGAGTTCGTGTTTTCTGACTCGACCTGAATTTTTTAAAAGGAAAATAGAAAAGTTTATTATCGAATATACATATTTCTTAGATTATAATATTGATTAAATAATTTTAACCTATATCTCAGGCTTTTGGACAAATCGTCGCCAAGTTGACCGGTTGCAAAAGTTAGTCATCGCCGAGTTGGCGGCGCCGAGTTGATCGTCGCCGAGTTGACGTTATCGAGTTATCGCGTACCTTTCGCCGAATTGACTATCGCCGAGTTGACTGTCGCCGAGTTGACTTCGCCGAGTTGACAGTCGCCGAGTTGACCATAGCCAAGTTGACCGGATCCGTTCAATTTTACCAAAGAAAACAATTAGTTATGAAATCATTCTTGTGGGAGAAGTTTCATCTTATTCTGTTGTTGGTTTTCCAATATTTTCCAAAATTGGTTAAGAAATCGCATTTTTTAAAATGTGTATATTACATTATTATCTTTTATAATATTGTTTTAGGAAATTTTAATCCAAAGTTTTGATTTGAAAAACCGATCTATCTCACAAAAGAAGAAAACTCCAAAATTTGAGAGCTGAAACAGGAAAACTTTGCACCAGTAATCAATCACTCGAGTATTTATTTCAGGTCCATTTCTCCAGCCCCCCCACCCCACCTATTTCGCATTTAATTTAATTTTAAACGTTCGTGTATTAATTATTTTTGTTTGTGTTAGCATCGTTCGTGAAATATCTTACAATTTAGTTTGGGGGGGGTGCTAGCCCAACCCATCGCGAGTTATTGATTAAATTTTGTATCAATTATTTATGTAAGTTTTTGTATTCATTATTTTAGTTTGTCATCAACGACTTAACGTAGATTTATTTTCCTAGCCCCCGCCCCCCATTTTCAAATTATAGATAAAATTTGATGCCCACGTGTCCAATTTGATGTGAATCGTTTGTGTTTTAATTAGATTCTACTGCGAAATGGATGAGGCTGGAGAAATTAACCTCTACTTCGACAAAAACCAAAATTAAAAATTAAATCATTTTGTGGTTGATTCCTCTTCCTCTTCCGTATTTTTGATTTTGATTATAAATTCGACTATGATACACTTTTGGGGTGCGGTTCGAATTCCCGGATCGGGATTTTTACTATTTTTGAAGTGGATTATGAAAGATGAGGGTCTAATTAGCGTATAAAAATAAAAATTTGCGGTCGGTTCACACAGTTTTAAAAAACGGCTTTAAAAATTAATTTGGAATGCAATTTTGTCATTGGCTCTTTTGAACTGGAACCCCGCCCACCGAAATTAAAATAGGTTGTGAGGACAGTAAAGATACCATAATCTTGTTTTTTACAACGAATTATGAAGGATGAGGGTTTAATTAACTAATAAAAAAATTAAATTTGTGATCGGATAACAAATTTCGGAAAAAATTCACTTTTTGTGTGAATCCGACTCTTGACGTAGTTGTGTTTATCAAAACCCATGGACTTAGAAGGTAAGGACTGGTAACTCCTTTGTTAAAATGTTTTATTTTGTTTCACTCCAGTACAGCCGCGCCACCTGGAGGTTTAGTTCAATTTGATACGGTTAAGCCGGGGTTGACCACTAACCAAAATGTGTACACCAAATTTGCATTTACAATAATTTGCAAAATATTTCTAAAATTTGCAAATAATTTCAAAATTTGAAATAATTTCAAAATTTGCAACATTTGTAAAATTTACACAAAGATTTGCAAAACAATTTCAGATATTTGCAAAATTTACACACATTTGCACAAATTTACACACATTTGCAAAATTTGCAAAAATTTTACAGATATTTGCAAAACAATTTCAGACATTTGCAAAATTTACAGTCATTTGCAAAGATTTGCAGTCATTTGCAAAGATTTACAGGCATTTATAAAATTTACAGGCATTTGCAAAATTTACACACATTTGCAAAATTTATAAACATTTGCAAAATTTGCCAACATTTGCAGAAATTTGCAAACAATTGCAGAAATTTGCAAATCATTTACAAAATTATGTACACCAAATATACCAGGTGGTCAACCCTCGGGTTAAGCGCACGCAAAATTTAGGACAGTTACCAGTCCTTACCTTTAAGTCCATGTCAAAACCGCTTGTAGCGCCTGAAGCGACGCGGATCCCACTTTTGAGTTGGATTTTATGTGTTAGGTTAGGTGAGTTTGGGATCTGAAACTTGTGTATATTTTCTATAACATTCATAATTTCTTTAGGAAATTTTTAATTTCGCTATCCGGGTTGTTACTTTAAAAATACCTAATTTTTTAATTTTGATCTTTGTCAAAACTTCCTGGATCAAAATCTCCCTAATATTAAATTATCACTCGAAGTCTTCAGTCAAATGACGCAGCTCTCCACTCTCCTCGGTTGTAAGCCAATCTTGTCATTTTCTCGTAGCTATCAGTTCCAGTGTCTTTTATTATTTGTGTTATGTGTCTTAGGCGGAGTTAAATAAATTAAATTATATTATATATAAAAAATATTAACGTTAATAAATAATATTAAAGTCTTTTTCAATAATATCCTAAAAGCCTACAATTATTGTTAGATTTTTGTGCCGAGAAATAATTGCGTAAAAAAACCTGACTTTATGTCATATTTATGTTGACTGCCGCCCGTCGCCGGCACTAAAACACTTTAATACCGCCTTCTCCCTATTTAATAATTAGTGCCAACCATCTCTAGCAAAAATAGGATCTTTTATTTGGAACAAAATTACTTTTTTCCCTTATAAATCAATATACTATTAGTTTTAATAAATTATTGATTACAGAACTACTAATTGATTTATTCTTGTATCCCTCGGCGCTTCGCATTTTGAGATGTAATCTCGGCGTTGAACTTCATAATCTCATATTATATACCTCAGCACGATATATTTTATTAAAAGGTATGTACTAGATAAATTATTCCAACTGAATATTTTTAAAATTATATACTATATTATTATTAACCTTTGAAATTAATATTTGATTCAAATTTTTTATAATTATAAGGCTAAATGAATAATAAAACGAAAAATTATCTGATGACAGCAGTAACCATTGCTGAAAGCTCACAAATAATGTTTCGTTTTATTGTTCATTTAGCCTTATAATTTAAAAATTTGAATTGAATATTTTTATTAATATATTCTAAAACGATGCAGGATCATTTGAAAACAAGTACACTGTAACTATGCAAAGTAATTTAAATTAATGTGGTTCGTTAAAATCTTCTCTTACATTTTATAGGCTAATAATTAATTACTACTCAATGGATATGAGTCCCAATCAGTTCAATTTGATTAGGATGACATTTACATTAATTAAGAGTAAATCTGAGCACCGAGGTAACTGTATAATTAGACATAAATTTTACGTGGCGTTAAAATTGTTAAACAAAAGTATTAATTTCTTTGTTCGCAGATTGTTAATTATTTTTCGCTTTTTTTGTCGAATTTTTATGTTGGTTATCTTTTTTTTAACAATAAAAATTATCGTATATTTACATAAGCACTGCAAATAGAAATTTTATTTACTTTTTATTTAAAACCAATATTGTGTAAATTAGAGAATTCACCCACCACCACCTGCTTACCCCTGGTTTGGAAAATATTTTATAAAATTTAGAAAGGGTTCATTACAGCCAAAAATAATAGAAAAATATAATAATGGTAGATAATTAATTTAAATAAAAATAATAACGCAATAATTTTAGTAAATTAATTTTCAAAATGTGCTCCATTGTTGCCTAGGCAGTAATAGAACCTTTTCTAGGGTTAAAAAGTATGTTATTTTGAAAAATTGTTTGGTGCTTACTATGAGTGCCAGAACTCAAAAACAGCTGAAAAGACTAACTTAATATTTTGGAAAAATATGTATATAAAATACCATAATATATTGCGCTGGAATGATCTTCCCGGGGGATTGACCACTGACGAAAAATGTGTACACCAAATTTACATTTACAATAATTTGCAAAAAATTGCAAAAATTTGCGATTAATTTCAAAATTTAAAAACAATTGCAAAATTTGCAAAAATTTACACAGATATTTGGAAACAATTTCAGACATTTACAGCCATTTGCAAAAATGTACAGGCATTTGCAGGCATTTACAAAAATTTACAGGGATTTGCAAAAATTTACACACATTTGCAAAATTTGCAAACGTTTACAAAATTTGTAAACAATTGCAAATCATTTACAAAATTATGTACACCAAATATACCAGATGGTCCACCATTTTTCTGAACGTTTGAAGTCGACGGTTTCAAATCTGGGAGAGTCTAACTTTCTTATGACCGTCTCCGTGCTACAATCACCATCAACAACAAAAGCAGAGTTACAGACACATTCCCCAATCTGCCTTAAACAGCCGTAGGGGTCTGAATGGATAACATAGCCAATGTCCAGCAGTGATCGAGAAAACTCAGATGATGACAACTTAAAAGCAATGTTATTGGGACTGTCTAGTTTTGAAATGACGCACTGTATATTTGCACAAGTATGTAATCAGCAAATCGTCAAGGTTAATAGGGAAAAAATGTATATTATAACCCAATGAATATATTTATTTACTTATTTTATTAATAAAGTAAATACTTGTGCGTCGATAGCGCATTCTTTATGTAAAAATTGAATAATAACAACATGATTTCTATGTACTGTGTATATTATTTTAAAAATTTGATTACGGAAAATTTCATAAAAAATTTACAAGTCTGATTGCCAATTAGCAATTACGTAAGTAAGACTTGCTCACTTTCTAAATTAGAACTTATTGCAACTTTTGTTACAATTTTATTTTTAATTAAACGAAACACTTTAATTACTAAATCATGCAGGGGGCATCTGTTTCTGGTAGTTTTCAGTTGATTTTTAATATTGGGCAAGAGTTTATTATTGGGTAAAATTTAAATAGATTGCAATGTAAAATTACCTCGTGCATGAATTACATATTATATGAATGAAATCAACAGTTTAGTGTGAAATTCTAACTATGTCATAGACAAATTTCATGAAACCAGTGGTGTACTGCAGTGGGGGGCTTACAGGCACTCGCCCGAACTCTTTTTAAAATTTCTCACAACACTTAAATATTATTAAAAAAATTATTATTATTGTAATTCATCAAATTTACTACGTCGTTTTTAAAATAAGCCTGTGGATAAAAGATTCACAATTGGAAAAAATTTGATCCAAACTCATGTTATGAAATCGCCTTTGAAATATTTGTTTAATATAATTTTACTGTATATTTTTTCCAGTGTATGGACAAGTTTGGAAATTCACAAAGCCAAACAAGGTTCCGTTTACAAAACTATTTAGAACCAGAATATTATATTGCAATATTTGACTTAAAATAAACAGAGTAAACATCAGTAAAGGTGTCATGTAAGTTATTGAATTTTTTATGAATGAGAAGAGTAAGCAAAGTTAGGGTAAATACAGTAGCTGTGTTTTCATTGGTTTCGTCCTTTCGTCCGTCCACTGTGTAACATATTACCAATTTACTGAATGATTCTTTTTGCCCAGGTAGGGTTAGAATGTTAGAATCAAGAGTAAACCAATCACAATAGCTCTTTTCTTACTTTCAACCAATCGCTCCCAAACCGCAGGTTTGAATCTCGCCCGAGCTGAAATTAGTTGTAAATCAGCATATTATTTGATGTAATGAGAAAGTTTAACGGTAAATATTGATTGATGCACCCACAACTTGTATGTGTTAATTTTTGTTTTTATAAATGGTTACTATTATTATTTAATATTTATAGGTATCCTAATAGAGCAAAACATTTTTGTAAATTTGCATATTAGTTCGATGTTATTTCTAGATTTTTCTTGATTCAAGGTTTATTATGTAGTTTAGACCTTGAATTCAACATAACTTCTAATTGATAATTTAATTATGCCGACAATATTGTAATGGTGGCGCTTAGCATTTTATATGCATTAATAATACTTTTCCATACAAATTTTGCTGTGTGATACTGAGAAAAAATTAATTGCGGCTTTTCATAAAATTAGTCACCCCAGAAAATAACTCTTCAATCCCTAAGCATCCTTATGGTAACCAATTTGTTGTTTTTGCTATTATACAGAAAGACCACAGCCAAATGAGAGTTTTTAAATTAAGAGGGCATCCGCAAAATTCCATGAGAAAAAGTGAGAGATTTTATATTTAATTTAAATTTGAGAATTTACAGAAGGACATTTTTCGAAAGAATTTTCGTGATCTAATGAAGAAACCTATCCCATTTACATAATGTAATATATTATTTATGAATGATATTCTAGACTTGATGAATTATTAACAACCGACAAGTGACATGCAGTTTATAATACATATTTTGCATTCAAATATTTGTCTGAATTTTTGGAAAATGAAAGCTCTGAAAATGGATCTTGAAACCGAACCCCTTTAGTCGTAACTCTCTATGCCCTAACTTGAATTTTGAAGTTGAGCGCATGCACAGTCTTACATTGTGAAATCGCAGTATTTTACAACATTTTCAATTTTTTCATTCTGCTTCCAGTTGTAACCTTTCAATATTTCAAAATCTTTAAAATTCGTTATTTGAAGGTATGGCAATTTCCTTGTGTAAATTATGGTATAGTTACCTCCCTGTTCATCAGTATCAGCAAGCCGGATATTGAATCTTTAAAAATTACACAGAAAATTTATGATTCTGAATGATGTCATAGGGTTAACCGCTGGTGAAGTTTTTGTACACATCTCATGAAGTACATGAAATCTCATGTGAATTAATACATGAAATACATGAAGTACTTGTAAAATAGGTGAAAAACAATGAAGTATATCGATAAAGTAGGTGAAGTACAGTGAATTATTGACGAAGTACGATGAATTACTGATGAAGAATATGAAATACGGTGAATTTTGACGATGTATGTAAAGTTAATTGTACAGGATTTCCTGTAGCGGTTGACACCTCGATGCCCCCCTTCCACAAGACTGTTTTTCCCAAGGGGTCAACCGCTAGAGGAAATCGTGTACAATTAACTTCACACTTCACATACTTCATAATAATTCTCCATACTTCTCCTTACTTTATATACTTCAGCAGTAATTCACGGGAATGTACGTACTTCACCAGTAATTCACCGTACTTCATTAATAATTCACGGGGCTTCATTTACTTCATCAATACTTCATTGTATTTCACGTACTTCATCAGTATTTCAGAGATTACCGAGATTCCAAAATTTGTGCGCTGGAGGGTGTCCCCCCCAGACCCCCTCCTCCCGGGATTTAGTAGTATATTTTTTATCATAAGTAAACTGAAAATTTTCTGTTGCAGAGGCACTGAAAGGTGTTCCACATCCCCAGACCCCCGGATTAAGTAGTTTATTTTTTATCAGAGATAAACTAAAGACTTCCCGTTGCAGAGATCCCCACTACCCCCCAGGAGTGTACGGAATTTATAATTACTCTCCAGTGCCTTTGCAACGGGTGATCTTTAGTATACTTCTGATAAAAAATAAACTACTTATAGTTTATCTATAGTTAATTAAAATAAACTTGATCCGGGGGTCCAGGGGGGTTTTGCATGTTCTGCAATGTTTTTTCTTCCTAAATTTGTGCACTGGAGGGTGTTCCACACCCCCCAGACCCCCCGGATCGAGTAGTTTATTTTTAATCAGAAGTAAACTAAGGATCTCCCGTTGTCGAGGCACTCGAGGGTGTTCCATACCCCCCGGACCCCCAGGATTGAGTAGTTTATTTTTATCAAAAGTAAACTGAAGATCTCCCACATCCCTCGGATTAAGTAGTTTATTTTTATCATAGGTAAACTTAAGATCTTCCGTTAAAAAGACACTAGGGGGTGTTCCAAACCCCCCAGGCCCCTCCAGATTGAGAAGTTTCTTTGTATCAGAAGTAAACTGAAGATCTTCCGTTGCAGAGATGTACCTCCCATAAATTACTTAAACCGGGGGGTCTGGGGGGTGTGGAACACCCTCCAGTGCCCAAGTATGAAGAGATCTACATTTTGCTTCTGATAAAAAATAAACTAATTAATCCGGGAGGTATGGGGGGTTAGGTTAGATACAGCATCAATCACAGCACCAATTAATAAACATCAATCCCCTTCCATTGCGAATTTTTAATTCAAAAAAGTCTAAATCTATTGTACATTTTTTATTTTAGGTAGGATCTTTTTTGCTTTTGAATTATTTCAAAAATTATCTGGGGGGGGGGGAGAAACCTATTTTATATAATTTTTTTTTAAATAAGTAAAATAAATACTTGAAACTGTGTTTCAATTTTTCCACTGATGCTTACAATTTGCCATTACTTTTTGAAAGTTTATAAATTTTCTTTTATTTATTTAGACTAAATACAAAAAATTGAAAATCCAACACATTCAGAGAGAAATTCACCCCCCCCCTAATCATACCTGTTTTTGTAGAAATATCACCGTTATTTACAGACGTAAAAAAATGGATTTTTGGAAAGGATTATCCCCAGTTAGCTTTACATTTCGTATCTACAGTTTCGATTACAATGGTTTTTCATACTTTTCCGTTCCTCGCGCTTTTCTATTGTTTTATTTGTTAATTTAATTTAAACTTAAAATTACGACTAATGTATTTAAACACAGAATTTAAAAAAAAATGAAATTATAAAAGTTTTTAAAATAAAAATGTAAACAAAAATTTAAAAACAATTCGAGAAGTTTTTACATGCAAAGTTGGCAATTTAAAATTTTGCAACGGCCTAAAAGTGAGAATTCCAAAATGTAGGCAGGATCATAACAACTATCGGCAAAAGTCACACAAAAGTGATTTTTTCGAAATTTGTTGTCCGATCACAAATTTAATTTTTTATTAGCTAATTACACCATTATCTTTCATAATTCGTTGTAAAAACGAGATTCTGGTATTTTAAATGTTGCGATGGGCGGGGTTACAGTTCACAAGAGCCAATGATAAAATTGCATTCCAAATTAATTTTTAAAGTCGTTTTTAACCAAATTTGTGGACGGCCCGCAAATTTTATGTTTTTATGTGTATCTGGCATTGTTTTCTTTCATAATTTGCAAAAGAATGGTAAAAATCGAACTATCAATATGCGCTGACGCAAAATGCGTTCAAGTTTTTATTATAAAGTTAAATTTCCGCAACAGTTTGGGCAGGAAATTGAAGTTATAAGATAAATTAATTTAAAGAAAATTGGACGATTTTAAAAATTTAATTCATTAAATTTGATAAGAATTTATGGGGGGGGCGCAATGAAAACGATTCAAAGGGGAGATTTTTATCAGAGACGAAAAATTTCGTCAAAAATTGCAAAATACAAATAAACAAGTTTTGCAGATGAAAATCTTTTTATAAAGATTATTGAATTCACACTATAAACTCATAGAAGCCTTAGTACATAAGCAATAATTTATGTACAAAATGAAGTTGTTTAAGCTTGTAATGATAAATATTTTCAAAAATTTATGATAAAATTAATTTACATATTTTAACAAAACTATGTAATTTCAGGTTTTCTTAAATAGAAAATTTAATTCTGGAATTTCAGGATTATAGCAACAATATTTTAATTTTTTTGTAGTTTTTTGATTTTTTTAAAATAATTTTTTAAATATTAAATTAAATTACTATTACTAACTCAAATTTTATAATTAAATAAAAACACTCAAGTTAACGCAGAGGATAAATGGAAAAGATTAACTTATCAGATTTAAAGGAACAACAAGAATTTACAAAAGGCAGACGAAAGACTCCATTATAAGATTCAATAAGATGAAGATCTATCCAGCAAATTGCCACACAAAAAAACAGTACATTTTAAATGCAAAAAATTTAGTCTCAATCAAATTTTAACATTTTCTTTTAAAAATTATTATATTGTACATTTTGAGGTAGTTCTTAGTTATTTGTAAAATAAAATCTAAGATTTTTCAGTGTAATTATCGTCAATTAAATTGAATGTAGTATTTTAGATTAAAATTTTTTTAAATTAAAAGGTTAAATAAACAATAAAACGAAATTATTCGTAAGCTTTCAGCAATGGTTACTGCTGTCATCAGACGTTTAATAATAAAAATAGCCATTGCTGAAGTTTAAATAAACAATAAAACGAAATTATTCGTAAGCTTTCAGCAATGGTTACTGCTGTCATCAGACGTTTAATAATAAAAGTAGCCATTTATGAAAGCTTACGAATAATTTAGTTTTATTGTTTATTTCACCTTTTAAGTTTTGAAAATTTTAATCTAATATTAATTTCAGAGGTTAATATTATATATAATTTCAATTGAATGTATATGTAGATTCACGAATGATTTAATTTTTCCCCTAAAAAAAAAAAATGAAGAGTAATGTAACAGGAAAAGCTAGAAGCTGAAGAATGCTATCATCAACAAATGAAATTAAATTTAGTCGTTAGTCTACGGTCCGTGGCGCCCAATTTCACACAAAACAAAAGCAAAAAAAAATTGGGTCATAGCATAGAGGACGTGAACCTAGCATAGAATATTTCATTCCAGAAAATGAAACAAATGAAAAATAACACGGAAAGCAACCGATCATCACACAACAATTCACAGTAAAATTTAAAACAAACTTTGTTATTAAAAACCAAATTTGAAATTAATTAAAATAAAATTCAGAAACGACAGCGTCACAGAAAATTTATACCAGCGATTTATTTTATTTTATAAAGATTTTTCAAAATTTGTATTTTTGCTTTGTATTTATTGTATGTATAAAAATTGTAAATTTGGGGTGGTTTTAAGTTTATTCTATTAATGCCCGAATTCTTCACTTGTTTTGTGAAGAAATGATCTTTTCGATCTTTTTTATCTTCAAGTTAGCAAACTTTAGGCTAAATTGCCAAAATAACCAATCAAACGACAACAAAACAAATAAATCATTCATCTGATTGGTTAATTTGTCGATTTAACCTGAAGTTTGCTAACTTTAAGATAACTATGAGTAAAGAAATCGGACATAAGAGATCTAAGAGCAGATCAGTTTGTTTTGAGAAAAAATTCTATTTACATCTTAGATTCCTTCCCTAGCAACTGATTGGAACACGAATTTTATTAAAATTGAAGATATAGTACAAATTTCAGTAATTATATTGGTTGATCATCATTTCATAAAAGTGGAAGTTTACTCTTTCATCTCAACAACATCACACTTTTAATTAAGAGCTTGTGCCACCGGAAAGAGAGAAATATATTAAGTTTATCACAAATATAGCAGCAGTATCATTTTGAGTCATAGCAATATAATATGTATAAAACATTATAACAACATCAAATTTTTCTAATACTTTTAAAATACTAATTACCACGTCGTTATCATGCGTAGTTGGTATTATCAACTTGACGAGTAGATTGAAGCATCAATTTTTGTACTAATTTCGAAGGTTTACTCCAATAAATATATTTAATTTTCTCTATGAAAAGTACTTACATTTTTAATTTAAATTCATCTTTTGAAATAAATTCTTTTTAACTTGAAGGTGCAGTTTAAATTGATGAAGAAAATTAGACAATATTAATTTTAACATCGACATTTAAATTTTAGACTTTTTATAGATCAGTTTTATTAGAGGGTGAACCGCTAAAGGAAATCGTGTACAATTAACTTCACACTTCACGTACTTCATAATAATTCTCCATACTTCTTCTTACTTCATATAATTCAACAGTTATTCACGTACTTCGCCAGTAATTCAACGTACTCCATCAATAATTGACGGTACTTTACCTACTTAATTGTATTTCACGTACTTCATCAGTATTTCAGAGACTTACCGAGGTTCCAAGGTTTGTGCACTGGAGGGCGTTCCACACCCCGGATCGAGTAGTTTTTTATCAAAAGTAAACTGAAGATTTCCCGTTGCAGAGGCACTGAAAGGTGTTCCACACCTCCAGACCCCCAAATTCAGTAATTTATTTTTATTTTGTTGCAGAGATCTGCCTCCAGGGGTACGGAATTTATAATAACGCAGTTTATAAGTAATTGTCAAATTACGAATTAAACACATTTACTTGGCCATAGTTAATTTTAACTAATTAACTTATTATTAATTTTATAAACTATGAGATATGCTTAAATATTCAATTCACTTTTAATAAAATTAATTATTTAAACCTGGGGTCTGGGGTGTGGAACACCCTCCAGTGCCTACAACGGAGATCTTTAGGTTACTTCTGATAAAAAGTAAACTACTCGGTCTAGGAGTTCTAGGGGTTCTGGAATGTTCTTCATTCCAAAATTTGTGCACTGGAGGGTGTTCCACACCCCCAGACCCCCGGATTGAGTAGTTTATTTTATTAGAAGTAAACTGAAGATCTCCCACACCCTGGGATTGAGTAGTTTATTTTTATTAGAAGTAAACTGAAGATCTCCGTTGGAAAGATCCCCTACCCTCAGGAGAGTCCGGAATTTATAATTGCGCAGTTTATAATTAATTGTCAGATTACGAATTAAACACATTTACTTGGCCATAGCTAATTTTAATAAATTTGAGATATGCTTAAAATTTAATTCACTTTTAATAAAAATAAATTATTTAAACCGGGGGTCTGGGAGTGTGGATCAATCTCCAGTGCCTTTGGAACGGAAGATCTTGAGTTTACTTCTAATATAAAATAAACTACTTAATCCGGGGAGGGGGTATAGAAACCCTCCAGTACCTTTGCAACGGAGATCTTCAGTTTACTTCTGCTAAAAAATAAACTACTTGATGCGGGAGTCTAGGTTGGTTCTGCATGTTCTGCAATGTTCTTTATTCCAAAATGAGTGCACTGGAGGGTGTTCCACACCCTCAGACCCCCGGATCGAGTAGTTTATTTTTATGAGAAGTAAACTAAAGATCTCCGTTGCAGAGGCCTGAAAATGTCCCCCGGACCCCCGGATTGAGTAGTTTATTTTTATCAAAGTAAACTGAAGATATCCCGTTACAAAGATATAACTAATTTTAAAAAATTTGAAATATGCTTATATATTTAATTTACTTTTAATAAAAATAAATTATTTAAACCGGGGGTCTGGGGTGTGGAACACCCTCCAGTGCCTTTGAACGGAGATTGTTAGTTTACTTCTGATTTAAACTAACCTACTTATTCCGGGGGATGTAGAACACCCTCCAGTGCCTCTGCAACGAGAGATCTTCAGTGTTCTACACTCTCCAGACCCCCGGTTTGAGTAGTTTATTTTTATTAGAAGTAAACTGAAGATCTCCGTTGCAGAGATCTACTCCTCAGAGGGTACAAAATTTATAATTATTCAGTTTATGTTTTCGCAATGGAAGGGGATTGATGTTTATTAATTGGTGCTGTGATTGATGCTGTTTGTTTTTAGAATTTTCCGAAAAAATAAAGATTTAAAAATGTTTTACTTAAAACACTTCTTGTAATTGATTGTCTTGAATTTCTTTTTGTTGTGTAGCCATTTTTAATTTGATTTGTCTTGAATCCTATTTTACCTACTTTATACGTACTTCATGTATTTTACCATTACTTTATGTACTTCACATGAGATTTCATGTACTTCATCAGATATGTACAAAAACTTCACCAACGGTTAACCCTCGGTTTTATTACTTCTAATTATAGGTCTACTATAAAATGGTGGATTATAATGATCTTAAAATTTAACCTAAAATTTTCAGTTTCATTTATCTGAACATAATATTTTATAAAACTCCCAAATTTATTTTGTTTTTATGCGGCTTTTATATGTGGGATAGTTCATGTACAATTTTTTGTGCGGTATATAATAAAATTCTATCAAATATAGAGTATAAGTAAGGGATTTCTTTTATACGGTCCTTATCCCCCGCACAAAAACGAATTTGAGTACATTTACGCTTTTGAGTCTCAAATTTAAAAGATTGCCACTGTACTATATTATAATATTTATTAATTTTTAATATCCGCACCTATAAAAATCAAAGTAATTATTAAAACTTTAATTATACTGCGTTTATTGGTAATTAACATAAAATCAGAAAATTATTTCCTGAATAACCCACGTATTGAACCATCGGTATTAGCATACACCATGGGTACGTAATCCTTGCGAAGGTTCTTTTTTATTTTGAAAGTTTTTTCAAAATCAGCTCCATCTAAAAATGGAGTTTATTTTTTTTATAAATTATTAAATTTTCTGCCGTAACAACGATGATTCATTGTGCACGAAAATTATAAACTGGCAAGGGAACAGAAAGCCTAAAAAGTATGCAGAATACAAAATTATGGGTTGATAAATAATTTTTATCTTCAGATCGGGGATTTGTCCTCTGCTTCTTAAACATCGTGTATATATAATGTATTCAATTTGATCGAAGTAAAAATAGATATGCGTAATTTTGTCGCGTAACCTTTCTTTGAGGTTAACTACTTCTGTTCTACTTAAATTTCATTACAAAAATTGTTTATTTTAAAACATAAAAGTTAAATACATATTTATCTTTCCTTTCGTGCCATACATCAAACATAGTTTTGTCATAGTTTTCTCGTTTATTTAAATTTTACTACGATTTCGTATGCTTGAGTAATTTATTAAATCAGTCAAAATCGAGGTCATTTCGAATGCACCTGAAATTTTTCATTGGATTATGGAAGGTGTGTCCGACAAGACTTAGCTGCCCGACAACCCCTCAAACTAATAAGGATTCGAAAGGTTAAAAAAATTGCCCTTAAAAAATATGTACTACATTAAATATTATTTCTAAGCAAGACAGTTGAAAGTTCATTTTTGGCTTCAGCTATTTCCTACTGAAAATGCTTCCATGAAATATGAGATCTGATATAATCACCAAGATAGTGCAATTACTTGGCAAGACTAAAATAATTTCGTTTTTATTTTATAGTGCAGTAAAGTCGGTCATAATGTCTAAAATAGAAAAACGTTGAAATCGCACATATAAATTTTTCAAAACCGCTAATAATAATTTTAATAGCAACAATACCAAAACTTCATTTTTCTCTTCCTCTCATAGTAGATAAATCGTCCTAATGTAAGGACATAGTGACCACTTTAGTTTTTAATAATTCAATAGACAGAAAAAAAAATTAATTGTCATAAATGGTGAAAATGAAGTTTTCCATCAGTAATATTTTCTTCTCGACTTTTTTTTAAATATTCTTCGAGCCTGATTAAGTGGTTCGTACTTCCTGTTTCTATTTGTAAACTATGAATTACATCATAGATTTGAAATTTACATATAATGTACCTTTGGGTAATTAATTAAATTGAGAAAAAACATCATTCTTCCTTTGTAGCTTCGGTGCGGTTTTCAAAGCTTTTAATTGGATTATCGTTCGTTTTAAGTAAAACAAATCTCGAAGCCATGTGCTGGTGGTAATATGGTATTAATGGGTCAATGAAACTTGAACTTAAAATGTAATAATCACAATTCCATTCTAATCGGTATTACGAATTCGATACTACCAATTGGTATTATTAACACACAAATTCATTATTTAAGTTGCTTTAAATACAAATTCAACCCAATATCTACTGTAGTTTTTTTTTAAAGACACGCAAACTGCTTAAAATAGAATACCAAACCAAAATTGCTCACGCAAACTGTGACGTCTCCGTTATCCTTTCTACCGAAACCTTATGAGTTTCAAACACGCATATTGATCTCGTTCCATTATACTGCCCCATCTACAACTTGACAAATTTGTGGTTTATTTATCATGCAAGCATTTAGGACGAGCAATATTTTGCAAAATTACCGAGGTACGATTATTTCATTTCTGATTATTAGAAAAAAATATATAGGGTAGTTGTTATGTGATGGATATACTCGTAACGAACAGAATAGAGAAAGTGCAAGTTCGATGTTATATAAAATGTGATGTTTCGCTGCTGTTTACTAATGTAATTTTTTTGTATAATAGACAAGGTTACGAGCAATCATGTCAAGGACGAATTTAGAAGTTAATTACATTTTTGTTAGTCTACCATGTAGCTTCTAGTATAAAACTTGAAACCTATGACATTAAAAATAATGTCGATGTTGTTTTTCATACTTTATTTTTCAATTTCAATTTCCACATCCATGCATCCCGAGGGAATTCCACCAAGACAGCAAAATTACCTGTGCGATATTGCTATCATGGGATGTAGTGCTCCATATATTCCACAACTATGTAATTAAATCGCAGGTATTTTTAAATTAAAAAGAAGTAATTTAAATTTCGCTGATCTGATTTGAAGTTGAAAAAGTTTTTTATTTTGGGAGAGAAAATTTCAACGGAGTAGAGAGTGCCACTTCAAACATGTTAAATGCAGCAAACTGTAAAAATGGACTGGTGAAACATAGAAATGTCATTTACTTGCATAATCGATCCTTGGAGGAGTCACGGCATAAACCCACATTTTCTAAAGTTTCTTTTAGTTAAAAAAATAAAAAAACATGTTTTAGTGGGTATTTTGGTTCAGACTAATTTAACTTTGAGTAAAAAAATTAGAATTCAATTGGATTTGACTACACTTTGGTAATCGGTGCTTTTTTTATCTCATTAGCAGGCGCGGCCTAGCC
This sequence comes from Lycocerus yunnanus, assembly GCA_036346125.1. Lineage (NCBI taxonomy): Eukaryota > Metazoa > Arthropoda > Insecta > Coleoptera > Cantharidae > Lycocerus > Lycocerus yunnanus. The sequence continues at coordinate 4,607,219 of JARFIX010000005.1, read as the reverse complement.
AGGAGTGTCCTGGGTCTTTGGGTTTTGGATTTCGCAAAAGTTTTCCTCTGCGACATTTTTACTATGTTTGAAGTAGAAGATCAAAGATACCAAATTAAGTAACCATCAGATCTAATATCTCTCCTGAAGAAACCCATAACGTAACCAGAGTTAACAGTATGTAGCGTCCAGAGCTTCTAAATTTATGCACATCCAGACCCCTGGGTTTTGGATTACGCAAAAGTGTCTGTTTTTCTCTTCGACATTTTTACTATGTTTGACGTAGACGATCAAAGATATAAAATTAAGTACCTATCTGAGCTAATATCCCTTCTGAAACTGCCCGCCGGGCAATTTGTCGTAAGACAGTTCTGTAGAGGAACAGCATCTCAGTTCAAGCTCGGAGGAATTGAACGAAGATGTTTTCTATCAGTTACAGCTCGCCAAATTATCCATAAACCAATCAATGAAACGGAATCCCGCCTCTTACCTACAATTTCCATTAAAATGCAGGAAATAAATCCACGTATGTTGCCCGGAGTAATTTCTTGCTAAATAAAAATTTAGAGCAAAAAAATATAATTCCGCTTCGGCACTGTTTATCTCGCGCCTAAAAGAGGATAAATCTGGCGTTGGCAGAACTTTAAAGGTTTCAAATTGAATATATTCGGCGCATATTTAAGCTTCTCGGGTAGGATTGACCCGGCAAGTCTTGGACGTCTCGGATCGGAAAACGCACGGATTCCGAATGCTTTGCGGATTTGACCTGGTGTTTTAATATACGCTATTGCGAAGCCAGAGTCCAGCCCGTCACTTTCTGTGCGACGGACGTTGTTGCGCGATTGATAAGGCTCTCTCGTTGGGCTCTAACAGGAAAATCCCCTCTTGAAATGGTTCCCTCGTAATAATTGATCTTAAAAATTTCACTTTCTTGCATCATGGAAACCGACGACGTGATAACGTCTTCCACGAATAGAAACATAAAACCGAGATATTTGTTCCAAATCTTTATTCTGACCGTTCTTTTTCGGAAGGCAACGGCAAACCACCGAGGTAATTTACCATGAACGTCTTCAAAATAGCGATGCTTTTATCAGAAAGTGTACGATAAAGAGTAAATCGCAGATAACCTGTAGTAGTTCAGGTTCCGATGCACGAAATGAGCTAGCCATTGGAAAGAATCCACTTTTTCCACTTTTTTTCTTACCGATCCAGTCTTGAAGTCTGCTTGAAAATGCGTGAAGTGCGCCTCTATATAAAATATTTTATCGTTGAGAGCAACTGGAAATTCACCATATGGTTTGAAGTCCTATTGAGCAATCCACAATTTCGTAATTTTGTGTAAAACTTTTGGACGGTCAAAGTGGTTTATTTAATCAAATATTAGATTAACAACGCTGTGCGGCCTAAAGGCCGCACTTAGAAGACTAATTTTAAGTTTAAATAAGACAGAGTTTGTTTCAGAGACATAGTTTTGTGCATAATTCTTCTATTTGTATAAGAAGGGGGACAAGGGGGATGAGTATTCGCATAGAAACTCATGGAAAGTTCCCGTGTTCGTAAAAGAGGAAAATAAATATATGTAGGAATAGTGCTTTATGTGAACGCGTGGTGATTTCCAACTTCCATTGTCAAGAGTCAGCCCTGACTCAAAAGTACACTTTTTTTTATAAAAATACCGAGGGGTCAACCGCTAGAGGAAATCGTGTACAATTAACTTCACACTTCACGTAATTTATGATAATTCTGCATACTTCTTCGTGCTTCATATAATTCAGCAGTAATTCACGTAATTCGCCGTATTTCATCAATAATTCACGGTACTTTGCCTAATTCATCAATGCTTCATTGTATTTCACGTACATCATTGCTATTTCAGAGACTTACCGAGATTTCAAAATTTGAGCAATGGAGGGTGTTCCACACCCTCGGATCGAGAAGTTTATTTTTTATCAGAAGTAAACTAAAAATTTCTCGTTGCAGAGGCACTGGAAGGTGTTCGACACTCTCCAGACCCCCGGATTAAGTAGTTTATTTTTTATTTTGTTGCAGAGATCTGCCTCCCAAGGGGTACAGAATTTATAATTACGCAATTTATAATTAATTGTCAAATTACGAATTAAACACATTTACCTGACCATAGCTAATTTTAATAAACTTGATATGCTTTTGATATGCTTAAATAATTAATTCACTTTTAATATTAATAAATTATTTAAACCGGGAGTCTGGGGTGTGGAACACCTCAGTGCCTCTGCAACGGAGATCTTCAGTTTACTTCTGATAAAAGTAAACTACTTGGTCTGGGGATTCTGCATGTTTTGCAATGTTCTTCATTCCAAAATTTGTGCACTGGAGGTGTTCCACACCCCAGACCCCGGTTTAAATAGTTTATTTTATCAGAAGTAAACTGAAGATCTCCGTTGCAGAGACACTGGGGTGTTCCACGCCCCCCAGACCTCCCGGATCGAGTAGTTTATTTTTTATCAGAAGTAAATTGAAGATCTTCCGTTGCAGAGGCACTGGAGGATATTCCACGTAAAGTACTTCAGGTACTTCACATGAGATGTCATGTACTTCATGAGATGTGTACAAAAACTTCACCAGCGGTTATCCCTTCGGATATATCCATAAGAAACACGTTAAAGTACATGATTGCGTAATATTACGTCATGATTTATTACATTCTGTTCCCAGTCCGTGCGTTGTATGTAGTAAATCAACACTATCAGTCGCTTCTCGCATCTGTCGCGTCAAAAGGATCCTAAATTTCGAGTATTTTCGCGCTCTGGGATATTTTCAATAAGTTGAACCTTTTCTAGCACCCAGTGGCTTAAAGATTTATTATTTTCTAATAAATCTAGGATATTTTCTAAATTCCTTGAGCTAAACTTCCTTCAGCAAAGTTGTTTTATAAATAAAAAATACTTATTTACAATTACTTTTAGTGCTAAATATGTTTTAATTTTCGATGGGCGTGGTTACTGCTTTAAAAGAGCCTATGAGAAAATTGCATTTAAAATTAATTTTTAAAGCCTTTTTTCAAAAATTATTGGAAAATATTAATTTTTTTATGCGTATATTGCATTAAATTTCATAATTTTCAAAAAAATGGTGAAAATTTCAATCAAGGTTGATTAACTCTCGCCCTGACATTCGTTAAAACACGAAAATATTATCTTGGATAATATGGAAATATAAAATCAAAAAATAAAATAAAGAATTAACCGCCGTTTTGAGTACTAAACCGATGAATGATAAAGGGATGTGCAATACTTTCATGGGGGTTATAAACATAATCGTGTTTGATAAAGTTGATTTTTCCGAATTCAAATTAAAATTTAATCTACTTTAGTAATTTTATCTATAAGGGGTGGGGTAAAAATTGAGCAATAGTACTAAATGTACTATTTTCAAAATTATCACGGTGAAGAAGAACTATGCTAATGTAGGTTAGTATTATTCAATTCAGATTGTGTATATTTTTATACTTTGTTTTTCGTTCTGTAGGATTAAAAAAAATTTTTAGCCTTGGAATTGAACCAACAATAAATGGCCCGAAACGTTAGACTATAAATTTTATTTTATTCGTTTAAAACGATCTAATCAAGCTAACGAAACTGATTTTTTAATTAAATTTTTTTTCGCCCCTCTAACCAAAATTTTGATGTTTTTGGTTTTATTAAATTGCCCTTTTTAAGACTGAAAAAATTTACCCCTCTAGAAACGCTATGCGAAGCTGCCATAACATTTTCACAGAAGCCACTCATTTTTATCGAAATTTTGAAAATCCTTCTAGTTCCGGTTGCACCGCTTTTGACTTAAGTAAAACTTAAGTTTTCTTTGACCGCGCCAAATTTAATATTTACAGAAATTTAAAAACTTTTAATTAATTTTCCCGTTTGCATCGCACTATTTAATAAAAACTAAAGTTTCAGAAAGCCGCACACACTAATAAAAACAATTGAATTACATAATATAAACGAAAAAAATTAATTATTCTTAAAAGTAAATTAAATATTCCTACGTCAAAATATACTCGTAGTCGTTCGTAAAAACAAACAAAATGCGAGTGCTAAAAATTTTATATTTAAGCACAATACTTAAGTTGCATGCGGAACAAACTTGAAAAAATTCTTAAATCTAAGTTTTTTTACGATCATATGTTGTTCGTGTTTACGAACGAACACGAGTATTGTTTTGACGTAAGAATTATAAATTATTGAGACAAAATAATTAATTTTTGCTTTTATGTTGTATAATTCAAACATTTTTATTAGCGCTGGGACTTTCTGAAACTTCAACTTTCTAAAATATCGATACAAACGAAAAATTAAAGATTTTAAATTTTTATAATATTAAATTTGACACTGTCAAAGAAAACTTAAGTTTTACTTAAGCAAATGCTGTGCAAATTCCGAACTAATTTATCGACAAAATTTTAATTTCAAAACGGCAACTTATGCCTCTCGTGGAAGAGCACTTTTATGGTATTATTGCTTCTTTTCGAAAATCAACCGGGAAAGGCATGTGAGATGTATACGAAAAAATTTAAAAATTTTGAATTTTCTTTCAATTTTCTATTTTGTCGTGAAAAATACTTTATTGAATTTTAAATTAAACGACATCTGAAACGTTTTGCAATGGAGCTGTTTTACAAATTTCTTTTCGGTTCACCCAAAATTTACTTTTTGCACAGTAATTTTTCCCTGTTTAGACGAGGGTCACCAAAATATTTTTTTCTAAAATTTTAAAACTTAAATTCTTCGGCACACACTCGGCAAATTATATCAAAGAAACTCTTTTTTTTTGAAAATCCACCCCATCACCCTCAAAGTTGACGATTTTGAGTTTTGACTAAAACGCTCCACCGGTTTTCTAATCAAAATTTTGATGTTATTGAAAGGTAAAACAAAATATATTTCTTTGCTTCGGTCTGAACCTGATGTCGAAAACAAGAAAAACTCAGTTCAGTGATATTTCCACTCAAAGGTACCTAATAATGACTAGACTATGTCAGCGGCATTGTGTTGTCAAAATTTTGTTTTAACATTAAAATAAATAAGTACGTATAATTATATGAATCATGTTTTACGTATGACCTTAAATTCTTTTAAATTGGCTAGACTTTTGTAAATATAAACCAATTACTGTTTTGGTTTCCGAGTATCGACCTTACCTGAGGGCTAATTTATTAAATTTCGGGATAACATGATTTCGAGCCTCACTCAATTATGTTTATCATAATAGCGTTTCTATTCCAAAGACATGAGAAAAATTAAAAATAATATTGTTTTATCTTGAGGCAAACGCCTCCTTTGTTTCCACATACTCTCCTCGACGCTAAGGTTTAGTATTACGGGGACCTACTGTTTAACATTCATGATTTTAACGTCATCGCTGATAACATGAGGTTGCGGAATTCTCGATTTCGAAAATTTCGATTTATTTTAGACTAAATAATAATTTGCAGCAGTGGCTTGGTGTGACCGCCAGTAGATGGGTTAAGTTTTAAAACTTTCTTAAACCTTTTAATTCTTCGTTCGGAGTTCGTTAATCCAATTTGACGCGTGAAAAAGGTTATTTCTTCAAGAAGTCAGGATGAAATGAAATTTTAAAATAATCGTTTACTACTTTCAGTAGTATAATTGCTATACGAATCGCAAACTAATGCGGTAATTCAATTTTAATTATGGTAATTACTTGCATGCAAATCTATTTGATTTTATTTACTACTGCATTAATTGCTTCATTAATAAATTTTACATTACATTTAAATTTTAACGGGCACGATTATAAAAATAAAGTATTTCTCGCACTAATACGGACATACCGGAAGTAAAATATTTTTTAAATTTTATATGAGAAAATAGGATTTTGCAAAAAGTATACTCACTGGGCACTTGCTTGAAGCGATATATTCCATTAAACATTTCAATTAAAGAAAATTTGTTAACGTTTCCCGTTCATGACACAAAGTTCACTGCGAAAATTTTCTACAGAGACGTCACGAATCAACCACCAACAAACAACCCCTTCCGAATGCTTTTAAACTAAAAAATTTTGTAGTACACCTTTCTGACTTTTTTGAATTAGGAAATTATAGGCGTTGGTAATTAAATTTTTTAAAAAATGCAATAATTACGGTGGTATTTGTGCAGTATGCAGAGAAAAATTGCAAAAAGCTAAAAAATTATTTTTAAAAATAAAAGCTGTTCATCATAATATTATTGACAATTAAATCAATTTTTATTATTAAATTAATGTGGTGGCTAATTTAGCGAATTTAAGAAAAATTGATATAAAAATAGTTTTTGAGGTCGTGAACTGTTGCATAAATTATATAATATGAAAATGGACGATTTTTGGCAATATTTCAGTGAATATTAAAAGTTAGCAAATTGTAAACTGTCTGATTTACACATTTCTAATAATAATAATAAATAATAATTTTAGAATTTAAAATTATATTAAGAATTATTATTGTTATTTTTACAAAAAAAAAAGAGTCAAATATGAACTTGAAATCTCGACACCTTTACAGCTTCTAACACAATTTCTATAAATAATAATGACTTCAGACTGTATATTCGATAAGTATATTTTTACTTGTAAAAATATTGAGTAGTAACTATAAATAATTACAAATGTCATTAGATTATTTGCAAATTGGCTGCTGTCGATGAAAGCATCGCAATAATTATGTTTAATAAAATCTGCATCAAAATTTCCAAAGACTGATAACTAAATTAATTTAATTTAATTAGGTCGATAATTATTACAAAAATTAGTTTAGATATTCAATAATTGCGATAGTAAAATAAGCTGCAATGTAATATTAAATACTATACAATGCTTTTATGTATCTCCGTATTGATAACTGCCAGTTTAAGCAGCCTTGGGGTTTTAATGTTATTATATCTCTACTAAAAAAAGAAGCTGAAGTCCATCAGGGGACAAAAAACAAAAATGATTAAGTCATGAAACTAATTAAGTCATAATGATATACAACCGTGTTATAGGGGAGCTATCGCAACTTTTGCATCGCGTTATATGGAAATCGCGTTATGAAAGTTCCGCGTTATATGATACCGATATTATAACTTTTACAATAGACTCTACCGTCAGTTCCGGTAATTTAAACTGCAATAAAATTAAAATAATACCTTTTACTATTAAAACATAGCAAAACTAATAAAAACCTTATTTTTTTATTATCTGCATTATTTTTATGGTGAGAAACAATATGAAATTGTTACTAAAAATCCTAAGACAATGAGTCATAAACCTTAAAATATAATTACTTGTCGTATATTATATTTGACATTTAAGAGTAATTAAAAAGGTCATATTGAATGTACATAGTTGTAATTTATATATCATAAGCTTGAATTAATTAATAATAAATGTTTAAGAATAATATGAACAAATCAAATCAATTTTTTTATTGAATTTATATTTCAAAATATTTATTTTATATGTATGAAATTTAATATAATATAATTAACGATCCTCATTGGCACATCCAAATCTAATTATCGTATTTGCAAATCTTCTGTGCAAACATTTACTGCCGCTTTAATAACTGATTACATAATTATTTAAACACTTTCGTAGGTACATACATAAATTGTTTCAACAAATTAAAATTAAACGGCTACATAACCAAAACACATGATTCATCTATAAATAAATATTACGAAAAAATTTTAGTAAACATCAAGAGACTAATTTGTAATCTTCCTTTTCGTTTTTTTCTTTTTCAAAAAGTAATAAAAATTTGACTCACCCTGTAAGAGGTAAATAGTTGCTTGATATTCGGCTAACTTCTCGTCGATGTAATCTTGCGATTGATTGGCAATTATTTCGGCAGTAGAAGGCCCAGTTTCTTCCTCGTCGGGTTCGTAATTTCTTGGCAAGGGTGGAGGTTCCAACGGAATTCCTATAAACTCATATTCTCGCATGGGTTGTCCCATTTCGTGATGTGGGTACGGCGAAATACCTCGGAAATAATCTGGAGTTGAACATCTATTCGGCGCTGGAGAGGGCTAAAATTTGACATAATATACCATTACTGAAAATTTGAAATGTTTGCTTCCTTACCGGATGCATGGGCATTCTGAAGGGTCTTGGGCTTGGTGGAATTGGGGCGGTGTGGCTCCATGAGGTAAGGGCGAAGGCCATCTAGGCCTTGGAGCCGCCATGTGAGGTAACCGAGTCGCGAACATCGGCATACCCGGGCTTCCAAACCTCGGTGGTGGCGATGGAGTGTAAGGCGCAGGGGGTCGAAAGTGCAAGGGTGACCAACCACCCCACGACCCCCTTGACCCGGACCTGACATTGTATACTACACGTTTAAATTTAATTAATTTCCAGCATTTTCAGCTTCTGCAAAAAAAATTGAACCAAGATAAATTACAACTGAACGAGTGATAAAGACGGCTGTATGTAAATCACGCTCAAATTTGTATAAACACAAATATTAGTTAACTTTAAAAATATTTAAAATTTTTGTGTGTGTAGTACCTACATTTATTTCAGAATGCGAACAATTTGCCAGATCTTTTTAGTAACTACGTCAATATATTTGCTTAAAATTCATTCGTTCCCATCTAAAGATTGGGCAACTTAATTTGGAAATCTTCAACTAATATTTCTCTCTATATTTTAAAATTTTAATGCCCACGCATGAGATATAAAAATTTTCTCAATTTTCCGAAGATGTTACAAATCAAAAAAACGTAAAAGTATTACAAAATATTTTATAGTACTAATTTAGCTAAGTCAAAAGCCCCAACACAACATAGGTAAACTTGAGTTTAACAACAAAAGTTTTAAATAGGATTTGGCAGAAGACCAGCAAACATATTTAAATTCAACATTAAAACTGCATCATTTATAGAATAAATTATAATCATTGATTAATGTTTCATATTATTAACGACTAACAACGCGATTATTACATAATTATTACCAGATCCGATAAATCGCTCTGGAATAAAATAAATAATGTTAATTGGTGAACTATAAAATATTAGCATTCAAAAAAAAAATTTTAAGAAATTAAAACTTAGTATGAATCTTTCAAATTTGAAGATAGAATTGTCGGGTGGCGCCCGATGCCTGTAAACGTGGAAAATGCACTAGCAGCCATCAAACTGCTATTCTTAAAATTTTCAGTTTTTAGATTTTTAGCTAGTGCGACAACAGATTATGAGAGATGATGAGTTTGTTTTGTTCAAAATATCTCCAGTGGCGAAGGCGATGTATAGATGGTTCGACATCTTCAGGGGTTGCTTGGTTTCACTCTTGGAAGTTTATCGAATTAATCAGTGTCTTAAATAGTGATTATGGTTGATCAAATAACGTTTATTAAATTATGGCCGTCTCTTGTTAGAATAATTGTTATAATTTTTATTTTCCCATAATCTAATTTTTATTAATATTTGAATACAAACTTATAATTTTATCTTAATTTTCATCTTTGTGACGAAAGAGTGCGCTTACAACTAAAATTGGCAGGTTAAAGCATAATATTATTTTTTAATTCAACAAGTTTGCTGTTATTTCTAGGCTAATAAATTAAATAAACGTGCACTTGTAATTTTTATTTAAAACTAAACAATAAAATATTTCCTTAAACTTAGTCTACGTGTATTTTATTTGATAAAAATCGCTTCGAAATATAATTTCAATGTAAAATGCCAAAATTTGTTTTAAAATTAAATAATATTTTTTGTCGGGTTTCTTTGCGTTGTGAGCCCTGTGCGGCTGCATCTGTTTGACTTGATTAGTTACGGCACTGGCTTAATGAAACAATAATGTAATCATTTTTATTTATTTTTTTATAATTTTACGGTTATTTATAAGTTTTTAATTTATTTTAAAGCTACATAACCGAATCTGCAAACTAAATTCTTTTATCTAAACAAATTTACCCCCTTCCTAATTACAAAAATAACATGACAATATATTAGTTGGTTTGTTCGCTTTACACACTCCTACACCGTTAAACCGATCTTAACCAAGGTTTTTACCGACACTCTCCAGGTTTCTGCAAACTTATTTGTGTAAAAATAACTGGAGAAGATAACTGAAATTCTCCAGGGAGAATAACCGCGGGGAACTGGTAATGCACATGAATGGATTGACGAGATTTACTCTGTCCCTATCTAATTTCTAGCTATATCATAGTTAAATTATAAAACCATGAATTAAAAACATCAAAAATCATACTTTGTTTTAAACGTGAATAATTGAGTTATCTGTAGTGTAAATTTCATATTTTAATACTATGAAATAATAAATACTATGTGAAGTGTGGGACGTGCCTTAGGTAGATTACATTGAACTCATGAACATCCGGAATCCATAAACCTAAGTATGCGCTGATAAAGTAGATACACATCGAGGGGTTAACCGCTGGTGAAATTTTTTGTACACATCTCATGAAGTACATGACATCTCATGTGAAGTACGTGAAGTACTTGTGAAATACATAAAGTACTTGTGAAGTACATGAAGTACTGGTAAAATACATGAAGTACGAGTAAAGTAGGTAAAACACGTGTTAAGCATATTGAGTACATGAAGTATCTGAAATTGGTAAATTTTTGGTGAATTACATGAAATTAAACCTAGCTTTTACGCATGCGCTACGGTCAATGCGTAGGTAGATCTCTGCAACGGGAGATCTTCAGTTTACACTTGATAAAAAATAAACTACTCAATTCTTGTGAACACCTCCAGTGCCTCTGCAAAGAGGATCTTGCGTTTATTCGATAAAATAAACTACTCAATCCGGGTCTGGGGTGTGAACACTCCAGTGCACAAATTTTGGAATAAAGAACATTGCTGAACATCCAGAACCCTCAAACCGAGTAGTTTACTTTTTATCAGAAGTAAACTGAAAATATACCGTTTAAGAGCACTGGAGGTGTTCCACACCAGACCCGTTTAAATAATTTATTTTTATTAAAAGTGAATTAAATATTTAAGCATATCCCAAGTTTATTAAAATTAGCTATGGCCAAGTAAATGTATTTAATTCATAATCTGACAATTAATCATAATCTACATAATTATAAATTCCGTACCGGAGTAATCTCTGCAACGGAGATCTTCAGTTTACTTCTGATAAAAATAAACTACTCAATCTGGTGTGAACACCTCTAGTGCTCAAATTTTGGAATCTGGTAAGTCTCTAAATATACCGATGAAGGACGTAAATACAATGAAGTATCGACGAATTAGGTAAAGTACCGTGAATTATTGATGAAGTACGGTGAATTACTGGTGAAGTACGTAAAGTCCCGTGAGTTACTGCTGAATTATATGAAGTACGAAGAAGTATGTAGAATTATCATGAAGTACGTGAGGTGTGAAGTTAATTGTACACGATTTCCTTTAGCGGTTGACCCCGGTACACATTTATATTATTTAAGTGTCTATTTAATGCTAATGACCCTTTCAATGCTGATTACGTTTTTTTGTTGTTATCAATAAATATACGTAGGTTACAAGCGTAGTTACCTGTTTTAGTCTGAATTTGTTCCGGACGGTAGGTATGCTGCTCGATTTATTGTAATTTAATGTAAAAACCAACAAATTTTCTAATAGTCAATAGCGATCCGATATTTCAATAAAACTAATATTATTTCACATCCTCTTCAATACATTTTTTCAATTAAAGAGGCACTGTAGCAGCTGCCCCCCCCCATTTAAATCAACAGTTTTTGTAAAATATAAATTATGACACCAGCAAGGAAGAACGATAAATCTTGAGTGGTTCGTAAAAATAGATTTAACGGCTGGAGAGTATTACAAAATTGGCGAGAGTTACGGCCGTATTCATAAACAAGTACTTAGCACTTGCTAATACTGAAGCACCGAATTTAATTTTTATAATCGTATATTAGAGGTTTATAGAACAAAAAAACTTGGCAAAATAAAGTTTTAGTCAAATGTTGATCAAAGGTAACATTTTTGTGAAAATAATTCTTGCTCCTTGGGTATTGAATTTGCGACTATGAAATCCAAATCTGCGGCTTAAGCGTTAGTAAGGTCTAATACTTGTCAATGAATACAAGCGTTTATGAACCCTGATTGCGACTTTCGCCATTTTTGTTTTAATTAGAAAGGATAATAACGCAATAGACGAATAAAACTAATAAAATTTGCGGTCGGACGACAAATTTTGAAAAAAAACGCCAATAAACGAATGCGATCATTTTATTGGTGCCCTCATTTCCCTTTTTACTTGCCCCTCTACAATTAACCCCGCCCATCAAAAATTAAAAAATTTTAGTGAGTTTTATAAGTATTGCTCACTATAAAAACATCCCTGCCGTGCGAAAGAACTCAAAAATTATATTATTTAGAGGTAATATTTTTAAAGTTATTTAAAAAACACCTGCTATTTTTCAAAAGTTGTTTTTTAATGTGGGGAAAGGGGAGGTTTATTGATCCTACCCTTAATAAGATTTAAGTATAGCTCATAATTATCAAATAAACCAATAAATAAAAGTCTTAAGTCATTTTTGCCTAAAAGAAATAAATAGCAAAAAGTCCTTCATTCATAAGTTTAAAAATACATGGACTTTTTTGTGCTATGTACTTTAGTATTTTCTTATTATCATCTCCTATCCGGATGATCATCTTGGGCCCCAGATTGATAATTATCAAATGAACCAATAAATAAAAATCTTAAGTCATTTTGCGCTAAAAGAAATAAATAGCAAAAGTCCTTCATTCATAAGTTTGAAAATACTGGGTGGTCAACTAAGGAATTTCGATTTACAAGCGCTCTAAAATTGTTTTGAATAGGAATAGAGAAGTGGAGTTGGTCTTAAACGAAGGAGGGCTCATGGAAATTCAGTCGCCATGGTTCGCTGGACGGGTGAGGAGCGTTCGTTCTGTGTGCGCGCTTATTACCAAAATCAAAATTCTTGCATTATTGTGCGTCGTCGTTTTCGTGCACATTATGCTTTGCACAATCTTAACCAATGTCCGAGTGCTCAACTCATTCGGAAATGGGTCAGAACATTCGAAGAAACTGGTTCGACATTGCCCCAGCGAGTGATAAACCGTCGACGGTCTGTGAGAAACGATGCAAACGTAGAGCGAGTGAGAGCATCTGTTCGCAACCAACCGGGCCTCTCGACACGCCGGCGCGCGGCCGCTCTAAATGTGAAGAGATCGTCATTGATAAACATTCTTCATAAAGATTTACATGCACCCCTACAAGATCCAATTAGTGCAGGAATTAAAGCCAGGGGACCATCAACAACGCCTTGATTACGCCAATGAAATGGTGAACCGATTTCAAGCGTACGACAACATTTTTTTCTCTGATGAAGCCCATTTTCATCTGAACGGCTATGTAAACAAACAGAATTGCCGGTATTGGTCTTCAGAAAACCCCAAACAGAAACATGAAACTCAATTGCATAGTCTGAAGGTCACAGTTTGGTGTGCAATACACGCACAAGGCATTATTGGCCCGTACTTTTTCGAAGACGGACGCGGCCGAGCAGTAACAGTGGATTCTGATCGTTATGTGGACATGTTGAACAATTTTTTTGAACCAGCCCTTCAAGACTTTGATGGATACAATCAGGACACTTGGTTTCAGCAAGACGGGGCCACTTGTCACACTTCAAATCGGTCTTTACCTGTTATTCAGGCGCTTTTTCCTGAAAAATTGATTTCTCGGCGTGGAGACCTTCCATGGCCCCCCAGAAGCCCGGACTTGACACCTTGCGACTTTTACTTATGGGGATACCTCAAAAGTGTAGTCTACCGCAACAATCCCCGCACTCTAATTGCGTTGAAGGAAAATATCCGCCAGGAAATTCAAGCCATCGGTCCAGAAACTTTGCGACGTGTTTTTCTAAATTTCGGGGTTCGACTCGAAGAGTGCCAGCAGAAAAACGGTGGACATTTGGAGAGCGTAATTTTTAAGAAATGAATTTCCAAAGAGCTGAACATTATTTGTAAAAAAATTAAAATTGACTTGAAAGTTTTTGTTTTATTTCTCTTTAAATCGGAATTCCTTAGTTGACCACCCGTACGTGGACTTTTTGTGCTATGTACTTTAGTATTTTCTTATTATCATCTCCTATCCGGATGATCATCTTGGGTCCCAGATTGAATATTATTGGTGTAATCTTTCGTTTGTAACTTTTATTTTCGCCGACACAATCTCAATGCTCAAAGCTTACTCAAAATCATGAATTTAACAGCTATATCCGCCAGTGGCGTATTTAGAGGTAGGTAAGGGGCCAATTGCCTCCCCCCTTGTTAACCTACTGTTTTTCTATTAGGTACCTCAAACCTCAGTGCGATTTTAGTTAATCTTTTCATTTTAGTTTTTAAATTTAGTTTGTAAAAGTTCATTAGTCATATTTATTAACGATTTGTCTTGGCTCATTTTCTGATTTTTGGAATTTGTCAGTTATCTCTTTACCACTGACGCATATGAATAGATTAACGAGATTTTGTAAAATAATCTGGTTTTCTCCCCCCCCTCCATAGACATTGTTTAAATACGCCACTAATATCCGCATTGTGATGTAAAATTGCTACTAATAGCTTTCACCAGCAAAAATAATTATGGTGAAAAATTGTAAATTTAATTGCAGTACTGCATTGTTTTGCCTACTTTTCCTGGTACGACGAATTACCAGAGTGTAGGAAGTCCTGCACGTTTTTCATAAGATGGTTTTGTAATGCAAATTAGGCACGACCTACAGTTTAACGTGGAATCTTAACCACGACACAAAAAGTCAGCGTGTTCTTTCTGAGATTTCAGTCTCTTTTTAAACAGAATCGGTTTCATAAGAATAAGAAATACTGCGATTTCTAAATTTACGTATAACTATCCAGTCGTGATCCGCATTTCTGATAAAAACAATAAAACAACTAAGTAGGCCGGTGGTCTAGGGGGGGGGGGGATCTCAAATAATGTTGAGAAATTATTTGGCAGCTTTATGACACTTCTTTGGTTTTCTTGGAAGCAATTACATTCCGGGGGAGGGGCATTAACCTAATATAACTTATTTTATACCCTTCCTCCGATCCTCGGGCACTATTTTTCATTTTATGTTGTTTTAAAAAATATTGTTTGATACCGAATACCATCAGCTTAAAAATATTTTTTTTACAATATGAGTGTAGCTGTGGGTATTCCTACTTCCTCAAAATTTCTATTTAGGGATTTTGTTGTTTCGGCATAATAATGTTTATTTTTATTTAGAACCATACAAAATTTTCTGTCAAAAAACATTAAAAAACATGTATTCCTCACTAGATATTGGGGGTTATAAGCTACTTTATAAACTCCCCCCCCCCCTTCTGATTGTTAAAACTATTTAAAACTGTTTTTGAAAGTATATTTTCTTTGAATAAATGCAAAATAATAATTATTAGAGAAAGCACATAACTGAAATTAATACAGACCGGGGATCTAGGGCACCGTTGACAGATTTTTTTTGGGGAAAAGAAACTCACTTTTTCTTTATTTCTGAAGAAAATAAAAATATTCAATATTTTATGGGGCTATTTCAAAATCTCAGTTAATTACGATGGTTAAGAGGCCCCCCCCGAAGCATCTAAATTGCGCCAGCGGTAGGTTTTTTCTAGCTGCTTTGAATGAGAAATTTAGTAAAATATGCAAATTGCGCCAGCGGTTGGCGTGGGCAGCTTAAGTTGAACTCAGATGTAATCCCTGAAGATCAGAGCATTATTATAGTTAATACGTAAAGAAATTAATTAAATTAAATTACCCGATTTAGCTTTTCACACAGATTTCACTTATTTGGTATCAACTCTAGAAGATATCAAAATTTAAAATCGTTAGGATTGAACGTGGAGTATTAAAATTATACCCTTTTAGAGAGGGGTTACTTCTTTGGTATCACTTTTAAAAAAATATAAAGAACTAACTCTAACCTACAGCCCGATCTATCTTTTTGAGCAGATTCCACCTATTTGGTATCAACTCTAAAAAAATATAAAAACTAACTCTAACCTAGGGTCCGATCTACTTTTCGCGCAGATTCTACCAATTTGTCATCAATTTTAGAAAATATCAAAATTTAAAATCGTTAGGATTGAACGCGAGGTATTAATATTGTACCCTTCTAGAAGGGGGCTACTTTTTTGTATCACTTTTAAAAAAATAAAATAGAAAACTAACTTTAACCTAGGGAGCCGTCCATAAAGGACGTCAGCAATTTTTTCTAAATTTTTAACTCCCCCACCCCGCGCCTTTGTCATAGTTGGTCACAATCTATTACTCCCCCTGCCCTCGCCGAAACGTTCAATGGTCACAAATCAAGGACCCCTCATTTATAAAATTGAAGTTTACGATCATTTTAGAAAAACACTAAAATTTTTAGCTTTTACACGAGGGGTTAACCGCTGGTGAAGTTTTTTGTACACATCTCATGAAGTACATGAAATCTCATGTGAAGTACATAAAGTAATGGTAAAATACATGAAGTACGTGTAAAGTAGGTAAAATAGGAATAATATAAAAAATACATAATTTATTTTTGCTTTATCCTTTTTTACTACCCCTAAGAATATTTCATAATTTTTTTTAAAAACTAGAACGGTAGCTGAGAGTTTCTACTAAATTTTCAAACTTTTAATATGTTTGCCTGCATTGTAATATTTGGGTACTGAAGGGTGGTGTTTCACACCCCCCGGATTGAGTAATTTATTTTTTATCAGAAGTAAACTGAAGATCTCTTGTTGCCGAGGCACTGGAGGGTGTTCCACACCCCCCGGATTAATTAATTAATTTTTTATTAGAAGTAAACTGAAGATCTCCCGTTGCAGAAGCACTGGAGGGTGCTCTACGCCCCCGGATTAAGTAGTTTATTTTATATCAGAAGTAAACTAATGATCTCCCGTTCCAAAGGCACTGGAGGGTGTTCCACACCCCCCAGACCCCCCGGTTTAAATAATTTATTTTTATTAAAAGTGAATTAAATATATAAGCGTATCCCCAAGCTTTTTAAAATTTGTTATATCTCTGAAACGAGAGATCTTCAGTTTACTTTTGATAAAAAATAAACTACTCAATCCGGGAGGTCCTGGGGGTGTGGAACACCCTTCAGTGCCTCGTCAACGAGAGATCCTCAGTTTACTTCTGATTAAAAATAAACTATTCAATCCGGGGCTGGGAGTGTGGAAGATTCTCCAGAGCCTCTGCAACGGGAGATCTTTAG
Source organism: Lycocerus yunnanus (assembly GCA_036346125.1). Classification (NCBI taxonomy): domain Eukaryota; kingdom Metazoa; phylum Arthropoda; class Insecta; order Coleoptera; family Cantharidae; genus Lycocerus; species Lycocerus yunnanus. The sequence continues at coordinate 4,590,003 of JARFIX010000005.1, read as the reverse complement.
TTTACTTCTGATAAAAAATAAACTACTCGATCCGGGGGGTCTGGGGGGTGTGGAACACCCTCCAGTGCACACATTTTGGAATAAAAAACATTGCAGAACATGCAGAACCCCCCTGGATCTCCGGATCAAGTAGTTTATTTTTTATCAGAAGTAATCTGAAGATCTCCTGTTGCAAAGGCACTGAAGGGTGTTCTACACCCCCTGGATTAAGTAGTTTATTTTATATCAGAAGTAAATTCAAGATCTCCCATTCCAAAAGCATTAGAGGGTGATTCACACTTCCCTGACCCCCCGGTTTAAATAATTTGTTTTTATTAAAAGTGAATTAAATATTTAAGCACATCTCAAGTTTATTAAAATTATCTATGGCCAAGTAAATGTGTTTAATTTATAATATGACAAATAATTAATCATAAATTGCATAATTATAAATTCCATACCCCCTGGGAGGTAGATCTTTGCAACGGGAGATCTTCAGTTTACTTCTGATAAAAAATAAACTACTTAATCCGGGGGTCTGGGGATGTGGAACACCTTTCAGTGCCTCGGCAACAAGAAATCTTCAGTTTACTTATGATAAAAAATATACTACTAGATCTGGGGGGGTCTGGGGGGAACACCCCCTAGCGCACTAATTTTGGAATCTCGGTAAGTCTCTAAAATACTGATGAAGTACGTGAATACAATGGAGTAGGTGCAGTACTGTGAATTATTGATGAAGTACGGTGAATTACTGGTGAAATACGTGAATTCCCGTGAATTACTGCTGAATTATATGAAGTAAAAAGAAGTATGGAGAATTATTATGAAGTACGTGAAGTGTAAAGTTAATTGTACACGATTTCCTCTAGCGGTTGACCCCTCGCTTTTACATTTTATTTATAACTTTTTAATTTTTTCAAGCATTTTTTTACAACTCCCAAAAATGATGAAACTTTTATGCGAACGTCACATTTGGCTACCCCCTCCCCCCCAAGATAAGGACCAAGAGGTTAACCAAGTTGACTCAAAATGTAATCAGGTCTAAGTCTCAATATAAAGATACACAATACCAACTTCAGTTTTGATATTCTCATTAGCTTTTGAAATATTTAATAAAAACTAATATTTAATAAATATATTAAAAAAAATTGTTTCCATTAACCAATTTCAACCACAATTTAATCACCTTTATTTCCTACCATAGAGATACGAAATCTCAAATTTGGTTTTGAATCTCCTATTAGTTTTTAAAATATTAAATAAAGACTAATATTAAATAATAAAATTTAAAAAATTAAAAAAAGCAATAGTTCTCATGAAAAAATTTTAACTAAAATTTAACTTTACATTTTTTTACATTTTTATGTATTTTGCTGATTTTAAATTGGGTTATATTTTTTACATTTAATTGACACACCTACCACACATAGAAAACCGCCAGTGAATAATACTAAACCCCAGTACCCTCCGGTATTCCGCTAGTGACATCTACTATATTAATTCTTAAATAAATGAAAAGTTTTCATTGGAAATGAAATTTTTTTTATTATTTAAAATACTATCAATAAATTATTTTTTTTTACTTGTTTAAAGAGCTTAGGCTAAGTTCATAGCAGATTTGATAAATATTATTAGTTTAAATATTTTGGTAGCATTTCAACGTGAAAACTTTGGCAAATATTTTTCCATAAAAGTTTTCAAATAAAATATAATGTGTCAGTTTTATACTTCTGTACGGAATATTTTTATAACTGGCTCGTTGGTCTAGGGGTATGATTTTCGCTTAGGGTGCGAGAGGTCCCGGGTTCAAATCCCGGACGAGCCCAATTTTTTAAATTTTTATTTTTGATTTCTTATTGTTAATTCTTTAGTTTGTGTTTGACTACGGAATAAAGGGTTGCAATTTACTTAGGTGGCTGTTGATGATTAAGAACAATGCTTGGAATGTTGTAATTCAATAATTTAGCTGGAGTTTAATTTTAGATGTGCATTAAAGAGATGACACACGAAAACTTGAAAAAATATTTATATAGTGGATGATTGATGTTAAAGAAATGAGGAATGAAATGTAATCGTTTCATGTGTAGCAGACCAAATTTATGAAATCGCAATTTCGAGATGAGTCTGCTATTTTCAGGTTCAAGTTTATAAAATTAGATTTGACCTTAATTCTTAATTTGTCTAATTCAGGAGGAAGTGCATTAGTACTATTACGTTTTTTCATCATTGTAAACAATTTTAACGTAAATATTTGCATTCTTCCTGCGGATTGGTGCAATCGCTACCGAGCGAAAATTTTGAGAACGAACACGCTGTAGATGTAAGTTGGAAAATAAACGAGAAAGATGAAATGAAGGCATAGAAAAATTACTTCACATCCTGATTAAAATGGAACGGAATTTTTCATAATGTACCAATGCAGTCTAGGAAGTTGTACAAAAGGAAGAAAAATTCTTGAGATAATTTGGCCATAGACCATGTCTACTCGGTTACGGTATAGAAAATTCGAGAAACTTTAAATTAGAAAATAAAAGATTTAATGAAAATAGATCAAATATTTAGTTTTAAAATAAAAGCGATAAAAACTTTGAACTCAAAAAATATACAACTATTCCAAAAATATAATTGAGGTATAAGATCTGCACATTTTTTAACCTCTCGATTTTATTAAAATACATTCCAGTTTGTTTGCTTTTGAAATAAACCGAGAAAATAAACTTTCTGTCAACCATGTAGATGACCTGCATTTTAAATCTAAAAGCCGCGCAATGCCAGACAGCTAGTAATTTTAAAAAATCAATTTATGAAGTTTGCTTGAGAGTGTATTTATGACAAAATTAATAATATAGCAGCAAAAAACTCAATATTTAGATAAAGCTTTATTTTTTAATTTTCAAATAGAAATAAATTGCAAGACAACCCACATACAAATGCTTTCTGCTCAGCAACTAATAAATTGAAATAGGAATTTTGAAAAAATGTATTAGGGGGGAGTCCAAATTTTGCAGTTTGTCTAAAACTTTTCTTTCCTTTTGTATTTTGTACAAGAATAATAAAAATAATTTCAATGCTCCTAATAAAATTTTTCCCTGATCTTGAATTTTTTCATCCAACCGAAACTTGAATTTTATTTTTATATTAATTTATTAGATCAATTGAATAACCTAGACCAAGGACGTTTGCCACAGCAAAAATGTTCGGTTTAACAATATTCGGAGGCAATTGTGCCAATTCAATTTAATCTAAAAGTAGTAAAAGTGTTCTAATTTTGGAACACGGCTGGTTTTTATTAACAAAAAATTGTTTATAAATTTATAACTATAAAATTTTGGAGTGCATTATTTTAGTCGAGACAATGCTATAATAATCCACTGTGTCACGTTCTTAAAAGCAATCAGCCCACTTACTCGCCCGTGCATTGGCCTGATATATTTTTAAAAATAATATTGCACTCAATTTTTTGCAAATCAAGAAGTACCTACGTAAGCGTTTTTGCACATCAAACTGTTTTATTCTTGAGATTGACTCATATTTGACGAAAATAAATACTTTTTAAATTATCAATTTTTGAACTTCATGTAATAGAATTCAAAAATAGGATTCTATTATTTGTGTTTATATCACACTATAGAAAAGGATGGTTAGGATCAAAATTGTTGGTGATTCAAAATATGTTGTTGCTATCTAACGAAAAGGATGCGCGATGCATTCCTCCCCATATATTTAAAACTTTCCATTCAGAGCTGAAGTTGTCCCATTGTGTCATCAATCGCCATTTTTAGGCAAACGATTAAGTTCCGTCTCTGAAGAAAAGAAGAAGAACACAACTTAATCCATTTGTATTAACTGAATTTTTTTCATCGGGGGGGGAGCGATTCAAATTTTTATTATATAGCCTTATGAGATTCCGCTTGAGTCAGAAAACCCGAATTCAAAAATACACTTTTTCTTATAAAAATTGCTTCACCAAACGAAAGAGCATTAAAAAACAAAACTTTTGGGGTGAGGTAGATTTCGGTAGGTCCTTTAATAAGCCCACAATTTAAGTTTGAAATTAACAAATTCCCATAAAAAATACATTCTTCAAAACGGCTTGTAGCGCCGTAGCGCAGCGGAGCTGCGGTAAGTCAGTTTTGATTAACGCAACTTCGAATTTTTAAAACCGTCTTTTTTGAAAATTTGTAAGCCGACCGCAAATTTTTTATTTTAATGTGTAGAGAACGATGTCCTCTTTCATAATTCACTTAAAATCATAATAATCCGAATTCGGCTTTCGTGGCCGTTTTCTGAAATTCTAATATTAATAACATCAGATTCATAGTTGTAATAATTTTAATCTTGGAAAAGTGCAAGATAATTTGTAAAGATTTTTCAAATTAAATTGAAAAGAAAAACCGTTGATGTAAATTTTAAATTTAAGAAAAATGTAACAACTGAATTTTTGTTGTTAACAACAAAACGAAAAGTTTAACGTTAAAAGGTTCGCAATGTGAACTCTGGCTAACAACTGTGACAAACACCAATACGTGCAGACGCAAAATGCGTTGGGTAAAATGAAAAAGTTCAAAGATTTGAATTTTATGGAAAATAAAGTTAACTAATGCCCGGTTTCACAAACATTTAAACTACGATTTCGGCTTAAATTTGGTCTTAAATATTATAGACTTAATTAATTTAATTACAGTTTAAACGTTTGTGAAACCGGGCATAAATGAAATTAAAAAAATTGGATAGCTAAAATCGGGGGTTTGACCACTGACCAAAAATGTGTACACCAAATTTGCATTTACAATAATTTGCAAATAATTTCAAAATTTGCAAATAATTTCAAAATTTGCAAATAATTTCAAAATTTCCCAACATTTGCAAAGATTTACAGTCATTTGCAAAAATTTACAGACATTTGCAAAAATTTACACACATTTGCAAAATTTGCAACATTTGCAAAAATTTGCACAGATATTTGCAAAACAATTTACAGGCATTTACAAAATTTACAAACATTTGCAAAATTTACACAGATATTTGCAAACAATTTCAGACATTTACAGCCATTTGCAAGGATTTACAGGCATTTGCAGGCATTTACAAAAATATACAGGCATTTGCAAAAATTTACACTAATTTGCAAAAATTTACACATTTGCAAAATTTACACAGATATTTGCAAACAATTTCAGACATTTACAGCCATTTGCAAGGATTTACAGGCATTTACAGGCATTTGTAAAAATTTACACACATTTGCAAAATTTGCAACATTTGCAAAAATTTGCACAGATATTTGCAAAACAATTTACAGGCATTTGCAAAATTTACACACATTTGCAAAATTTACAAGATATTTGCAAACAATTTCAGACATTTACAGCCATTTGCAGGATTTACAGGCATTTGCAGGCATTTACAAAAATATACAGGCATTTGCAAAAATTTACACACATTTGCAAAATTTACACAGATATTTGCAAACAATTTCAGACATTTACAGCCATTTGCAAGGATTTACAGGCATTTACAGGCATTTGTAAAAATTTACACACATTTGCAAAATTTGCAACATTTGCAAAAATTTGCACAGATATTTGCAAAACAATTTCAGACATTTGCAAAGATTTACAGGGATTTGCAGGCATTTACAAAAAATTACAGACATTTGCAAAATTTGGAAACATTTGCAAAAATTTACACAGATATTTGCAAACAATTTCAGACATTTACAGCCATTTGCAATGATTTACAGGCATTTGCAGGCATTTACAAAAATTTACAGGCATTTGCAAAATTTACACACATTTGCAAAATTTGCAACATTTGCAAAAATTTGCACAGATATTTGCAAAACAATTTCAGACATTTGCAAAGATTTACAGGCATTTACAAAAATTACAGACATTTGCAAAAATTTACACACATTTGCAAAATTTGGAAACATTTGCAAAATTTGCAAACATTTGCAGAAATTTGTAAACAATTGCAAATCATTTTCAAAGTTATGTACACCAAATATACCAGGTGGTCAACCCCTCGGCTAAAATTAAAATAAATAAATTTATTTTTTTTATTTGACTAAATAATAATTTGTGTTAAATTAAATTGGCAGAAATTGACGATTAATGGAAGCCGAATTTTATAAATACGGCAAAAGTGAATACAAGAAGGTTTTCAGAAAGAACTCAACAAAATTTGGGGTTAGAATACGATAATACGGACTTGCCAATTAAAAATTTTCTAAAGAAATTATGACAGATTATGAACAGTGTTGCCGGATTTTAGAAACCAACTCGAAACCAAAAAAGCGCCCAAAACCGCAACTAATTGATCATATGGCGCCAAAATTAAATTTTACTAACCTTTGTGAAACCGAACATTAAATAAAGATAATTTTAAATAGTAAAAATTTCATTTTATTAGTTATTAGTTATTTATTTTGAAGAGGGGGGGTGCAGCTGCAAATACTAAATTCTGTTTGTAGCACCGGATCTGGCTGAAATTCTCTCATCTATGACCAGAACTGCACCCATCTGTTGATCATCTATTACTGCCCCACCTACAAGTGGTTGTACGCATTACTGATTGTGTATCGAGTTTATTTTCAGTTATCGAAATCGACTATTGATCCCAATTTAATTTCTCAGAAAACGGTTTGCGATTTTTGAAAAAAATTAATCGCAAAATATCCCCAAAAGTCGCCCAATTTGCAATAAATTACTCAATCTGTCAACAGTGATTCTAAAAGAGGATACAAACAAAAGATTATAAACCATGAGCCGTTTCAAAATTTTGACGTTTAGCCCCAAAAACAAAAATTGTAATGCGGATGTTTGATAGGCTATATTGGTACCCTAAGTCCCGCCCATCGTGAGATTTATGCACATATTTTGCGGAAAATAATGTACTTTGTCAGTTATTCAAGAGATTCCTTTATTTGCATAAAATATTGAATTACGACAATGTGTAGGAAGTTTGAATAAAGTAGTTTATATTTATAACACAGTTGCAAATAGTTGCGGTGCCTCCGACACTGCTGCCGCTCATTAAAAATATTCCAGAGTCATACAAGCTCTCGAAAATGTAGATCCTTGAGGCACGGGGTTCGAGAGTCAACTGGGAGTTTTACGCCTGGAAAATATTGAGATTGATCCACGATGGTACCGTCACACCGCCTCACAATACTATGCTCCCATATGTTTGTATAGAAAATTTGTAACATTTAAAATAAATAAAAAATAGTAAAATTCCTCGCCCCACCTTCCCCTGCATAAGCCTAAGAATGTTTTTAAAATTTTTATTATGTTGTAATTTTTTAATCTTACGTAAGATTTATTATATCGCTCACTTCCTTTGTCAGCAAAAGTAAGAAAAAATTAAATCCCACCCACCCCCTAAGCCTGCTTACGTAATACTTAAACGCTCCATGTTAGGAAATCCAAGAGCATTTCAATCCATCTCGGAGGAAAACTTCAATTACAAATTGCATTTCCCAAGCATCGATTTAAAAAACATAAACACTTGTGCAAATCTAAAATTATTTTGCAAATTATGATTTCACAACCAAAAAATTTTAATTTTTTCTCTCAACTTTAACGGAGATCTACAGTTTACAATAAGAAGTTTATGCCACAAAAGAGCTAAGACGGAAAAATTTAACAACAAAAGTTAAAAAACCGGGAGTTTTAGTTTAAGACTATGTTTCTGTCGCTCAATTTTATCTTTACACAAAAATGAAACATAGCAATATATAAGTGTGGGATTTCAGAATATTAGGTCGGGCTAGAAATAACAATGCGCCGCAGGCACGTTTTTCAGAGATAAAACCGTTCTAAATTAGTAGTTAGATATTTTTAATTACAAATTTTCGATTTCCCTATGCTTTTTTGTTAACAAATTGAAAATTACTTTTGTTGGATTTTAACAAAAGCAAGCAAATTTTATTCCTATGAATCGTACTGCCAAAACGCTTTGTGTAAAAAAACATGATAAATATGAAAGTATGTAAGTACTACGTAAGCGCGCTTAGTGGGCGATGGGGTTTAATTTTTTCTTATTTTTGCTGACGATGCGAGCGGGGGTCTTGGGTAAGATAAAAAAATTACAAAATAATAGAAATTTAAAATTGAAATGTTTAATTGAAAAAATTCTTACGTTTAAATCATTCGGGGGAAAGGTGGAGGAGTTCACGATTTTCTTATTTTTGGTTATACAGGAGAAGTGGGGTTCTAAAATCATTGAAAGTTTGCTAATGTAATACTTGAACGCCCCCTAATTAAGTGAAATACTTAAGAGCAATGAAACTGACATTGAGTTTTCTTAGAAGAATCCTGGAAATTTTTCTGCAGAAAAAGCTGTTTTCTAAAATTATTAATCGCACTTTAAGTTAATTTCAAGAAAATACAGCTTAAAGGCTGGGGAGTGGAGCATAGAAATTGTAAATAAGTAGCCCTCACTGTCAAGTAATCAGCAGAACTTCTTCAAACAATATAAAAATATACATTACGCTATCATCAACGAAGGAATTGGAAATGTTACATACCTCCCCCCCTCAGGTTCCAGATCATTGAATAATAAAAGATTTGTCATAATTTTGAAAAACTTCACATACCAAGTGGCAGCAAGTAAGAAATACCCCCCAGTTATTGCAGTTAATTTTTATCAAAAGTGAATTCAAGATTTTAAAATATTTATTTGGCCGTTGCTATGAGGCTGTCTATAAAGGACGTCCGCAAGTTTTTCCAAATGTTTGACCCCCCTTCCCTCTTTGTCTCACAAGCGGAGACCGGCAACTTCCCCTCACTGAATTGATTCATTTTCATTGTGCGTGTAGGTCTTGTATTGGACTTCAACAGGTGCAAGTATAAGGGCACGCTTCTTTGCCAATTTTGAGAAAATTGAATTTGAATAATTATATATTATATATGACCAGCAGTGTAGCGTAAAGCATACATGGCCGACTGGAAAGCGGTAGACCGCGGTTCGAGTCCTAGTCGAGTCGAATACACTGCTGTGATCAAAGGTCCAATATCAATCTGTGGACCATGGGGAAGGCAACAGGAAACCACCCCATGAATTATACTCCCATGAAAATTTATCTTGGCTTCGGCCAAGCTGGGTCACGACGCTTCTGACAAGAAGCAAACGCTGAAGAAGATGAAGAAGAATTATATATTACTGATGAACTGCATAAAATTAACATAAATTTAGTAAGTGTTAGGCACTGGAGGGTGTTCCACACCCCAGACCCCCGGTTTGTGCAGTTTATTTTTATTTGTAATAAATTGAATACATCGAAATAACCGATCTAGAAAAAATTTGTTGAAAAATAATTAATCCTAACCTTAACAAGTCACATTCAAGTTACTAATATTCCAATTAGCCCAAATTATAAACCAAAGTTGTCGAGACCGGGGGGTCTGGGGTGTGGAGCACCCCCCAGGAACACTCAAACTGTGATAGATAAATTTGGAAACTTATGGTTATCAGTATTAAGCGATAATGGTGAAAGTTTTTAGCACAAAAATATAAAGCAGTGACCAAGAATCGGGGGAGGGGGTAGATATTATAAATTCCCCCCAGTATAATATGTCATCGTTCTTAAAAAAACCAAAGCGCTATAGTAAATCCAACTCATAATCTGTAAACATTGAATGTTTTCCTTTCAACAGTGAGGCACTGGAGGGTGTTCCACACCCCAGACCCCCCGGTTTGTGCAGTTTATTTTTATTTGTAATAAATTGAAGACATCAGCATAACCGATCTAGAAAAATTTCTTGAAAAACTAATTAATCCTAACTTTAACAAGTCACACTCAAGTAACTAATATTCCAATTAGCCCAAATTATAAACCAAAGTTGTCTAGACCGGGGTCTGGGGGGTGTGGAGCACCCCAGGAACACTCAAACTGTGATAGATAAATTTGCAAACTTATGGTTATCAGTATTAAGCGATAATGGTGAAAGTTTTTAGCACAAAAATATAAAGCAGTGACCAAGAATCGGGGAGGGGGGTGGTTATAAATTCCCCCGTATAATATGTCATTGTTCACAAAAAACCAAAGCGCTATAATAAATCCTACTCATAATCTGTAAACATTGAATGTTTTCCTTTCAACAGTGAGGCACTGGAGGTGTTCCACCCCCAGACCCCCGGTTTGTGCAGTTTATTTTTATTTGTAATAAATTGAAGACATCGGCATAACCGATCTAGAAAAAATTTCTTGAAAAAGTAATTAATCCTAACTTTAACAAGTCACACTCAAGGTACTAATATCCTAATAAGCCAAAGTTGTTGAGACCGGGGGGTCTGGGGGTGCGGAACACCTTCAGTGCCTCACTGCAAAAAGGTAAAACATTCAATGTATACAGATTATGAGTAGAGCTTATTATAGCGCTTTGGTTATCTTGAGAACGATGAAATATTGTACTGGGGAAATTAATAATCAAATAATTAAAAAAACAAATTGGCAGGAGCTGGATGCGATCCCAGTACTCTTCGCATATGTTTTTTTTTTTTGCAATTTTACGCAATTCTATTAACAACTTACCAAATTTATGTTAATGTTTATGCAGTTCATCAGTAATATATAATTATTCAAATTGAATTTTCTCAAAATTGGCAAAGAAGCGTGCCTTTATACTTCCACTTGTTGAAGTCCAATACAAGATCTACACGCATAATGAAAATGAATCAATTCAGTGAGGGAAGTTGCCGGTCTCCCTTGTCAGTTGGTCACAATCTTTTACCCTTTTCCTTATTTATAAAATTGAATTTCACGTTCATTTTAGACAAACTAAAATTTTTAGCTTTTACATTTTATTTATAATTTTTATATTAATAAATTTCAAATAGTTTAAAAGTGATCAAAATATTTTAAAATTATAAGAAAAATACCAAAGCACATTTTTTACGTGCTTCGCGTTTCCCTTCCCTCTTGTAACATTTTGTAAGCCCCCGGCCCAAGGCAAGGACGTTCTTTACAGACGACCTCTATGATGACATAACATTTTTAGTCACTATTACGGTAGGATCAATAAATATTAGAAAATCTTTCAGTATTTTGAGAAACTTAACCCATCATGCGTATTTTTTTCAAATGAATCAAAGGGGAATAAAATCTAAGAAAGTACGCAGCTCAAACTTGTACAGACCTGGGGAGCTGAGGTGTACTGAATATGATCGATGTAAAATTGGAATTGGATGTCAACGTTAAAGGTTATCAAAGCCAACGATGAGCAGCCGAAGCCCAACTTCAAAATAAACCCTTTATCTATTTTTGCTGGAAATGATTTAAGAGAAGAAAAGAACACTCAAATCTGTCATTTTAGTGTCACCATAAAACTAACTTTCCTCATCCGCAGTTTCTTGAATTTTATAGTATTTTTCTTCCAAGTTAACTAAACGACAACCACTTGCGACATTCCGCCCATGACAATGGTGAAGTCTAGCCGCTGTTATACAAAAGGCTCACAGGGCATTTATGAGAAGGTTGCTCCTGGGTGGTTTGCCATAGCTTTCCGAGGAGAAACTGTCGGAACCTAAGTTTTTACTTGGTTCAGGCATTAGTAGTCGTGCACTTAACTGTTAAACCTACGAACATCTCCATAAGTACATATTGAAACTGCAGTCAATTTCGGTTAATTGGACCATCGGTTAATCTTTTTGAAGCCAAATCTTGAATAACTAAACTAAGGAAATAATATAGAACGACTTCACCTATTTGAACCATCCGTTTAATTGGGCCAAAATGTCCTTGACTGTATTTCTGGACACTGACATGTCAATGTTAAATAGTACTTACTCTTTCAATCACAGTAGGGGTAGCTGGCAGCCGAAACGTTGCCAGGAGTAGGCCGAGTGGACCATAGACCATCTAAAATTTTTCGCTGCCTCTGCTAATAATCTTTTGAACTACAACAGGTATTGCTTATCATATACTATATATTCAAAGCTATTGCCAACAATATATTATTGAAATATGTGTAGTTTAAAAATTTCCCATAACAAAGTAAATTTAGATATAATATAAAATTTTGCAGTTAGTAGAAAAACAAAAGAGTACGCATTCGTCTTTAAAATGCAAAATTGTTGTTAGAAGTGCGGCCTTCAGGCCGCACGGTCTTGGTAATCTGGTATTGAATATTTATCAATGGCTACAATGTACGAGATATATGGAAGACTGCCGATATAATAAAATACTGGCCCACTTTAGGTCAAGGTCCGGCTTAATAAAACAGAAAGTCTGAGGACACCGCTGGGGGCAAATTTTGGGCAATTGTTGGTGTGAAAATGTTAGATAAATTGCATTCTAAAGACCAATCTTTTCGCCTCCTCGGCAATTGCCGAATAAATATTTAATTAATCACAGAACAGCGCGGTTTTTCTGTTTTTCAATTGTTTTTGATAATATTATTTGACCAAGACATTCTTGTCACAGGTTGGGGGATTTTCAGGGGGAAAAAAAATTTCTGAATATTGCAGAAAAAATCAGTTTTAAAAAATTATTTATCTTATTTTGAAATAAATATCTTTGGTCCTAATGCAGCAAATAAAATTTTTCTAAATATTGTTAAATTGTTGGAACTACGACCACAAAAAAATTGACGAAAAAACGTACAATTTTGAAATGGTTATTTTGGAGAAACCCAAATAAATGGGAAAAAACATTTCTATTTTAGCGTGTTCATCATGAAATATGTCATTTACGTTTTAAAATTAACTAATGAACGTAATCCTGGCTTAATCCATGATTTAATATAAATTGCCAGTTGACTAACGAGAGCAGTTTATACAAAATAAAAATTTTGTACGAGAGCGTCGTTATATTTAACCGTATAACTTTCAGATGGAAGTAATCCCTTTTTTCCAAATTTTTGGTACGCGAGTATAAAAATAAAAAATTAAAAAATAATTACTTACGATGTTTTAAAATCCACACTATTTTCAAGAACGAATAAATTTTTCAAAAATCGTGTTCAAACTTTAGTATTTGGTACCAAAAAAAAACACAGAAAAACTACAACTGTGAGATTAGTGAATTAATAAAATAAGTAATTACCGAAATTACAGAACCAAAATAATTAGGGTAGTATACACTTCACAATAAGGTCGAGAAACTGTAAGTTCTGGATGTGCACAAGCTAAACTTTTTCCCCTACCCATCAGAGTAACTTTTAATTTTAGATTTGGCATCGCGACGCTTTTTGGACGCCGCAACTGCTAACACTCGCAATTTTGTCACGTTAATTGAACGAAACGTTTTACACTCGACTCTATCGTTAAATTAAGAGTTCTCAATTAAAACTACTATTGAATATAATTTTTGAATTACACACCTCATCAAACGATTAACTTGTAATAGAAGATTTAATACGCAAGGTCAAACAAGAAGTGTTCGGTTGCAAAAAAGTTTCCGGTAGGTATGATTGTATTACAATGTTTTCAATCAAAATTTGGATGCTAAGATTTTGAACCTAAAAGTGAAAAACGAATTTTTTCTCATCAGCACTAAATCTGTCTGATGGTTTCAATAAGATCCGAAGATTTTTGAATTAAATTGCTGCGATATATAACTATTCACATACAAATTAGTTGTATCCTAAAACTCTTCACTTACAAATTAGTCGTATCGTAAGAATATACAAGAATCAGTGCTGTCGCAAGGTGTTTTAATTCTATTTTTGGAGTGGAGGGGGCATTTACAGTTTATGAAAACTCGACCGAGATAATATTCCATTGGTATATTTAAAAACAATTGCTTTGGGGGAAGGTCTGTTGCTGAAAGTATTTTCCACATCATTCATGCACTAATAATACCTAGATAAAACTGATGCTACCTACCTTGTGGTGATAAAAATGGATGATCACTAAAATTCTCATCAAAACCAGAAAATAACAATCATTACTATATTAAAGCACTTTATTGGAGAGGAAATATTTACATCAACGGTAAAAAATGTTGGAATTCTTTGGAATATAAAGCATTAACTTTCCACAATTGAATTACTAGTCGATAATGTTTTAGTAAAGTTGCTCTTTGCGCAAAGGTGTATCCAAACATGTTCTCTTGACAGGGGGATATATAATATAAAATTTAGGTACATTTTCAAATTGGCTTAAACGTTAATATCTTACAAATTTTAACGATAATTTACAAAACATCCGAAACTCTAGAGGCAATCGACCCTCTTCCAAGCCGCCAGTGACTGTTCACCACCAAAAATGTGATAATATGCTAATAATTATATAGTTGCTTTCAGATAAGATTGTCTAGCCTTGCCACCGTGCCAAAAGATCAATTTACACAAGCAAACTTTTGTGTTACTTAACATTTGGATAAAATAATAAATACTAATGCGCAATCACAGGTTGGGGCTATTTAATTGTTTTAGTAAATTTCATTCAATTCGTTTGTGAAAATGATTACACTAGTGGAAGTTTTTTAAAGCCATTTTATAAAACTAACTAATTACGGATGATTTTCTTGAGCAATATTATCTGAAAGCAACTTATTTACACTTTCGATCTAAAAGAAAACGTTATACGTACAATATTTAAAGGCTAAATAAAATTGAAAGTACTTTTTTATATCATACAAGGTGATTCAAAATTGATTTAGAAAAGAGTTATAATGATCCAACTGAAATTATCTTATTGTCACTTTATGGTGGCAGCTGAATCACCCTATCTTATAAAATCACACAATAATAAAATATACAAACTAAAGCTACCACTAATCTAAACAATTTAATTAAAAATTTACAAATGAACAAAATCGTTTACATGATGTAACAAAATTTACACAGACTTAAACAACAAAATTATATTAAAATTTAAGGTCATGAAGACTTCAGGTTTTTTTACCCTAAAATCTCGATCGGGGCACCAAACCCAAATTTCGACGGGTTTGTATATTTGGTTTGGGTTAATTAAGCTAAAAATGAGTTTGAATACAAGTAATCTGCTTCAAAACCACATTAGAGGGGAGGGGCTGATTCGATTTTTCTGCAATCACACTCTGCAGATTTTTTGGAAGAAAGTGCACTGTACAAGTCGTCGTATCTACCACGGTTAGTGTTCTAGTTTTTCATTGTGCTTAACTCTATCGATGAAAACTACTATGCAGTTTATCAGAGCACCTGATTTCTACAGCTCGAATAATGTTATATCTGAAACCTTTAATGCAAGAGTCTAGTTTTAAGAAGAATGTCGCAAGCATATTGAGTTTTGTATGTCCCCCCCCCTGTACTGGTTCCTTCTTAAAATTAGTTACGAATTAAAAGACATCACCATTTGTTTAATTTCAATGCTGTCAAATTCATCCTGTTTCGAAATCAAAATTTTTAATTATTACTTAAAATCGGCAGTGGATCCTAGAGCATGTGAAACCGTCGTTCACTGTCTGGTCATGTTTGCCGAATATAAAATTTACTTTAAAAGTAAAGAGTCAACGGCCAAAGTTAACAAGAATAATTAAACTATAAAACAATAGAGTAATAATCGAAGTTGTTAAAGAAAAGCAAGGAGTTGGGATAAAACGTACGGTTTCAAATTTCTTCCAGAGTGTGGTAGTTATGAAAGTTTCTTTCTGAAAACGTTTCATTTTGTAAAATAAGTTTAAATTGTTATGTTTTAAATTAATTGAATTTGTTACGAGCTGAATCTTTTATTTGAAGATCGACAATACTGTCGACAGGACAAATCAATGTAAAAAAATTCCAACATATTAAACCCGATGAGAAGCGAATGGTTCCATCTAGACTGTAATGCGCCGATTTTTAAATCGTTTTAAGCGGGTTAGAAAAGATAGCACCTTCCAAGTTCATCGGGGCGTCCATTAATTTCGTATGCGTCTGTAAAATAATACAAATCCATGTTTTAATTGAAATCAGTTTTGGCTTTGACATTTACAGAAGACTATAAGTATCCCCATGCTTTAAATGAGGAGAGTAGTAAATTTCTAAAATAATTGTTCTGTTAAACCAGGTTCGATTATAATTTTCTTTTCCAAATGCTGATGAGTACGCAGTTCAATTTTGACTTCCTATCTTTAGGAAT
The DNA here is from genome assembly GCA_036346125.1 of Lycocerus yunnanus. Classification (NCBI taxonomy): domain Eukaryota; kingdom Metazoa; phylum Arthropoda; class Insecta; order Coleoptera; family Cantharidae; genus Lycocerus; species Lycocerus yunnanus. Next base: position 4,573,971 of record JARFIX010000005.1, on the reverse strand, counting down.
ATAGAAAATAAGTCGGAGCATTCGCAGTCTGTATGGAATCCTAAGTTATTTCATTTTTCGTGTTATTGTGTTTAGGTCTCCGGAAGCTGATGAACATCCAGATATCCCATCTCAGAATATTAAGTGTTGGTGCATACTGCATAGTGTTGCAAAATGAAAATTAAATTATGGGATCCCCAAATCTCAGTTTCATTTTGTTCGATATTCAAATAAACAAATCTATTTATTTTTTATATATCTAAATAAAGTTTTTATAATAATAAATTATAGAGTAGCTATTATTTAAATTTCAAGTTCTAAAAGTCAATGGCATAAGACTTTTTTTATCTTTTACAAGGAAGCCAATTAAAAACATTTGAAATCTTTTTTAGTTCTTATATGAAAAATACCGCCTGAAAATTCGGTAAAATTGCGAAATAGACGTTCTTCTTAAAATCAGCTCAGGTTTTTCTTAATATACAAAAAGGTATGTATTTCAAATTCAAATTGGTATTTAAAAAGGGGGTCCCTCATGAAAGAAATATTAATTCCATGTCGTTAAGGAAAATGTACACATACTTGGCACTTTTTAGTAGAGCAAATTAATTTCACGTTAAGAAAATTAGAGCGTACTTACAGTAAATCAAATGAACGAATGAGATACAATTCATTAAATGCAAAAAATTGACGCCCTATCAGAAGACATAAGTTCAAAATCATTTTCCCGCATGTTGCTAACTGTCAACATTCGTCAATGGCTGGAAAATAGAGATGCCCATATTACCAAAACCAACACGTTCATATTCATTCTTATTTACCCCAACCCAACATATATGTACGAAAATTATACTGTGGACGAGTGATCAATATAATAATTAACTATGCCATGTATTAAGCTCAAAGTAAAATAATGTGAAAATACAGAAATCCCTTTTTGTACTTGATAAAAAAAACCCCAGTTACATTACGCATAGGTTCAAATATTATTTAGTTGTGTGAATTGCAAGCCAAGAAGACAAATACATAAGAGATACCCTAAAACTGATTTTCTTCTTTAATTAACAACATTGTACTGGATGGTGTGTCAATAGTTTGTGTTTCGATCGGGCTGGCAGGAACAGGCAGTTTAGTGTGCTAGGTATCAGGCGAGAATATTAAAATTTTTGTAAACCACATTTCATTGATCTATATGTCGTGGTTTGAACACCACGTCAATCTATACGCTCCACTTGCAGTTACAATAAACAAAAAATTAAATATTCTGTTAAATTTTACGTTTCTAAAGAAAAATCCAAATAATGGATTTCTTTCCTTTATTATCATTTAAAAACCCTTCACAATTCAATGATCACTCTCTTATTAATTTACCTAAGTTTATTTTCTAAAGTTTGTCAGGTATACAAAACAGCATTGAATCACATATTTTTTCAAGGGAAAAAAATTATCTAAAGGACTTCCTGATGAAGTTCAATTATTAGTCAATTTTACAGTCGGTCAGCAGATGAAGATAAAACAAATTCTATAAGTCTTAAAACTCTATCATCTTTTTTGATTATGAAAATTTAAATAATGTGTCTAGTTTTAGTAAAACTAGGTAAAGCAAAAGAAAGTAAACATGTAAGTAATCAGCAATATGAAAACTGCAAATATTTTATAAAATTTAACTCAAAACCCACTCACCATAAAATGGGTAAATGGGTAAAAGTTAAAAAGTGTACCCTTGCATTCATAGAAAATTATGCTTATTCTAATATGGCATAATACTATTTTTTACTGAGTGGCGAACGAGAACGTGTCCTGGAGCGTGACCTCCTTTTAATAGGGTGAACTTTGATTTCGTCATCATTACCCCAATCGCTTAAATCGTACTTTGACAAATCTTCGTCATCACCTTCGTCGTCCTCCTCTTCTTCCTCTTCGTCGTCGGCTTTTTTAATCACCACCTTCTCCTCACTATCGCTATCCGATTTCTCACTTCTACCTCTCCTCTTCTTCCTTCTACCAAATTCATCGTACTCGTCGTCCGAATCCTCTCTCTCTTTATACTCCACCACCCCACGATCATTGTACCCACCACCTAAACCAGTTCTCTCTTCAACTTCACCAAACTTTGGTGCATTGCAAACGTTGCACTGTTGTCTTCTCGCCCAATTAACATTACCACATTTATTACATTGCCAATCGTCGGCGCTAAACAAACCACGACTCTTTTCGGCTGCAGCTTTACCTATTTCTTGCCCCAACTTTTTTCTCTTCGCGGCCGACATCGGCTCCCTTTCCTTATTACACCTATTACAAGCATTACGTCGCGCGAAATTCACATTTCCACAATCAGCACAAGTCCAATCACCATCAACACTTTTAGTGCAGCCGCTAATATTAGGTGGAGGCGGTGGGGTCAACTCCGTTTCGTCCATAATTTCAACTGAAAATTCAACCACTCAATTCAACATTTCGCAAAGCTAATTTGGCGTACAACAATTAAATTGAAATAAAATCAATTTAAAATCGTACCTGTCAATTTATAGGTGATTTTTGGATAGTTTTGCGGACGTGCCGGGGTTTGTCAAAAAATAACCAAGCTTGTGATTTGAACTATTCATGTTAGATGACACTCGTTGCGTATTAAATAATTAATAACCTTTTAATTATTATTTTTATCGGTGCGTACGATTAACGGTTCGCGATTCTTAGCCAACGACGTTATTGTTAAAATTTTGTGATCGCCACACGTCGACTAAACCGTAAAATCGTGTCATTTCAAAAGTGGTTCCACCTAAACGCGTCGATGCTTGGATTTTGCATAAACATGTAACGCCATCTACCGCCAAACGTTCCTAGTCCATTTTTCATTGAAAATTTGTCGTTTGGACATTGACAACGCTTTATAAATTTCCAAGTTATTTTTTATTATATTATAAATTGTCTCAAAACAGCAGCAATAAGTGTGTTGGTCAATTGTATTATCGTAATAATCGACACATCAAGTTTTCTTTGTGATTGTTTAACCAATTAACGTAAACCTGACGATAGTTGCGCTAAAAGAATTCGGCTCTACAATGGCAGCCAGCGATTCAGCGGGCGACGATTCTTTGTATCCGATTGCCGTGTTAATCGACGAATTAAAAAATGAGGATGTTCAGGTAACATTAATAATTGATAGATTCATTTTCTTACCTAAATTACTCACGTGAAAATTACACGCCCAACTTGCAACCAAACGGTAAAACACACCAAGTCTTGCGGCGTGATTTTTTAATTCCACCAAAATTTAACAATTTGTTTTTTAGTTGCGTTTAAATTCGATTAAGAAGTTGTCTACCATTGCGCTCGCATTAGGAGTGGAACGTACCCGTTCGGAGTTGATCCCATTTTTGACCGAGACAATTTACGATGAAGATGAAGTTTTGTTGGCTCTAGCCGAACAATTGGGAAATTTTACTACCTTAGTGGGTGGTCCAGAACACGCTTACTGTCTGCTGCCGCCACTAGAAAGTTTAGCTACTGTAGAAGAAACTGTTGTACGAGATAAAGCTGTCGATTCATTAAGGGCCGTAGCTCAGCAACACTCACCGGCCGATCTCGAACAACATTTTATTCCTTTAGTGCAAAGATTATCGGCCGGCGACTGGTTCACATCGAGAACATCGGCTTGTGGATTGTTTGCGGTAAGTTTTGCTTTTTTTTAAAATAATTATTCTTCTCCGTAATTGGTGTTTTTTGGTCCCAATCTACTTGTGACCTTGCGTTAAAGTTTGTTCAGTGGGCCAAATATACCATTTGTTTTTGTTTGTGGTTTAGACATTTATTTGTTTATTCAAATTCAATTTTTGTCTTCCGACATGACATTCTATACTTGGAACCGTGAGTGCTGTGTTTTTTTGTCGAAATTACATTTTTTATTTATCATTAAACAAATACTCGAATATCAGTTTTAAGATTTCGTGTGGACACTTCAAAATTATCTTGATTTCATTATTTTGTAGTATCCTAGAGATTGCAGAGGTTGTAATTTTTTTTGAAGATAATTAAAATTTTTTGAACAACTTACAGGGTTATCACTTGTCGGGAATGCCTGAAGAGTTGGGAATTTAAAATTGTGTAAATTTTGTCATGGAAAAGTTGAGGAATTTTAGATTTGTAAGAAAGTCAGGGAAATTAATACTATGGGCTTTGAAATTTAAAGAAAATAAAAAATTTATTATAAAAAATTCATTATATAAAGTCACTGCAGGGTTTCCACTCATCTGAAATATCTGGAAAAGTCAGGGAATTTAAAATTGTGTAAATTTTGTCCTGGAAGAGTCGCTGAATTTTTATTTTTAAAAGTCAGAAATTAACATTTTGGGCATGGAAAATTTTTGAAATTTAAAAAAGATGTAATTTGAAAAAAAATGATGAAAATCACGTTTTTGATTTATTTTTTTAAAATTTGTATTAAATTGGTTTCCTGTATTGTAATCTTTGGATGTATTTCGTTTAATCGATTCATATTTCTTTTTTAAATTTACCAAGTTAGAGAAAATTTCCAATTATGGTAAATCTGGAGGTCGGAGAATTTTGTTTTGAATGAATACATACTTTTAATTCATAATCTGTTTTAATTTTAATAATTCAATGTTTAGTTCATCAAGTTGACTGCTGTCAAAAAATACAACTTTTTAGTTAAATAATTCAACTGGTTTATTCGACATTTCAAATATTTTTGGTTCGATAATTTCATTGGTTTTGGTTCAACAATGCAATTATTTGGTTTAAAAATGTAACTGTTTTGTTTAATAAATTCAGAAGTTTGGGTTAACTATTCAATTATCGTTGATTCAACAATTCAATTTTCTGTGATTCAACAATTCAACTGTTTTTTTACAATCAAACAAATTTAATAATTCGATTGTTTTTGATTGAATAATTTAATTATTTTTGGTTTAACAATTCAATTATCCTTGATTCAACAATTATTCAACTGTTTTTGTAACAATTGAACAGATTTTTCAACAGTTCTACTCTTTTTTGGATATTACCACTGTTTTATGGCAAAAAGCTACTACTTTGTACAAAATTTTATTAAATAAATCAACTCTTGTTCAATAATTCTGCTATTTTGTTCAGTAATTAAATGGTTATTAAGTTTTGAAAAGTTGACCTTATGCAATGATGTTCGTATGGATGAACTTAAAATATCGAGTAATTACTCAGGAAATTGATTTTGAAGTTAAGTGAAGATAAAAACATGAAGTCACTCTCATGGGAGGAGTTCCCCATTTCTATTGACAGTTTATTTTATTTTTATTTCTACCGCTACCAAGTAGTCGTCCATTTCCGAGTTGGCTTCTCTACATGATCTTACATCTTTAATTAGTGTTTTGTGCTTCCTAGTAATCAAGACGTTTAATTGGTTTCTATTATCCGTTTCTCTTCTGGACCATTTCTTCTTCCATTGCTGCGTAGGTACTGATGGTCATATTTATAGGTTTTTTCCTGATTTCAAAGTTAAAAAAAGGTCAAAAGAGACCATTGTTTCATAAAACTGTGTAATATTGAGGCAGCTATATATCTCTACAAAATCATTATGTTTCTTTCTAGCGAAATCACAGCTACCAAAAAAAAACAAACAAGTGTATCCCAACAATTCCGTATAAATCTGCTACCTTTTCATAATAATGCAATAATAGTTCGGAAACTTTTTATTTTGTTTAATTCCACAATTTTTCTGCAATTCTTCAAAAGTTAATTTTGTAATGGGAACTTAGTCACCGCAACCCACACAGCCAATTTACTTGCAAAAAAAAGCAATAATTTTTTTATTTTATGAAATATAATTTTCGTTGCAAACCAGGGAATTTATTTTGTAAAATGCAGTCTTGTTCGTTTTCTGACGTAATATAATTTTAAAGGTATGCTACTCTCGAGTGTCGCCAGCCATGAAAGGAGACCTTCGTGCACATTTTCGATCTTTATGCCAAGATGACACACCCATGGTTCGTAGAGCTGCTGCTTCAAAACTGGGAGAGTTGGCACAAGTCGTTGAATTGGAATATTTGAAGTCAGATTTGATTCCAATGTTTGTTAATCTAGCTCAAGATGAACAAGACTCTGTTCGACTTTTAGCTGTCGAAGCATGCGTCAACATTGCGACTCTATTAGCTCAGGAAGATGTCGAACAACTTGTAATGCCTACCTTACGTCAATGTGCTGGTAAGTATGCCATTTCGGGCACGACTTTTGAGTGTGATTAATTTGTTTTTAAAGGTGATACATCGTGGCGAGTACGTTATATGGTTGCAGACAAATTCACGGAATTACAAAAGGCTGTGGGTCCGGAAATTACCAGATCAGATTTAGTTGCGGCGTTTCAAAATTTATTAAAAGATACAGAAGCCGAAGTGCGAGCCGCTGCCGCAAATAAAGTTAAAGATTTTTGTCAAAATTTAGATAAGGCTCATCAAGAAAATATTATAATGACTAATGTTTTGCCGTGCGTGAAAGAATTAGTTATCGATCCAAACCAACACGTAAAATCAGCCTTGGCGTCGGTTATTATGGGATTGAGTCCAATTTTAGGTCGTAATAATACGATTGATCAACTATTGCCATTATTTTTATCACAATTAAAAGACGAATGTCCTGAAGTTCGATTAAATATTATCTCAAATTTAGATTGCGTCAATGAAGTAATCGGTATACAACAGTTGTCACAATCTTTGTTGCCGGCAATTGTTGAGCTTGCAGAGGATTCGAAATGGCGCGTTAGGGCTGCGATTATAGAATACATGCCGCTTTTGGCCGGACAATTAGGTCAGGAATTTTTTGATGAAAAATTGAACGCACTTTGCATGACATGGTTGAGCGATCATGTTTTTGCCATTCGAGAAGCGGCAACATTAAATTTAAAGAAATTAGTCGAACAATTTGGTGCCGAATGGGCGGAAAACACGATTGTTCCTAAAGTTATTAACATGTCACGCGATCAAAATTACCTCTATAGAATGACGTGTTTGTTTTGTATAAATGTTTTGGCCGAAGCTTGCGGTACCGACATTACCACTCGAGTGTTGTTGCCTACTGTTCTTAGTATGGCTAACGATAAAGTCGCTAATGTACGCTTTAATGTTGCCAAGACATTGCAAAAGATTGCGCCGCAATTAGATCAAACTGTAATTCAACCCCAAGTTAAACCAGTTCTGGATAAGTTGAATATCGATGGAGATGTCGACGTCAAATATTCCGCCTCCGAAGCCATTGCTGGAATTACTGGTAGGTAGTGCTGTTTTTGAAGAAAAGTGTGCGTTTATTTATTGAAGGTAGCTCTCATTGTTTTACCCTTCTTAATGTTCAATGACGACTGCTCGTGTTTCAATTTAATTATTGTAAGGTCAAATATATTATTATATAATTGTAAGAGCTGAGCTTTTTAGGCTTTTTGTAATTAACATAGTTTGTAATTTGGTTTATTATACAGTTGTGCAATAGAAGAACACCACAAGTGCGATTTTGATATTAGGACTGGAAATTATTTATTAAATTAAATTTTATTTGGTGTTTTTAAAAAGCCGACGTTTCTATGAAGTTTTAATTATTTTTTTAATTGTGAAATTCAATATGCACTTGATTGTAGTTATTCCTCACAAATTAATGTAATTCTTAAAATTTTGTGTTTGTAATGTTATTTTTATCTTAATTTACACTTATTTTTGCAAATGAGGTGTTCTTCTATCAAACCGCAGTATAATAGTGTCAACTTTTTTTAATATTCAAACCTCAAAGAACGTATTTTTTAAACTTTTTTAAACACGGGTTGAATTAAATAGTGCAGAAAAGGAAATTTAATGCACCTGTTTAAATTTATTTTTTTAATGAACACCTTGTATTTATTTTTTGTATTTGGACGTGATTTTAAATTCTTTATTTTTCTTAATTTAAACTTTAAACTTCTCCATTTAAAGAATGGAGTAACGGCATTTCAAAATTTAAAATTTCATATTGTAGTACTAATAATAAATAAAAAGCAAAAGTAATATAATAAAAATTTTTTAATAGAACGCTTGGTATGGTTGAAAATACATTTAGATTATGAACACCAAGCAAATGCATAGACACATTTAATTTTAAATTTTTAAATATTTTAAATGATCGGGGAGCTATTATAGAAATTCGCACTATTGATTCACCCTTTATAATTTTGACTGCACACCTGCCTTAACGCTTGTAAAAATGATAAATACAATTGCATATAAATTTTTTTGTTTACAGCATTGGGTTAAAGCGACGCAATAACATTTCTAAAATAATGTTTTTGTGAGGATCTTGAATGGCCAAGTCCATTAAATTAAATAACATAATCTCCTTTAGATTGATAAATTTAAGTACATAAATATCTGTTGTGCTACAAAATTAATATTATTTAAAAACAAATATGTAAAAATAGTTATTTAGCAATGTGTAGTATTAAATCATTGATACAAAAAAATCTATCTGTATATTTTCATGTTTTATTAACTAGTGATTTCTTTAATTCTTTTTAAACATACAAAGTGTGTCACGCTGAATATGGACTTGTGGATAGCCTGATTTTTGACTACTTATGTTTAAGTGCGTACACCAAACATGTTTTTCAAACTGGGAAAACTGCGCGCGCGAAGACTAATTTTTTAATTTTTTAATTAATGTTACTCTGAAAAATTTCTATAAATCTTTTTAGTTTTTGTACCATAATATAATCATTATAAGATTTATTATAAGCATAACAAAAATCTAAATAAATTTATCTACACAAAATTGTGCGTGTTGCTTAAAATCCTATATTTAATAAAGAAAAAAAAGTTTTTTTGTTTGTCAGTGTTTTTGCTTAAAAATCAATCATCGCATGAGCATTAGGGTGTTTTTGCTACTAAATACTGGTTCTTCATCATTTCAAGCGTTGATTTTGTTTTATCAAATTTGGTCAGGACCAGGAGACGGTTTTGGCCTAGTAGTTAGAGCGATCAACTACTGACGCAAAAGCACCCGGTTCGATCCCGGGAGGAGTCTAGTAAGAAAATTTTCTTTTCTACTTTCTATTTATGACCGTCTCCCGTGCTTCGGAGGGTATGTAAAACCGGCGGTTCCCCTGCTTTAGGGGCACGAGTTGATGGGGAAGTTAGGGTGGTCACGGGATGGCTGTGTGCCTGTCATAATGCGAGTACGATTGCCAGTCTGGGGGTGAGCAAAGACGGGGCACAATAAACTTCAGTGCAAGTAGGTCTAGAGCCACACCCGCAAAGATTAATTAAATTGTACTATAATAAAATCATAAGATTTATTATAAGCATAACAAAGATCTAAATAAATTTATCTACACAAAATAATGCGAAAAGTGTAGAAGAAGAAGAAGAAATTGTGCTTGTTGCTTAAAATCTTATATTTAATAAAGAGAAAGAATGTTTGAGAAAAAATAACATGTTTATTCAAAATAAAAATGACTTTGTCACTTGAGTTGGTAGTTGTGGACTCGATCCACACATACGTTAACTCGAAAGATTGGTCACAAAAAATCCCACTTGCTCCTATAAAATAATTCAATATCGTTCTCGTCCTTTCACCTATTGACAGAAGCATCATGTGAACTTTATTTTTTCACGGGTCCCTTGGAATATTACTTTGGTGGTTTGTCATTGCCTTCCGAGGAAAACGATGGGAATAAAGTTGTTGCTCCGCCTGGATATTAGGTTGTAGCCATCTTCTGGATTTTATGTGGAAGGGCAAGTTAACCTAACTTAACGAGTACTTCTCATTGTATTTCCTTCACTATATCAATCTCATACCATTTGCTTTAGAGGAAGCAGCTGAAGAAAAAATAGCACTTCCAAAAATGCCTCCCCTACCGTTTATCAGACCAGGATACGCCACTGACAGTGCTAAAAATATTGACCGATTTATGACGGTGAATAATAAAGCATCAAACAATTTTTCTGCATTTTATTGATTTTCTGTAATATAATTTAAGCATACTCTACTTGATATACTTTCTTTCCGCAGCAGAATGCCATTCTGGGCAAAGCAAGTAATTCGGCTCCTTTTGTTTGAGGTGCATCCTTATTAGCACCCTTTTTTACTTTTTCTCGGTGGCCCAATATCGACGCTATAGACACCACCACAAAGACCTGTAATGCTTGCACTTGTCTAAGAATTTTATTTATGATCATCAATTATATTTAAATAATTGTTAACTTACGGCGTAACTCTGAAGATCCACAACCCTGAAGATATTTTTATCTGTCCCTCCAATCATGACATAATCCTTCGTTATATATTTACCGCAATAAAGCTAAAATTGCTTATTTTGATTTTAGATTTTTAGGTTTCCTTTAATTTACCAAACTTTCATGAATATCCGGTTCCATATTTATTATCAATTGGCCGGTTCCATAATCCCATAACTGCAGAGAATTTTCTTTTTGCCAAGCACACGTCAATATCTCGGTTCCTTTTTTGGCTAATATCGATCCCTTCACCACACATGTGAATGCCAGATAGATGCCTTATTGCGTGAGGATGGCGCAAATCCCAAAATTGCACCACGTTATCCCAACCTCCGGTTAGGAACTCATGATTGGATCTGGGATTAAAACAAGATGCAAATACACGAGATACATGTCCATCAATTGCTCCCGGCGCTTCGCTAACAAATTAACGGATTATTTATCAAAATTGTGCAAATTCTCTATTTCACTTTTTGGCTAAACGGAATAATTTTATGCAGGTTACCTCGAGGTAAGAATACGTTCTTGGGCGCGTGTTTCTTCATCATACAGATATATTTTCAAATCATCCCGTATGTAATAAATTTTGGAAGACGTGGATGGTAAGCCATTCCAAATGTTTGACGTTTTTCCCTGATTGTATACACGCACTGATTAAAATCGTAATTCCAATTTTTTACGCATCCATTGGCATCTGCAACAAACTTTTAGTAAAATTTAATAAATAAATGTAGTTGCCTTCTAACATGTGCAGGTTAAGCAATTTGTGTTGGGATAATTTTGGGATACAGGGCGATGTTCAATACTAGTGACTGGAGAAGTCTCTTGTCTAGTTTCGACGTCGTATAATGACTTGGCGGTTTCGTTTGTTGACGATTTGAACATTCTGACAATTCCATCTGTGAAGCCTACAGCCAAACAGTCAAAATCTTCTGTGTATTTACAGCACAGTACATCTTTATTAGTTTCGCTTAAAATTGAAATAAGTAGTATTGATATAAAATAAAATTACGGGTAGAAAAATGTCGCGACCGCAATTATTCGTGGACTTTAGAAGAATTCCGAAAATTAAACGACTCTGAGTTCAGACATTTGGGTGCCATTGTTTGGGTTCCAGTAGATTAGAGTAGGTACTGCATTATTTTGACCTGACTTTATGTCAGTTTTACGAACTATAATTAGAAGGTTGGAAGTTTCTTTTTACATATCGATGACTGATGAAACAGTGCGCCGAAAAGTTCTGCCGCCAAAACAGCGGTGCCCAAATGTCGTCATCGTTTAGGGATTGAATAAAACTCGTTACAAAATTTTCAACAATACATACATGACAGATACAATGGTCAAATTTCCTTCAAATACCAATTGTTCGGTAGCCTGTGCAGCTTTTAACATGCTATCAATACCTTTTTCTTGTCCCCTTGCATACTGATTAATTATTGCGAAACTGTGCCTCAAGGATAACGGTTGGTCTAGTTGTAGGTCTTCTAGAGAGCCTTTTTGAGATTTGCTACTTGGTACATTATCAAGTTCGTCTCTTTCAGCCATCACCAAGCAGGTGTAAATATGTTCTCGCAGAACTAGAATTTTGAATTTGCCGCTCGAGATAATTCGAAAACGCGAGTACTAAAATAATTTCTAGGTTAAAATTGATCGACCATAAACTTTTAATTTTGACATTGGAATGTAAATTTAAAAAAATTGTTTTTGTTTTGTCAATTGTGTGTGCATGAAAATACATAACCAAATAATTATTTTATTTGCAAACATTTGACGGCCATTATAAAATTGACATATAAATTATCTGCATTACCAACAGTCACTTGGCAGCATCGCACGTTTGAATAATTCCGATTGGTTCTTAAAACTGCGCTATACGTCATAACCCTAACTTTTCCATGCTAAACGCACTCAAAAAAATTTAAAAAAAAACTAATGCCTCAGTTTGACCTCTACTTTTAAATAACAAAATTTAAAAAAATATTTATTATAAACATAACAAAAATCTAAATAATTTTATCTACACAAAGCGCGCTGCTTAAAAGCCTACATACAATGTTTGCTTAAAATCGATCATCTTCACTTGAGCATTAGGGCGTCTTCTTCGCCGCTAGATACTGGCTCTTCGTCACTTCTAGGCGTCGATTTTGTTTTATTGAATTTGCTCAACAGCTTTGTCATTTTTGGCGATTTGGACAAGTTAAAGCTCACTCTTCCTGATGATCTATTCGATTTTTGTCCAGTTTTTGAACTTGATGAATTGCCTCGACTGTTTTCATATCCCTTAAAAAATAAAATCAATATGAGATGAAATAATCCCAAAAGTTACATAAACATAATTACGTTACACGAATCAGTTGTAACCACTAAAATCTAACAGTGCATTAAAAATAAGTGATTTTTTGGAAAATTTCAGTTCCATGTGAAAGAAATAAAAGAAAAATTTGCGTGCCAAAAATAAAAACAGAGTGTTCTATAAAAAAATTTAATTATTTGATAAAATTTTGAATAGAAAGTTTATGGAGGCCGCGAATGATGGCGATTTAAAAAATTTAACCAATAAAAAAGAAATTTTATAATTAAAACTATTATTTTTATTAAAATTATATATATTATTAACCTTTGAAATTAATATTTGATTCAAATTTTTAAAATTATAAGGTTAAATGAACAATAAAACGAAACATTATTTGTGAGCTTTTAGCAATGGTTACTGCTGTCATCAGACAAAATGTTTGATGACATAAAACAAATAATGTTTCGTTTTATTGTTCATTTAACCTTATAATTTAAAAAATTTGAATCAAATATTATTTTATTGAAACAAAAGTGGAAAGCGAACGGAGAAATTTAATTTAAAAAGTTTTTGGTTAGCAACGATAATTTTTGAAAAGCAAATGCAAATGGTACTCAAAAAACCCAGCAGCAGCAGGAAATCAGCAAAAATGGCAAATCACGCTAAAACCTATAACTAAACAAATTTGATTCTAAAAAACATTTTAAAAACTCTATTATAAGAATAATTAATACGGAAAATTTAAAATAAATAACAACAAATATCAGCAAAATTTGGGGGTAGTTTTTAGTTTAAAAATACAAAATTAGTCAAATTGCAAATTTTCATACAAACCTCATATTCAAATCTTTGAGTAGATTGAATTAGTGGCGAATCTATGGGAGCTATGGGGGCTGAAAAAGTAATTTTGTATTTTAAACTAAAAACTACCCCCAAATTTTGCTGAAAGCCCCCCATAGCTTAGAAATGAATCAAATTAAATTCACTTGAGAATATAAATTCTAAAATAAGTTACTTAAATTAATTAAGTTATCCCCCATTAAGTTAAAAAATTTTAAAAGTTGAATTTTTAAAATTTTATCAGGCCCCTCCTTGAATTGATCCTAGATCTACCACTGGATTTGTTAAAAGATTTAATTCGTACGTTTTATTATGTTTAACGTATCTCGTTAATCCCTTCCAACGACGCGCACCGTTGGAGGGTAAATCCCTATGGGGTGATTACAATTTTTAATTCGTATGTTACGTGTGAAATTTAGATTCAAGTTTTTATATTAAAATCGACGGTGTCGGATGCCTTTGAAAACACACACACACACAAAATTGAGATTTTATAATATAAGGCAGTGCTCTATGTCCTCGCATCAATTTTGAAATTAAATTTAGTATATTTGATGAAAGATTGATTCCAATTTATTTAAATGTACTTCAAAACTTAAGAAGTGAAGGAAAAAATTTGGATGGGATGGAGAGCAGTATGTGCCAACAAGAAACTGCTAAAGTCTAAATTTGACAATCAGAGAGGAAGAAAAACTGCGATCTTTGAGTGAAAGGTGATGAGAACTGATTTTGGGCTGAATATCGATTGACCTGATGGTAGAAAAATTAGATAATCATAAAAAGACACCTGAAAAATAAAGGGACGGAAAGCAATTTAATTTAAGAGATGAAAGGTAAAGGAATTTGTAAAGGAGTTTTAAAGTAAAATGGCAGAAAAATGTTAATTTTAAAAAATTGTGACCACTGAAATTAAACAGTGAATTTCAAATAAAGAAATTATAAAATATTGAAAAGAAAAAGTGCAAACTAAAATAAAAACAAAGTTTTTTGTTTAAAAAATTGATAAGTTGACATTTACAACAGCTCAACAGCGAAATTTTCAAAATACGGTCAGTTCTATAACAAACGCCAATACGCATGCACGCAAAAATGAATTTAAGTTTCAATTGAAGTAAAGGTAGGGACGTATGGGACTCAAAATTTATAAAAAAAAATTGAAAATGAACCAGTAAATATAAATTTTAAACTTTTGCATCTAACACAAAATTTTAAAATAAAGAAGTGGTCACACATACAAAATTTTAAACAACTTTTACTTTATTTTAATAAAAATTATTTATTGTATTTTTGGGGATAGTTTTTAGTTGATTACAAAAAGGGATTATAACTTTCCGCAACCCAAAATAATCAAATTTGGTAATAAGTCTATGGTCCATGCAGCCCAATTTCAATAAGATCATCAATTATTAAAAGAAATTAGACCATAGCAATATAGTGAGAAAAATGTCGAAATGATGAAGAACGAAGATTAGATGGCGAGGATATGTGACGAGGAGAAAAAAGATAACGATCCAAGAAAAATAACGGAAAGGAGACCACTCCAGACAACAAACAGGAGAAGAGAGAGATGGCTCGACGAAGTGAGGGAGATCTCACTAAAGTGGAACAACAAACTGGAGAGAGAAATGCATGAATAGACAGCTGTGGAGAGACATAGCGGCAGGAAACAAAAAGCGTACAAAGCTGAAGACTTTAAAAAGGTCGGAATATTCCTTTGGAATGAACGTCATTTATTATTACTTCAAAACGTTTACTTTAAAAATTTTCTAAAATTGGGGATGGCGCAGAGAGCAATGGAAAAAGCCATGTTAGAAATCACGAGAAAAGATAGAATATCCAATGCCAAAAAAGGGAGTAGTAGATATCGTTGAATGTGTGGGGAGGTAGGATACGCGGTACAAAAAAAATACTGGAGTGGGGATCAAGAACAGAAAGAGAAGAAAATTGCTGTAAATTAAATATTTGCTCAAAGCAAAAATAAACGCAAGATTTTAGAGAAAGCCTACGTCCTGCAGTGAACAGCCAACGATAATGATGACTTTGAACTCTCAATAGCCCAAAAACACAATACCAAATGGCAAAAAAAATTAACTTACCATCATCAAGTCCATTATAGTTGGGCCTCTTGCCCAACCGCAATCTCCTCTTCCAAAAATCCAACCCGGTGAAATACCTTCCGGATCGTCCAAAATAATTGCATTTCTGCACGAGGTGTAAAGAATTCGCGATATCAAAATGGCACTAATCTGAAACTATGGCTTAGTAAAATTGCCCAAACTTGTTGTTGGATTTTCGATATAACCTGCAGGAAGAAAAGAAACACCGTTATAACAATAAATATAACGAATGCTGTTTCTATGGGTTTTCGTAATAGGACTAAACATCCGGAAGTATGAATGGAATCCAAAACGGTCGATGGCTGATTTTTCCACACATCTACCGCATCGGTTTGTTGTAAAGGATCATGAAAGCATTGCATTGGAAAATCAACTTTACAGCAACTCCACGGTATAACGGGCAGGTGTATTCCTTCGTGAGATGTTTTTAGCCTACAAAATCAAAAAGTGAAATAACGACCAAAGGGTTGTTTCTTACCAAAGCTTCTTACTCTTTTACTAGAGGATCTTCCATTTTAACGTGGTATTCGTCAATCCAGGAAGCTTCATACCAATCTCGGTAACCTGACACACCACAACATTTATGCATCACTTGTAACTTGTCGATTGTATATTTCCAATAATGATCCTTTAAATAATTTTGCATTCCCTTCTCCATGGAGTGTCTCATGGAGCGAACAATGTGCTTGGATATCTTGACGGCCATCAGTGCCAATATGACAATATTAAATAAAGTATTACAGCTGCCCAAAATCCATAAGAATAATAATTTTTTTGTGCTCTTCCTACAAAAAAAACATCAATTCGCTGTTAACTATTTTATTAGATGGTTCAACTTGTGGGCTTGAAGATAACATTTTTGGCATATTTTGATTCCGATTAAATTTTGAAAAACCACATGCGTTCCATACAATCCTATTACTGTAAATACGAATTTCACTTCGGATTTTTCGAATACAAAATAGGAGAAACTGCAAGACAAATATAAATGCACATCATAATAATGATGAGGCCCAAAACAACTTGGGTTAAACTTAACACAATAAATACAATTGCATTGTGGAATCTTTGCCTTTTTGTGAGTCGCACAAGACCAATAGGCATTATTTTATGATATTATCAACAAAAACCTTAGTGTATAAATTTGTAAAATATAAAATGACAATTATCGAATCATTAAAGTGGGTAGGTTTCTACCATTGACGTACCGTTGACTTGGTAATCTTGATAACAAAAGTTATTATTGATCAAACTTATCAATATTACGAATTTGAAAATTAGTTCAATTGAAAGCGTAATTCTGAAAAAAATACAAAATGGAAACTGCTGCAGCAGACGAATCGAAAAAAGCAAGGGTACTTCCGAACGAAGAAAAAGATTCCCTGTTTTCGGACGCTGAAGTTGTAGGTGAGCAAAGATAAAATTTTCAAATGTTATCCAATAAAACAATAATTGTGCATTTCATGAATCAGAGGAAGAAGAAGTCGAAGTGGAAGAAGTTGCTGAAGAAGAATTCAGACCAGAATATTCGGATGAAGATTTAGAAAAATTGGTGGAATTCATTAAAAAAATGACAACTTTGTACGACTTGAGAGAGGACGATTGGACCCAATATAACGAAATAGGAATAAGAGAATTTTTTCTCGACCCAACCCAATGCTTATTACTGATATATTTTCATTGCGATAGCTTGGAAGTTGCTTCGTGTTTTCCCGAAGAGCCAGTAACGGATTTGAATTATTTTATTCGGGAGCCTAAAGAAGTATTCGATGTCCAAACGTTTCACGACAACATAACTTTTGGAACGGCGAACGATAACGTCGAGGGCACAATTTTGAGTGTGTTAGAGACAATATATGCTCCAATTTTTTTTAACATCACCACTTGGCCTGACAGTGTCAAAAGCGATTTTTGCACAGCTTTGCATAATTTTTTATGCAAAATTACAGATTTGCATCATCGGTTGTACGGTCTAACGGTTATTTACATACCTCAGGAAGGTTTAAATCTTCCAGTTGATGTAGCCAGTAAAGATAAAGAATTAGTTAAGCGATTGGAAGGAATTGTAGTGTATTGGACACGACAAATTCATGTTGGTTTACAAGACCAAGATCAAAACACCACCGAAGATCTACTATGTCCAATTGACGAGTTCGAGTTTTGGGTTTACAGATGTAAGTTGTTTTTTTCACAGTGATCCTTGTCAAAAACGTGTTTTCAGATGAAAATTTGGCTGGATTAAACTATCAACTAACAAATCCAAAATTACAACACATTTGCGACATTCTCTCCGCCGTTCATTCCACGTATGTAAGACAATTTCTCCTGTTGGCTGAGGAAATTCAACGGAACATGATGGAAGCCAAATCCAATATCGAGTATCTGCAAATTATTAAATTGCCTTGCCTAAGCTTGAGTGCAGTTACAATTCCAAGCGAAATTTACAGCAAATTATCCCACATACTCAATCTATTTCGATACATTTGGATGAAGAGTGCCTTTTTTAATACGAGAGAAAAAATGACTTCGCTTTGCAGAGCGCTCAGTAATCAAATCATTCTGCAATGTAAAGATTACATTAATTTTCAAGTGATGTTTAAAGATAAACACACTCGGGCAGCGATCAAAATGTTCCAAATCTGCATCGATTGCTGCATCGATTACATTAAAATTTATGTTTCGGTTAGTACTATGGTCTTCCAATTTACTTTTGCTAAAAAATTTACACCTCGTAGGTTGCGCAAGCCCATACGGACTTCACGCCTTGCCCATGGAATTTAGACAAGGCGCCGATTTTTAACCACATCGATACGTTCATCCAAAGATGCAAAGACATGATAGAAATCATCGAGGCGATGATCATTTTTGGACGATTTGACGAAACGGAAGAAATACCAAAACCGTTGTTTGGTGGTACAAAAGGAGAGGAATTTGAAAATTGGTGTGTGAGAATTGAGGAAATGCTTCAAACCGCCGTGGATCAAATAGAAGCGGTATCAAATCCAAATTACAAATCCAAATGCCAAATTACATTAAGGGAATTTGTAGGAAAAATCCAAAATTTTAGATGTGCAAGATTCGTCATGGAACGATGCTCTTTTGAAGTTCCGCAGCCAAATGAAAGATATCGAAATCGTGATTGAAAATCTCGTGAACGCAATTTTTTCCGAAATACACACTGTAGATGAGGGTGTCGAAGCTTTAGCTGCGCTGTACAATTACTCAAAACGCAGCACTTTAAAAAATTTATTCGATCGGAAAACTCATTATGTATTGCGAATAAGCCTTGGGAAAAACTGAAAATGTAAAGTTTTCTTTTAGGTGTACAAATTGTTTGCCGAAGAAATTCACGATTGCAAAGACGATTTGATGAATGAGCAAGACGAATATCCGTCGCAGTATCCGTACTATGCCGGAAGAGCTATGGTGGCAAATTTGAAAAGGAACAGATTGCAATTGTTAAAAAAGGTACCGCAAACGTACTGTTTCCGATTTGCAGATGACTAACTTACATACCTTTTTAGGTACTGGACGATGCTGCTTGGATGAGACCTTGCAGTATAACGGAAGAAATTTATAAGCAATATTCTCAACTATTGGTATCAATTGACAGGATAATATTAAATTTATACCGAAAATGGATAGACAACATTGGAGAAGACGTTACTCAAAGATTGAAAAGGTCCCTGATGAATCGAAGTCCGACAAAACCGGGTCTGTTAGAATGTAATATTGACAGGTCCCTGTTGGATCTGTTTCGCGAAGCCAAATATTGGGAAGCTTTGAAATTTGAAATACCCGGACACGTGAATACCGTGTACAAGAAAGCGAATTCCATAAAAATTGTGTATGAAAGCGTTTTGTCTGTGGTTATGGACTACAACAAAATTTTGGCAGCTCTTTCAGATGAAGAACGTTTGCTTTTTAAACAGCTCATCAACAACGTGGAGAAGAAAGTTGCCCCAGGTTTATCGAAGCTTAATTGGGCGACCGATGTTTCCGATGCTTACATTGCCGAATGTTGCGCAGTTACAGCAGATGTTTGTATTTTGGACTATTCCGTTTTGTCATTTTTGATTCAAAACATTTGTTTCAGTTACAAGATTTTTTGGACGACTACAAAGGATGCAATTTACAAATCGTTGCCATTTGCGAAAAAATTTGCGACACCCCCATGATATGTCTAACCCAAAACTATGCCTACGACTTGATAGAACTAATACAGGAAATGAGCACATATCGAAATGAAACAATAGAAAAACTGATTTCGCATTATCAGCAAATAATTCAATATCTGATTGTTGTTTTTGAGGGATTCGAATCGAACATACAAGCTGTAACTTATACCATTTCTTGGAATTCTAAATTCTTTTATCCAATGTCTTGTAGATGGCCGATCAATGGATTAAATACATTTACAACTTTGATGTTCTCGTTGAAGAAGCCTTAAGGGTTTGCGTCAAAAATTCAATGCAGACCATGTACGAAGCTTTGCATGGAGACGGAACTACCGGGCCCACTCCAATATTGAAACTGGAAGCAAATCTAAAACATAATCGAGTGAGTTACAACATTATTTTCTTGCATCCCTTTGGTCGATTTAACTCATTTTCCACAATTTTCCTACCTCATCGGATTTTGGTATCCATTGATACCGCACTTTTGTAATTTTTTTAATAAATATTTATTTAAAAAAAAAGTTGACGGGAGTAAGGATCGAACCCAGGATTTTTAAATTTAAAGAGAAATTTAAAGAGAGTTGCGAGGACAATGGATCAGTTTTCGGACAAATTGTGACGAAGATTCGTATAATATGCGAGTGATCGCCAATAGTGAAGGATAGAAATCTCGTTCGTCAGAATTCGTCCGAAAACTCGCTAAATTGAAATTACTCTATAATTACATTTTAGATTAACTTTGAACCTGCTTTGGCTGACGTAGCTTACGTAATATCGGACGTGTTGCCTAGTATAACCAACACTTTGAAATCTCTACCACGGTTAATCGATAAATTTCACATAACGGAAACCAATTACGACCGTTTTACATTGTAATCCAAAACGACGAAGACTGCAAACGATTGCAAGTTTTATTAAACGAAGAGGTGACGACGAATGTTCAAGAAATGCAAACTTACCTCTTGACATGGGAACCGTTTCGAGATATGTGGGAGGTGGATAAAGATCGCTTTATAGAGAGATACGAGCAACAGAGACCAAATGCAGCCCAATTTGATTCCGACATTGGCCGATATACGGAAGTAGCAAATAACGTGCAAGTGCAAGAATCAGTCAGTTCCGTCCATTTCATTGTCGTTAACGCTGTAGAGTTGAAGAAAGCCGTCATCGAACATTGCATCGGATGGCAGGGAAAACTATGCGCCCTTCTCAATAAATTAACGGAACAAAAAATTAATGACGTTTACACCTACATGAAAGAAAACGGAGAACTGTAATTTTTCCCATCAATTTTTTTAATTTTACATTTTTCAATAATTTAATTTCAGGGCAATGCGCGAACCGAAAAATTTGGACGAAATGCAAATTGCTATGCAAACGTTTGACAGATTATTGGAGGAAGCCCCGTTGATGTCGGAAGACTTTCCAACAATAACCGATCAAATAATAACCCTCGATAAATACAAAGTAGAATTTAGAGAAGAAACCAGAACATTGGAAAAAACATTCCAATAGAATGGCTGAAATACTTAGAGCTATTGGAAGAGGCCGAAAAGTTACTAAATTACGCTAAGGTGATCGATCGGGATTCTAAAAAAGCAAACAAAAATCCCATTACTTAACTTTTTTCCTTATCCATTTCTTCTTTTTTCTTCTTAAGTTTCTATTAGTTCGCAAACCAAAGCAATGTTTACATTTCCAACATGTTTAGGAAAATTTCAAAACTGGTTTGTTGGAAGCTGCTGAAATATTTCGTAGAAATGGAGTTGAATTGTTAGATGACTTTCTGACAAACGGTCCGTTTGGTGCAGATATTGCACCTAAAGATGCGTTGTCATATTTGGGAAATATAAGAGCACATTTAAACGAATTGAGAAGGCGTGAAGCTCAATTACGTAAAGATTTGGGAGTGTTCGATCTCAGTTTGCCCGAATCGTTGGAAATTCAACGTTTGGAAAGAGTAATGTTTTGCATTTACCGACTTTCGACATTTCACGTTCAGTTTTTTTAGGAACTGGCAGCGCTGGAACTTGTTTGGCAATTGGCCGACGAATGGGATACGGCTTGGGAAAATTATAAATCGGGCGAGTTTTGGACCATTCAAACAGAAGATATGGAAGACAAAGCGCAAACTTTGTTTAGAAAGCTAACCAGGCTCTCCAGAGAACTTAAAGATAAAGGGTATAATAATGCATATTCCTTTTTGTAATTTGGATAGTAAAATCTTGTTTTCGTTAGTTGGGACATAGTGGATCACACTCGAACTCGAGTCGATGCATTTAGAAGGACTTTACCGTTATTGGCTGATTTGAAAAATTCGGCCATGCGCGAAAGGCATTGGGATCGAGTTAGAAAAGCGATGGGCGTGGAATTTGATCAAAATAGTCCAGAATTTAATTTGGAAGCCATCATTGCGATGCAAATGCAAAATTATGCGGAAGAAATCAACGACATTTCTAATGCGGCCACCATGGAATTGCAAATAGAAAGAGGAATACAGGCAATTAAAGAACTTTGGAATACCATGCCGCTCGAAATGATGCCACACAAGGACAAAGGAATATACAGGTAATATAATTTCTGTAAGAAGATGGGGACTGCGCTTAATTAAATTTTTCTTGCAGAATTAAAACTGTTGATGAATGTTTTCAAGCGTTAGAAGAAAATATGTTGCAATTATCTACAATGAAGAGCACTCGATATGTGGAACCGTTCGCAAGGGAAGTGGA
This sequence comes from Lycocerus yunnanus, assembly GCA_036346125.1. Taxonomy (NCBI): domain Eukaryota; kingdom Metazoa; phylum Arthropoda; class Insecta; order Coleoptera; family Cantharidae; genus Lycocerus; species Lycocerus yunnanus. The sequence goes on along the minus strand of JARFIX010000005.1, from coordinate 4,551,597 downwards.
TTTCTGGGAACGTGCCCTATCGTACATAATGGAAACTATAGAAGTTTGTCTCACTGTCCAAAGGCAGTGGCTGTATCTAGAGGTATGATTTGGTTTTTGGGGAAAATTATCAGAAAAATTTACGTTATCCTTTAGAATATATTTGGGGGCGAAGATATTCGTAAGCAATTGCCCAAAGAAACAGAGGACTTTGATCGTCTGACCAGAGAGTGGTTGACCATAACCAATAAAATGAACAGCGCCAGAACTGCTTTAAAAGCTACACATTACGAACCACCACCTGCTCTTCTGAATCAATTAAATAAGATGAACGATAAACTCGAGCTAATACAGAGGGCACTTGAGCGCTATCTCGAAACAAAACGCCACATATTTCCAAGGTTTTACTTCATTTCTAACGACGACATGCTTGAAATTCTTGGAAATGCCAAAAAACCCGAAGCAATTCAGCCGCATTTCAAAAAATTGTTTGATAACATAAATAAAATAAAAATCCAAAAGGTAATGGGGACTGGAGAAATGTCATTTTCAAAATTCATAACATTAATTTTCGTCTTAGAACAACATCATCAATAAATTGGAAGGTATTGGCATGTTCGCCGAAGATGGAGAGTTTATGGAGTTTAGCAGGAACGTGTTGCTCGATGGACCCGTAGAAATGTGGCTTTCTGACATTGAAACTGCCATGAGATTAACGTTGCGGGTGGAATTTAAGCCTTGCAGAAACGATTTGAAGAAAATGCTTTCCAAACGCGACAAATGGCTTCTGGCAAATTGTGGTCAATTGTGTAATGCTTGCAGTCAGGTAAGTCATGGGCATATTTTGAATGAGAGTACTTTCTTTTCGCTATTTAAAACAGATACAATGGACAACCGATTGCACGAGAGCCTTGGTACACTGCAAAATAATGGAAAATAAGAAACCGATGAAAAGTTGCGAAAAAAACAGAATCAGGTGCTTGGCAAACTTTCGGAGCTCAGTCGAAAAGATTTGCCCAAAATTCAAAGATTGAAAACCAACTCTCTTATTACGATAGAAATACATTCACGTGACGTAATCGATCGAATGTATAAAGCCAGTACGTATTTACTATAATTATTTATATTTTGTTTCTGTAAACCACCTCATTGGTCAGTGCAGTGGTAGCTGGCAATGTTATCTAACTAATAGTGCTTCCAGGATGGCTTTGTGGTGTTTAGCCTAACCTGAACTACAAAATACTAACTTAACAATACCAAAATTAAGTAGGGTCTACGCGGAAATAACCTTACATCTAAAAATTACATCAATAAATTTTTTTTTATTTTTCAGATTGTACCGACACGTCTTCATTTGAATGGCTATCGCAATTACGATTTTATTGGGAAAGAGACGTCGATGATTGCGTCATAAAGCAAACTAATACCAAGTTTATGTATGGCTACGAATATAACGGGAATTCGGGAAGACTTGTTATTACTCCTTTAACTGATCGGTAAGCATTTTTTCCCAAACAATGAGATTTTTGAAAATAATTCTACATTTTAGATGCTACATAACCTAACAACGGCTCTTCATTTGTACCGAGGTGGTAGTCCGAAAGGTCCTGCGGGAACGGGAAAAACAGAAACCGTCAAAGATCTTGGAAAAGCGATGGGCATGTGGGTTATTGTTAACAATTGCTCGGAAGGTTTGGACTACAAAAGCATGGGAAAATGTTTTTCCGGATTATCTCAAACTGGAGCGTGGGGTTGTTTCGACGAATTTAATCGAATCAATATCGAAGTGTTATCGGTCGTCGCCCAGCAAATTTTGTGCATCTTGCAAGCAATTTCGCAAAAATTGAAAACTTTTGTGTTTGAAGGTACAAAAACCTTTCCGTTCATCTCCAAATATTCCTACAAACAAAATTTTTATAGGCACCGAAATCAATTTAAAGCTTACCTGCGGTATTTTCATAACCATGAATCCAGGATATGCTGGACGTACCGAACTACCCGATAATCTAAAATCAATGTTCAGGCCAATATCAATGATGGTTCCAGATAATTTGATAATTGCAGAAAATACCCTCTTCAGCGATGGATTTCAAAATACCAAACTCTTGTCGAAGAAGGTTTGAATACCTTTTTTTCCCACTCGTAGTTGATTAATTTTTTCGCAAGGTGTTTACGCTATATCAACTCGCAACGAGGCAACTGAGCAAACAAGATCATTACGACTTTGGTTTACGATCCATGGTTGCACTTCTAAGGTATGCCGGTCGTAAACGTCGAATGCTTCAAGAATTACCGGAAGAGCAAATTGTTTATTTGGCTATGGTCGATATGAACATTGCCAGATTTACTTCCAACGATGTTCCTCTTTTCAACGGAATCATGTCCGATATTTTCCCTGGCGTTAGCATACCAGTCGTGGATTACGATGAGTTCATCAATGCAATAACTGCGGAATTTACTTTGGCCGGTTTGCAGGTATCTGACCCAAATGCAATAGGTACCTAACCCAGCCGATATTCGATCCAATATTAAATTTTAGAGCATACCTAATGCGATAACAAAAGTAATCCAATTGTACGAAACCAAAAATTCTCGTCATTCGGTAATGCTTTTGGGCAAAACTGGAACAGCCAAAACGGTGACGTGGCAAGGTTTGAAAAATGCACTGGGTCGCATGAAAAAAGAAGAGAAAAAGCCCGGCTATAATTATGTAATGGAGTATCCCATCAATCCCAAAGCGTTGAATCTTGGAGAATTGTATGGAGAGTATAACCTTAGCACTAACGAATGGTTGGATGGCGTTATCAGTTCGACTATGAGACAAACTTGTTCGGGTAATTCATTTTGCAAGTTCCAATCGTTCGATTTTTTATATTTTAATTTGCAGACGAAACTCCCGACGAAAAATGGATTCTGTTTGACGGTCCGGTAGATGCAGTGTGGATTGAAAATATGAACAGTGTGATGGACGACAATAAAGTGTTGACTCTTATCAACAGCGATCGTATTACGATGCCCGAACAAGTTTCCTTACTTTTTGAAGTGGGCGATTTGGCCGTTGCTTCTCCTGCCACCGTAAGTAGATGTGGTATGGTGTACAACGACTACAAAGATTGGGGTTGGCAGCCGTTTGTTGCATCGTGGGTACAAAAACAAACAAAAAAGGGGAAAAGATTTCAAGATACGGTAAGGCACTGTAACATAATAGCGATCCCTGGACATCACCATATTTTGCGTTTCAGATGAGAACTTACTTTAAGTATTATTTGGGAATGACATTAGAATTTAAGAGATTAAATTGTGAAGAAACGGTTCCTTCTGCCGAACTTAACGTGGTATCATCCTTGTGCAAGTTATTGGACATGTTTGCTACAAAGGAAAATGGATTGGATCCAAACAATGAAGACCAATTTGATGACATGTCCAAATTGTGGTATTTGTTTTGGTACTTTTACACGTCCGTAGCCGAAGGATTTGCGTCAATTAATCACGAAACATTTCAGTCTAATATGGTCGGTTTGTTGTACGGTGAATGAGGATGGTCGAAGAAAATTGGACAACTTCATTCGGGAGAAGGAAGGTGTGTTTCCGCTGAGAGACACGGTTTACGAGTATTACGTTGACGTACGAAGTAAATGCTTTCAATCGTGGGAAGACAAATTGTCGGAATCGTGGAAATATACAGCCGGGTAAGTAATTTTTTTCAATCAACTTCCAAAACATAAAATATTGCTGCTTTAGGGCGCCATTTTTCAAAATCATAGTTCCCACGGTTGATACCGTTCGATATCAATTTATACTGAGTGCTTTGATAGCCCAAAACTATCCGGCTCTTTTGACCGGACCCGTTGGAACGGGAAAAACTTCCACTGCGCAATCTGTTTTGGCAACTTTAGATCCAATGAGATACACCATTCTAAACATAAATTTGTCGGCACAAGTAAAACGGTGAAAAAAATTTGAAACTAATTATCATGAGAAAAACATTTTAGACATCGTCGATCAACATCCAAGATACGGTAGAAAGTCGAGTGGAAAAACGAACCAAAGGTACGTATGTACCCGTTGGTGGCAAATTCATGATTACGTTTTTGGACGATTTCAATATGCCAGCTAAAGAAACTTACGGATCTCAACCTCCATTAGAATTATTAAGACAATGGATGGATTATGGATTTTGGTATGACCGTTTGAAGCAAACCCGTAAATACGTCCAGGCAATTTTTTCCCCACTTTCGCAAGAAAACCATGCTAATAGTTTATTTTGACCCCTAATAGAATATGTTACTTTTGGCCAGTATGGGTCCACCAGGAGGTGGTCGTCAAAGTATTTCCGATCGAACTTTGAGCAGATTTAACTTGATTAATATGACGTTTCCTGCCGAATCTCAGATTATTCGAATATTTGGTACCATGTTGTCGCAGCATCTGACAGGATTTGACGAAGAGGTTAAAATGACGGGAAGAGAAATTACCGACACCACGATCCATCTTTACAAAAACGTGATCGTGAAAATGTTGCCCACTCCGGCGAAAATTCATTACCTGTTCAATTTGCGAGATATTTCCAAGGTATTCCAGGGACTTTTAAGAAGCCACAAAGATTATCAAAATACCAAAAGTACCTTGCTAAGACTCTGGATTCACGAATGCTACAGGGTGTTTTACGATAGGCTAATTGACGACAAGTGCGTTGTCCATCGATTATCCATACAATTAATTTTGACTTGACAATTTGCAGGGATCGTGAATGGTTTTTGAATCAAATGAACGAACAATTGGGTGCCCACTTCGAGTTGACAATGCACGCTTTGTGCACTAATAAAGAAATTCCAATTTTTGGGGATTTACTAAATCCATTCCAAATATATGAAGACTTGCAAGATTTTGCTGCAATCCGTAATTACATTACGCTACAAATGGAAGAATATAATGTGTCGCCTGGAGTCGTGCGCTTGGATATTGTGCTCTTTAAAGATGCCATTGATCATATTTGCAGAATCGTGAGAGTCGTTTCTCAGCCAAGAGGAAATATGTTACTTGTGGGAATAGGTGAGAAATAACAAATAAATCGAAAGTGTTTTATTCTTCTGACGTCGTCCCGTCCCTGGGGTTGTTACTTACGATGATAATCCAACAGATACTTTTGTTTAGGTGGAAGTGGGCGACAATCTCTTGCAAGAATTGCCGCGTACATGTGCGAACTTAATACTTTCCAAATCAACGTAACAAAAAACTATAAAATGAACGAATTTCGTGAAGATTTAAAGGTTCTGTACAATTTGAGTGGCGTAGAATCCAGACCGACGTCGTTTTTGTTCAACGACATTCAAGTTACCGACGAAGGATTTTTGGAGGTTATTAACAACATGCTTAGCAGTGGAGAAGTATCGAATTTATACAAACCTGACGAATTCGAAGATGTATGTCCCAATTTAATGTCAATTGCAAATGATCGTTTTTAATTTAGGTAAAAAATAAATTATCCAATGCTGCGACCAAAGCTGGCGTTCTGCCGACAACGGAACCGATGTATGCTTTTCTCATAGAACGTGTTCGAGCAAATTTACACATCATACTGTGCATGAGTCCCATTGGAGATAAATTCAGAAATCGGCTACGCCAGTATCCATCTTTGGTGAACTGTACCACAATCGATTGGTTTTGTGATTGGCCAAAGGAAGCTCTGTTGGAAGTTGCCAACAAATACATTGGCGATGTAGATTTTGTTGCCACAATCACAGGAGAAAAAAGCGTAGGCTTAAAGTAAATTTACATTTGTCGAGATTTAAATTTTTGTTGCACAAAATAGGACAAACGACGAGAATCTGTTCTGGTATCCAGTCAGGACAGGTTAAAAGAAGGCGTAGCAATAACTTTTGCAACAATTCACGATTCGGTAGCTAAAACTTCTAAACAAATGATGTTGGAACTCAAAAGACCAAACTATGTGACGCCCACCAATTACTTAGAATTGGTAGCCGGTTACAAAATGTAAGTGAAGATTTGGCTTTGATATTTTTTTCCAATACCATGCATTTTCAGAATGTTAAACAACAAACGAATTGAAATTGCTGGGCAAGCCAATAAACTACGGAATGGGCTTTGGAAAATTGATGACTGCAGAGGAAAAGTCGAAACCATGTCTGTAGAATTAGATGAAGCGCTGGTTAAAGTGGCAGAATTCCAAGTGCAGTGCGACGAATACCTAGTTATTATCGTCAGTCAGAGAAAGGAAGTCGAAGAAGTACAAAAGGAGGTGACCGTAAAAAGCATCAAAATTGGAGAGGACGAAATTCAGTGCAAAAAATTGGCTGCTGTAGCACAAGCTGATTTAGACGAAGCTATGCCTGCTTTGGAGGAAGCCATTAGAGCATTAGATTCTCTAAATAAAAAAGATATTAGTGAAATGAAGTCTTACGGTAAACCACCGGTTAAAGTCGAAATGGTTATGGAGGCGGTGATGATTTTGAAACAGGTGGAGCCAACGTGGGCAGAAGCAAAAAGGCAATTGGGAGACAATAACTTCTTAAACAATTTAAGAGAGTTTGATAAGAACAATGTGAGCGAAAAAACTATGAAAAAAATTGCAGTGTATACAACAAACGTAGAATTTGTGCCAGACAAAATTGGCATAGTCTCGCTAGCTGCAAAATCTTTATGCATGTGGGTGATAGCCATCGAGAAGTATGCCAAAGTATGGAAGTATGTATTATTGTTGATTATATCTTGTGAAAATATGAAAAACATCTTCATTTTAGAGTGGTAGGTCCAAAGAAAGCCAGGTTGGATGAAGCACTGGAATCGCTAGCTGAAAAACAAAGACAATTGGCGGAAGCCCAAGCAAAATTGGCCGAGCTCAACATGATGTTAGCTCGATTGCAGAGAGAATATGAAGAAAAGTTAGTACAAAAGGAAGAATTAAACAAAAAGGCGGAATTGTTGCGATTGAAACTAGAGCGGGCTGCTATGCTGGTGGAAAATTTGGCAGGAGAAAGGGAACGTTGGGATGAAACGGTCTTCAATTTAGACCAACAATTTTGCAACTTGCCTGGAGATTGCTTACTTGCTACGGCATTTGTTTCATATTTAGGTCCATTCGTGTCGCAATACAGAGAAGCTCTTGTTAGTTTATGGTTAAACGAGGTAAAATTTTTCTTTTGCAAATAGAAAATTTGAAGGTGAAATTGTCGATTGCCTAGGTGAAAGTATTGGAAATTCCTTACGATGAAGCGTTCAATGTTATTAATTTTTTGAGTGACCCTACCACTATCAGAGAATGGAACATTCAGGGCTTGCCATCAGATGGCTTTAGTACAGAAAATGGAATAGTAGTTACGCGTGGCACACGATGGCCTCTGATTATAGATCCTCAGTGTCAAGCCCAAAAATGGATCAAGTTTATGGAGGCCAATAACGATTTAAAGGTAAAATAAGGAAAATTGATTTTTTCCTGAATCCATTTATAATAATTATTTCCGTAGGTTATAGATTTTGGGATGCCAAATTATATGAAAATAATAGAAATTGCCGTCCAAACTGGTAAGCCGGTTCTTCTGCAAAACATTATGGAAGACATGGATCCTTCGTTAAATCCAATTTTAACTAAAGCCGTCGTCAAGCAAGGAGGAATGGATTTAATTAAATTTGATGAGAAAATGATTACCTACAACTGGAAGTTTAGATTTTTCATTACTACGAAACTAACAAACCCCCATTACCCGCCTGAAATTTCCACAAAAACTACCATTGTAAATTTTGCCGTAAAGCAGCAAGGACTGGAAGCTCAACTTTTGGGCATAGTGGTCAGAAAAGAAAGGCCGCAGTTGGAAGAACAAAAGGATAAAATGGTTACCACCATTGCAAAAGGTATTTGTTACCCTTTTTTGATGCATGGGGATGCAACCTTCCGCTCTTTGGTCACTAATTATATGGAAGTACATTAAAAACCACTGCTTACAGGAAAAAGAACTTTAATTGATTTGGAAAACGAACTGCTAAGATTACTTAACGAAAGCCGAGGTTCGTTATTAGAAGATGCCGAGTTGTTCAATACACTACAAGTTTCAAAAGCTACCTCTATAGCGGTGACCAAGAGTTTAGAAGTGTCCGAAACAACCGAAATTCAAATCGATATGGCCCGAGAAGTATGGTAACACCACCGATATAGCTATGGTTCTTATTTGAACTCATTTTAGGGATACAGACCAAGTGCGGAGAGAGCTTCCATATTATTCTTTGTTTTGAACGACATGGGCAGAATAGATCCAATGTATCAATTTGCTTTAGATTCATACATTTTGCTATTCACGCAGTCCATCGATAAAAGTCCAAAATCGTCTCATCTGCCCGATAGAATTACAAACTTGAACGATTACCATACTTATGCCGTTTACAAGTTTGAAATCTCTAAAATTACTTTTTTCTGTACCTTGATTATACTTGCAATTCTTTCAGAAACACCTGTCGAGCTTTATTTGAACAACACAAATTGCTGTTCTCGTTTCATATGTGCATAAAAGTGTTAGAAAATCAAGGAAAGATTGTTCAGGCCGAATACAATTTTTTACTCAAAGGTGGTGTAGTTTTGGACAGAGAAAATCAAATGGATAACCCATGCCGTAAATTGTTTTAATTTTTTCCATTAAATATTTTGGCACAATCTCGAAATTTATTTAGCTTGGATGAGCGAAGAAGCTTGGGATAACATAACGGAATTAGATAAAATTGCCGGTTTTCATGGAGTGATTTCCACGTTTGAACAATTCACGAGAGATTGGCACGTTTGGTATATCCACACCGAACCAGAAACTTTACCTTTGTTGGGTTTGTATCTAACATGTGATCCAATTCCCCTGTGCTAAATGGCCTCCTTCCTCAGGCGAATGGGAAGATCAATCTAATGAATTTCAAAAAATGCTGTTCGTGAGATGTTTACGCAGAGACCGAATATCCTTTTGCATTTCTACATTTATTGTAAATCAGTTGGGTCCGAAATTTGTTGAACCTCCAGTGTTGGACATAAAAGCGGTTCTAGAAGAATCGTTGCCACAAACTCCTTTAATATTTGTGCTATCCCCAGGAGTGGATCCCACCAACGCTTTAATTCAACTTTCGGAAAATTCCAAAATGGGAGATGCGTTTCAATCATTGTCTTTAGGTCAAGGCCAAGCTCCAATAGCGACCAAGTATGTTTAATTCTAAAAGATATAAATTTTGTCCAATAGACGATATTGTTTAGAATGCTTCAATTGGGAGCGAAAGAGGGCCACTGGGTATATCTTGCGAATTGTCATTTATCTTTAAGTTGGATGCCAAAATTGGACAAAATCGTCGAAACGTTACAAAGTGGCAAAGTTAATCCCAAATTTAGATTGTGGCTTAGTTCCAGTCCACATCCTGACTTTCCCATTTCCATTCTTCAAGCGTCGATCAAAATGACCACAGAACCTCCAAAAGTATTTTTTCATTAAATTAGTATTGCAAAAAATCAAACCGTTCTGTCCGTTCCAGGGAATCAAGGCCAATTTAAAACGATTATATCAATTAATAACGGAAGAACAATTTGCTCTTTGCCAGGCAAGAGAAAAATATAAGCGAATGTTATTCGCTTTATGCTATTTTCATGCAATATTAATTGAACGCAAAAAGTTTCAACAATTGGGATGGAATGTCATATACAGTTTCAACGATTCCGATTTTGAGGTACTTACGTAGAATTAGCTTATCCAAGCTTACCTTATTTTTGCCATTTAGGTGTCTGAGAATTTGCTTTCCATATATTTGGACGAATACCCCATTACACCTTGGGATGCTCTTAAATATTTGATAGCGGGCGTCAACTATGGTGGACACGTCACCGACGATTGGGACAGAAGATTATTGCACACATATATTAATCAACTTTTTTGCGAGGATGCTCTTACTGTTCCATTTTATAGGTACCTAATTGTGGTTTCCTACCACGTCCAATAGGTAATAGTTATGATTTTGCAGATTATCATCTTTGCCTACTTATCACATACCACGAGATGGTTCTCTAATTTCATACGTGGATTACATCAACGTTCTGCCCCATATCGACAGACCCGAAGCTTTCGGCCAACATCCAAACGCTGACATAACATCCCTCATAACTGAAAGCCGAATGATGTTCGAAACATTGATGTCGCTGCAAATTCAATCTAGTGGAGCAGATGCAGACTCGAAAGAAGAGAAGGTACGAATAATTCCACTTTAAACGTCTTAGTAATCCATGGTTTTAGGTGGCACAACTTGCGGCAGACGTTTTTAATAAAATTCCAGAACCCATCGATTACGAAAGCACAGATAAATTAATTGGCCCCACTAAGACGCCTTTGGATGTGGTTCTACTGCAAGAAATTGCTAGGTAACATCTTCGATGACTTGATAGTTCTTCAAAATGCACAACTTGTACTTTATAGATATAACGAACTGTTAATTTCAATTCGGATATCTTTGATTGAGTTGCAAAAAGGAATAAAGGGATTGGTCGTCATGTCTTCTGATTTGGAAGAAATATTTTTGTGTATTTACGATGGAAGGGTTCCTTCGCCATGGCTAAAAGGTAAGCAAATTTTTAAATATAAATACTAATGTATGAATCTATTGCTTTTTAAGTATATCCCTCGTTGAAATTGTTGGGCTCCTGGACCCGTGATTTGATGATGAGAATCGATCACTTCTATCAATGGGCTTCCACAATTAAACCTCCGTTATTCTTTTGGCTAGCTGGTTACACGTTTCCTACAGGGTTTTTGACAGCTTGCTTACAAGTAATCATTTTAATTTGTTAATTAAGAAATTATTTATGCAATTTATTGTTAAGACTGCTGCACGTGCGATGGAGGTTCCGATTGACACTTTGGGCTGGGAATTCGTAGTCCAAACAGTTGAAGAATTTAGTATTGTTGAAAGACCTCCTAGTGGAGTTTACGTTAGAGGTTTATATTTGGAAGGTGCAGGTTGGGACAAAAAAAATGCCTGTCTGATTGAACCTCAACCTATGCAGCTGGTGTCCAATATGCCTCTTATACATTTTAAACCTTGCGAACAAGCAAAAAAGAGAACCAGAGGTAAAACACCAATGCATGTCTTTTTTGTGTTTTAATATTCAAGTTTTTTAGGAATTTACTCTTGTCCTGCTTATTATTATCCCGTTAGGGCTGGCAGGCAAGGCTATCCTGCGTTTGTCGTAGCGGTAGATTTAAAAAGTGGTGCCGAAAATGGAGACTTTTGGATTAAACGTGGAACCGCTTTGTTATTAGGCTTATCCAATTAATTATTTCGAATATATTACATTTTGTCGTTGTATTTTAACAAAAAAAAAGAAGTTATTTTTTAGTAATTTTTAATAAAACTAAATTATATACAAAATTATTGCTTAATATACATTTTCGTGTTCACATTTGTAAAACTTTCAATTTGTCTCTTGATTTCAAACGCTATTATGCCTAAGGCAGTTCCTGTGTTTAAACTATCGACCCCGTTACCCAAAGGTATATTTAAACGGTAACCGTTAAGTTTATCGACAAATAAATACGACTCATTACTAATGCCTTCAGTTTCACCCCCGATTATTAAAACTATCGATTTTGGTTTGGTAAAGTCAAAACTGTGGTACGGTAATACTGGCAATCTTGAAATATCATTTGATAACTTTTTACCGACTTCTTCTGAGTTTTCGTTTAAAAGTTCACCTGATTCTGTAGCATTTTTATTTTCCCTAACAACTTTATTGTCCGCGACAAAAACCGCACTATTTATTGTTCCCAAAGTCTCGTTTATGAACGACCACTCCACTTTTTGTTGAATATTTAAAGCAAAATGGCATCCACTGGCACTTCGTAATACTTTAGGTTCCCAAAGATGCACACAACCTATTACAAAAATTTGGTCACCAACAAATTATTTAAATAAAATAGTATTTAAGGGAAGGTTTACCTTTTCGCTAAAAAACAATTTTTATTGCAACAGTCGAGTAAAACTTTTTAACCGAGTGTAAAGATTAAACCATCTCTCGCGATATTATTCATATTTTTTATGAAAAAAAGGAAAATTGTATAGGAGAAATGAATAAACAATGTGCAAAAAAACGGGGGTTGATATCTTTCACTTATTATTAGTTTTGAGAAAAAAATTCACAGAAAGCATGCTTTTTTTGAGTTTTAAAAGGGTAAACCTCCCCTCAAGGAGGCAGATATATTACGTGCCACTTTTTGAAATTCTCGGTACTACCCTCAATCGACTTGTTGAAGTTTTTATTTCCGGATGCCACTGTCAATTCGGTCTGGTTCGGTTTGCAAACTCTGGTAATAGTACAGTAGAAATTTTAAAAAAACCCGCCCTAAAATGTATGTAAAATCTACAAAAATAATTAATTTAATGAAAACTAAAGTAGAGATTGTCGTTGACCTGGTTGTTAGCGCGATTAACTGCTAATTTACTTCGCCTCGAATCCAGGTAGAGCTTACTTTGCAATGCCGTCTCTATGCTTTGAAAGGCACGTAAAGATGGTAGTCCTCTCACACCTGGTGGCAACATCTTTGAGGTATTAATTACTGGAGTGCCCTCTTGAGAGAGCGAGTAAACGACGTAAGTTGTACGTTGCAAAAAGAAAACCCAAAATATATAAATCTAAAGTAGAAACACTCATTTGCCCTCAAAGCAGGGAGACTGCCAGCTTTACGTGCCCTCCGAAATACAGAGACGGTCATAGATAGAAAGAGAGTCAGAAAGAAAACTTTCCTTTGTAGACTCTTCCCAGGCTAGAACCAGGCGCCTTAGTGTCAGTAGTTGATCGCTTTAACTACTAAGCAGGAAATGTATAATAAATTTCTATCTAAAATGTAGTAACAGAAGTAAAAGTAATTTTTCATCCATTTAGCAATCCCTAAAATGATAACTACTTTCTGGTTTCTGAAACAGTAAGTATTCGACTAAATCTATAACGAATTTCGTTGATCTCTCAATTTTTCTTCTTCATGTGCCATATCAGATCCCCGGACATTGGCGATTCAACTTGGCGAAGCCAAGATAAATTTACCAAGGAGTATAATTCATGGGTGGTTTCCCGTTGTCTTCCCCTAGTCCACAGATCAGTATTGGACCTTTTGGTCACAGCACTGTATCTAACGCGAGCAGGGTTCGAACCCAAGCTTACCGCTCTGTAGTCAACCCGTGTAGACTATGGAGCTATACTGCACATATCTCTTAATTAGTTCTCTTAAATTATCTACTTTTACAGTACTAAATTTCTAAAATATTAAAAATAGAGAAATAAATGTTTTTCGAAAACATTCTCGTATTGATCATTGCTGGTTTATTAAAATCTACTTGAGTGGTTGTGGCATCCGTAATTAAAAACTTCCAATTAATTATACATTGCATGAGGTTAATTTCAAGGCATTTTAAAAAATCAGACATTTGCACTTTGGCTGCTACATTAGATTATTTCCAAGAAGTAAAAACTGCAGCTTACCTTTAGTCAAAGTATCTTCTCCACGCCAACTCCAGCAGCTGTTCTAAGAATAGCACCCAAATTGCCAGGTTCTCTAACATTATCACATATTAAAGTTAATGGTATACTGTCCTTTGGAACATAGTCGCTGACATCGGGAGTCTTAATCACAGCTACAAGCAATCCATTAATTTTTCAACTTAAAACAAATATTTTTTTATTTACCAATAACACCAGGGCTTGTAGTTAAATTCGAATACTTTTTCAACTCCTTATACGGTATTTTCAACAATTTTGCTCCACTTTTAGGTAAATACGGCTGTAATTCTTCCACATCCGTTTTTTGACTAAAAATCAACGTTTGAAGAGTACATTTAGCTTTAAGTGCATCTCTTATTAAACGTTTGCCTTCCAATACAGTCAGTTCGTTCTTCCTTTGTTTGGTCGAGTTTTGGACTGTAGACAATAACTTCCTAAAAGAAAAAAGTTTTAAGTAATTAAAATTATAATTACAAATTTTAAAACCTACCCTATAAATGGATCATCGTTGCCCATTTTTGTGTAAACCAACTTTCCGTCTTCACCAATAACCGTATCTAGCATATCGTACGTCTTTTTAATGGGTTTAATTACATATTTGGTTTTTTTCGAATCTTTTTTATCAACTTCCGATTTAATTTTAGGCAGAACCTTTAAATCCTTCGACCGCCACTTTCGGGGTTCTTGTGACAATTCCTGCACATTAAAATTTTTAGAATTTAAATCAATAATATCGTGTTCACTTGAATAAGTGTTGTCTGCTTCGAAGTGTTTCTGTTGCAAGGTTTTGGTTGAACTTGATTCATAACTTTCGGTTTTTGTGAGGTTTGCATACTCTTCGGGTGAATATACTTTTCGCGGTTGACGATGAGAAAATCTTGCGTAACAGCGATATTGGTTTGTACCTTTCAAAGTCACTTCACATAAGTTAAATATAACAGTTTTCAAAAATGCAGACATCTTCAACAAATTTATTTATTTAACTACAACATAGAAAGTAAACATGAGCAGACTCAGAATGTTAGGTTAGGTTATATTTGTGATTGTTTCAGTGGCGTACTCGCATAGGAAACCAAGAGGATTTTGACACCTCTTCTTATTGTTATAAAATTTACATTAATTCGGTCCGGCTTTTTCATATTTTGTTAAAGTATAATATAAGAGAGTTAAAAATTGCCAATTAAAAAGAATTAAAAAAAGACGAAAGATTTAATTTTATCAATCAAATTTTTTATTTAATATCTATGTAATTCCCATAAAAATTTAAATTGCCATCAAATTAATGTCGTCAAATATGTTAATAATAATTGTAAATGTTTATTAACTTGTGAAATTATATATTGAATAATTTATAAAACATAAAGTTTACTCTTTTGTTATTTTACTAAAACGAACGCCGCTATTTGCAACGCTCCAAGACGTTATTTTTGAGATGTCTACAAACATCAAATTTGAATTTATGGAACTACTCTCTTACACATCAACCGAGTTCCACTGTATTCACTCACTAGGAGGTCATGGCAACCGATAGGCCATCTGTCCTGCTAGTTATTTAATAAAACTAACAATTTTAAATTAATAAATCATCAATATAAACAACTTAGCTTCACCAATAAGTATATAAAAATAAAATTTATGACTCTTAGTTTCAAATCTTTATAAAAAAATTCCCAAGTGGAGAATATTTCTCGATTGTACCGAAATGAAAGTAGCGATTCCACAGCTCCCAAATTGAAAAAGGCAAAAACAATATCAATGCAATACATAGAGAGAAAACAGAATTTGAATTTTAATAGATCTTAGCATATCTCAAAAGAATAGGTTTTTAGAGAAACACTACATTCGAAATCCGAAGGAGATGACGGTTTGAATTCCCGAATCGGATTTTTTACCATTGTTGAAGTGGATTATGAAAGATGAGAGTCTAATTAGCGTATAAAAAAATAAAATTTGGGGTCGGTTCACGCGTTTTTGAAAAAAACGGCTTTAAAAATTAATTTGAAATGCAATTTTGTCATTGGTTGTTTTGAACTATAACCCCGCCCACCAAAATTAAAATAGGTTGTGAGGACAATTAAGATACCAGAATCTCGTTTTTTGCAACAAACTATAAAGGATGAAGGTGTAATTAACTGATAAAAAATTAAATTTGTGTTCGGACAACAAATTTCGGAAAAAATTAACTTTTTGTGTTAATCTGACTCTTGATGTAGTTGCGCCTGTCAAAACCGCTTGTAGCGCCGGACGCGAAACAAACAAAATCGCAAACCGACAATACTCAAAATTTTACATAAATAATTTAAAAAATGGGGACAAGCTGGGAATATTTCAATGTCCGTTGCTATAGTATATTAATGTATTATTATTTCTGGGATCGCCAATATCCTCTTTAGGAGGATTATGCCATGTGCATAACCATGAAATTTTTTTAAATAATAAATTAATTAACTGCGTATAATATATAATACATATAAGATACAACAGGCGTTTGAAGTTCATTTTGTGTAAACTTTAAGATGAATACAATTTTATTTTGCAGTTTTGTTTTTCTTTCAACCTTGATCTCTGCAAATGCTCAGGTAGGTAATTTTTAAATATTTTTTCCTAACATAATTTTTAAGAATGTACCCACAGTGCCACAGTTTACTACACAAGAGGTACTACGCCTGCCAAAATTTTACGATTTAATTTTTTTTGACTAAATCGGTGATTTTCAAAATAAAATACTCTTCTCTTCAGGAAGAATTTATCAAAAATTTTTTTTGTTTTTCTTCGAGTGCCAATCACTATACAATATTTAGACGACCCTCTCTCCTGTGGCGTTCACGTAACAGTGTTACCACATACACAGGGAACCTACTGTTTATCGTGGGCTTCGAACTACTTAATTTTGAAATAGCTTAGGCAGTTTTCGCCCTTTTTTTTTGTTGGGGTACATAATATTAATTTTAACTAAATATCTTAGCAGTGTATGTAACATTCGTTTTTATTGTGCTTTTACATAACAAATACAAATTTATAATTTATATATTTTTGGTTGAAGAATTTTTAAATTTAATGTAGGTAATATAATTAAAATTTTGTTTCTATTACTTTTTTTTTTAATTTGAATTGCATTGTTGAAATTAACAAATTTAAACTCTGGTTTAAGAATTACTATTTCATGTTTTATTACCAGTCGTTATTATTTTTAATTACATTTATGCATTTTTTTAATATTGTTTTTACAAAATTAACATAATATAGATATTACTTGATTGTATAACGCATCCATTTTTGAGCAACTTTGAATATTTATCGGATTCACGTGTCAGATCAGCGTAATTACAGAACTTAAACAACCAAGTACAAGTTTTAAAATGAAGAAAGTCAAAAAAGTAAAAAAAATTAAAATACTTTTCCCTGGGCCAAAATTTTTTTTTCCATTTTTGAATTATTATATTATTTTAATATTTGTGCTTTATTCTTTAATTATGTTCGTCTGACAAAAATCAGATCAATTTGTTACCTACTGCAAATTAGTAAATTTAGGGGTGGGTACATTTCGCAGGGGGCACTATTGCCCGACTGATATTATTTTCATTCCAACTTTAATACAAAAAGTTTAACTTTCAAAAACTTGGGTAGAGTCAATAATCCCGAACTCAAAAGTACACTTTTCCCTATAAAAATGGCTTGACCAAACGAAAGAACACAAAAATACAAGCTCTTTAAGGTGAGGATCATTGTTGTCGGACTTGTAATAAGGCCACAATTTCATTTTGAAAATTGCAAATTTCCCATAAGAAATACATGTAAGTGTATTAAAATGAAAAGGTATCATTCATTCTGTTGGCGGTACGTGTGCTGTGCCTGGGTCGACAGTGACTAGTGGTAGGGAGATACCAGTCGCTCTCAGAGATCCGTCGCGTCAACTTTCAAAATTTTCGAGTTGGAGCCGCTTAAGGGATGTTTTTAATGAGTTTAGCGCGTGTCAAAACCGCTCGGAGCCGGAGCGACCCGGAGGGTCGCGTAGGGGTGCGGAGAGTAGGTTTTGACAGCGCAACCACCTCCGAAACGAATTCACACAAAAAGTGATTTTTTTTCGGAAATTTGTTGTCCGATCACAAATTTAATTCTTTTTATTAGCTAATTACACCATTATCTTTCATAATTCGTTGTAAAAAACGAGATTCTGGTATATTTACAGTCGCCACATCCTCTTTCAATTTTGGGGGCGGGGTTAAAGTTCAAAAGAGCCAATGATAAAATTGCATTTCAAATTAACTTTAAAGCCGTTTTTTTCAAAATTGTGTGAACCGACCGCAAATTTTATTTTTTTTATACGCTAATTAGACCCTCATCTTTCATAATTCACTTCAAAAATCATGAAATTCCAAATTCGGGATTATTGACCGTCCCCAAAAACTTTATTTTTAAATAGGCCCTCCTTACTTCTTCAAAATTTTCTAGATTTTTACACATTTAATTATTATATTTTACTTTTTTTGTAAAAAAAATTGATAAGTTTTATATTTTCAGACTACTTTCGCCGATATTTATAATCGTTACTTGGAGTACGAACATGAGCAGACAGATGCATGTCGCAAAGAAAACAATTTATCTGAAGAAATGGTTCAAGACGTAGTAATTAGTCTCTCCGATAATGGAGTGGTTCCCGACAGAAGAGAGTATAAATGTTTTTTAACCTGCATGATGTTAAAATCTAAAAGTATAAATGAGAAAGGAGAACTTATTTTGGAAAATGTAAGAGCACAGAGCGAAGCTGTTCATATAAACTTTTTGGAAAAGTCGATGTTTGATTGTCTTGGCAAAATCAACGAAACAGACTTTTGTGAAAAAGGTGCACGTATCGAAATATGTTTTTCAGAAGAGGTTAAAATTCAACTTAACGGACAAAATAAATAAATAGAATAATTCTACTATAATGGAGGAGTTTCGTTATTTTTTTTGATTTTATTGTTTGAAAGTAGATGTCAAATTAAGACATTAAAAATGTTTTTTAAAACTGTACGGAGGGTTTTGAGACCAACCAATTGCATCAGTGCATTTCATATTCAATAATTCATTATTTCAATAAATTTAAAACCAGAAAAACTTCTCCACTATAATTATTAAATTATAACACTAGGTGATGTTCCGACATTATTAGCTTATGGTTTTTAAGAATTTAAAAGGGAAAATTTTAATTATTATTGTAACTGTCAGTAATAATATATGGTCCTTTTTATAAGCCAACCCAAGAGTTAGCAAAGTTTTGTATAAAAAATTGTTTATATTTATAGAATTAATAGTCTTAAATACAAAAAACAAAAATTTTGTAAATTATGTTAATTATATAAAATATAATTTACTAGAAAAATTTCACGTGATTGCCTGATTTTGATTTTGTTTTATCACCTAAAAAGATCCTATGGGACGGGTAATAAACCCATATTTTGATTTTGACCATTTTTAAAGTGGATTATGAAAGATGAGAGTCTAATTGGCGTAAAAAAAAATAAAATTTACGGATGGTTGACAAATTTTGAAAAAACGGATTTAAAAATTTATTTACAGCGCAATTTACTCATTGGCTCTTTTGAACTGTAACCCCGCCCATCGAAATTAAAATAGGTTGTGGCGACAGTTAAGATACCAGAATTTTGGTTTTTACAACGAATTATGAAAGGTGAGGGTCTAATTGACATATAAAAAAATAACATTTGTGGTCGGTTAACAAATTTCGGAAAAAATACACTTCTAGAGTGAATCCGTGTCTTGACGTAGTTGCGCTTGTCAAAACCCACTTTCCGCATTCTCCGCTCCACTCCGGGCGCTACAAGCTGTTTTGACAAGTGCTTTACTAATTAAAAGCATCCCCATAACGGCCCAACTCGGCAAAGTGTGGATGTTGACCCGACGGATCTTAGGTAGCGACTGGTAGCTCCCCACCGTTGGTCACAGTCGACCCACCTACAGCACGCGGACTGGTGATAAAATGTGTACTCTAATGACATAATATTTCGCAATAATACACTTACATGTATTTCTTATGGGAAAATTGTAATTTTCAAAATTGAATTTTGGCTTTATTAGAAATCTGATTAAATTCATCCTCACCTTAAAGAACTTGTATTTTTTGTTCTTTCATTTGGTAAAGCTATTTTTATAGAAAAAGTGAGGGTTAACCGCTGGTGAAGTTTTTGTACACATCTAATGAAGTACATGAAGTACTGGGGATGGGGGTGTAGAACACCTTCCAGTGCACAAATTTTGGAATGAAGAACATTGCAGAACATGCAGAACCCCAGACCGAGTAGTTTACTTTTTATCAGAAGTAAACTGAAGATCTCCGTTGCAGAAGCACTGAGGGTGTTCCACACCCCCAGACCCCGGTTTAAATAATTTATTTTTATTAAAAGTGAATTAAATATTTAAGCATATCTCAAGTTTATTAAAATTAGCTATGGCCAAGTAAATGTGTTTAATTCGTAATCTGACAATCTATATACATATATAAAAACCAATGTCTGTTTGTTTGTCCTCCATTTTCTCCTGAACCATTTGACCGATTTCAACCAAATTTTGCACAATATCTTATTAGGACTCGGAATAGGTTTTCCGCTAAAACCGAGACCGAAAAGCTTAATTTAAAAAAGTGAAAAATTGCGGACGAGCATGAATGGATTAACGAGATTCCCATCGCCAATACCTGTAATTGATATATGGTAATTTTACGTTGGTATATTCACATTCAGTACCTACACTATTATAAGTGATTTGAAATACTGGAGAAGAAAAGCTGTAGAGAAAATTGTAGAGTACAATATAAACCGTTCTGAAACACTCGACAACGGGAACACTAAAATCATTCTGAAACGCTCTAGCAACGGGAAGCAAGATTTCGTCGAGAAGAAAACCTTAAGCGAAGCAGGATACTGAAAAATCTAAATACTTCACACAAAGGCAAAGTATTTTAATTATAGGGAAACCCCGGGCGAAACCGGGTATCCAGCTATTCAATCATTCAGACAAAGGCAGAGTTCCACCTTTTTAATGAGACCACGGGCGAAGCCGGGTATCCAGCTAGTTAATTATAAACTACCTAATTATAAATTCCGTACTCCCTGGGAGGTAGATCTCTGCAACAGGAGAGTTCAGTTTACTTCTGATAAAAAATAAACTACTTGATCCGGGGGCTGGGGAGTGAAACACCCTCTAGTGTCTCTGCAACGGAGATCTTTAGTTTACTTCTGATAAAATAATCTACTCAATCCGGGGGGTCTGGGGGTGTGGAACACCCTCCAGTGCTCAAATTTTGGTATTTCTGTAAGTCTCAGAAATTGAAAGTCTCTGATACTGAAAGTATCGATTAATTACTGCTGAATTCTATGAAGGACAAAGAAGTATGGAGAATTATGATGAAGTACGTGAAGTGTGAAGTTAATTGTACACGATTTCCTCTAGCGGTTGACCCCTTGGAAAAAGTGTATTTTCAAAGCCGGGTTTTATTCGGAATATGGTCACTTTCTTTAGATAGTCTTCTCAATCCATTTCTAGGTGAATCAATCCTTTTTCCATTCTTCTCTTCTTATAACTTCGCGCGTGTTTTTGTTGCTTCAACAACACTTTTTCATGTATTTCTGTCTCTGGATAAAATTTTCCAGACGTCTACCTTTTGAACTTTAGGTCTCGATTCACCTGATCCATCGTTCTCAATCTTGGTTTTCCTTTTCTGATTTCCACTCGGTTGGGCTTCTAGTAGATGCATTTTCATACTTTTTCATTAAATGGGCCAGTCATCCTATTCTTCGCGACTTCACATGTTTCACAATATATTTACATTATTTCAAAATTTTTTTAATTTTTATTTTGCCATTACTAATCTTCTTTGGCTCCAATATTGCTCTAAGTATACTTCGCTCAAAGACCATGAGCATTTCTTCTTCACTAAATAGTGAGTAGTTTTTACATAGTTCTTTCTCTCCATTTCTCAACATCTCTCGTCCCTGCCAGGGGCTTTTCCATTTTTTATCTGCATTATTACTGTCACTTCTTCTCGTGGTGGTTCTCATTAGTCTGCTCTTCATACTCTCTAATATCTTTGTTTAACAATTTTTCAAAGTACGTTCTCCATATTTCCTTGATTTTTTCCTTCCTGTCTTCTATGTTTCCGCCGTTGTCCTTCATTATCCTTGTTTTAATTAAATACAAGGTTTTCCATTTCGTCCACTATACCTTCCAACTACTCATTCTTTTTTCCCCTGCATAACTTCTCTCCTTACTCTCGAATATTTTTCCCTATCAACTTGATTTCTTGATCTTATCCATTTTTCTCTAGATTTACCTTTCTGGGGTACTGCTCTGGGTTGTAAATTTCTAAAAGATGGCAAGTTACACTCACACGCACTTAGGCCACCCAATTGGCCTATTGCACTATCTCTTTTGTTTACCCCCAGATCCTGCAACCAGACAGTGCTAGGTACGACCGACAGTCGTTAAACGATCACCTGACCTCACCATCCGGCCCGCACCCCCAACAATGGCAGGCGTTACGAACAAAGAACTTCCCATTCCATAATCGAACCAGTGATCACACCAAGCTAACGTGTATTAAACTGCAGCTGGTTGATGATCACCGGAAGGTCGAGCCAAGAAGCCCCGGTTCGCACCCCACCAATATGCCAGGTACTACCGCAGCCGCTGGAAAGCCATCGGACCAGATCACCCGGTTCAAAGTCCCAGCAAAACCAGGCGTTGCGCAACCGATGAGGGCGATTTTTACCCTGTTTGAAATATCAAAGTAGGGGGACCGCCAGCTTTACGTGCCCTACGAAGCACGGAGACGGTCATAAATAAAAAGAGAGTCAGAAAGAAAACATTCTTGTTTAGACTCCTCTCGGGATCGAACCAGGTGCCTTAAGCATCAGTAATCGATAGCTCTAACTACTACGTCAGTGACCACCACTGGATGATGCTCTCGCACATTCCTAAGTTTTCGATTAGATTTCATAATTTTAAATATTACTGAGAGTTAATGAGTGATAGAAACAAATTTGTATCCAAGATTTACAAAGTGTTTAGCTTAGGATGGCGTAGAGGTAATAGGAACAAGTGCGAAGAGGCTTCTAGGTCTCTTCTGTGTCCACCACTATATGCACACGTCAAACATTAGATTTTAATGACAGAATTCACAAAATTCTAAAAATCTCAATTTGATTTGCAGCATGTGTTTTAATGTCACAACGCATTGTAGCCTTTGACGTTTGAGTGACATTGTTAAAGAGCGCATTTATTTATCTGCAAGTCAAATTGAGATTTTTAGAATTTTGCGAATTTATTTAGTTCTTTTAACCTACACCTTGTTCATTATTTTCGTAATTTATGTGAAAACGGTTGGTTTCCCAAAAAAAATTATTAGACGAACGTTGTAGCCCATTAAATTTCCTATCCGGTTTGGGCCGTTAGTTTTTTTTTAAGACGTTTTGTTTAAAAGATACGGGGTTGGCAAGAAAAGTAAAAAAAATAAAACTCGGAATGTTTTAACATTTTTTCCCTTAATTTAATTCATAACTCGAAATCTGTTGATTCTAGGCGATAAGGGGTTGTAACATAATTTGTAGATATTCAAATGGTCTATAGAAAAGCTTTAATCCATTAAACCCAAAAAATCAAAAATATCGGTGCAATGACCGCTTGAAATCATAAATTGAAAAAATTGCTTTAAAGTGAGGTACCCCCCAAGGGTTTGGAATTGGACAAAAATTTTATTTTAAAATATGTCTTAGAAAAGTGTCCTCTATCACCACCTAAGAGGTTTTCCACGGTCACGGGGACACCCTGTATGTACGTTTGGTATAAAAAAAAAGTTAAAAAATGGATTAAAAATCGAAAATTAACTAAAGAGACCTAAGTTCAGTTTAATTAATTTATTAGGAACTACCAAATCTTTTCATTGGTAACATAATGACCGCTAAGGGACTATTCATCGTTAAAGATAAAAAAAATTGAAAAAATTCACTGATGTAAGCTAATTTGATAAATTAAAAACAATTATTATATCTTGTACGTGGGCAGTAACGCATGCGCATAAGTTTGTGTTCAACTTTATTAATTATTTACAGCTAAACAATGAACTACCTACTACTACTAAAACTCTTTATTGGACTACCAAAACTGTACACATGATATTCTATCAAATGAGCTAAAAAAAGTTAAACATTTCACTATAGGGATGGCTAGCTTGACGTTATATTTTGATTGATTAATTAAGAGAAAACAATGAACTACCAAAACTTTTAATTGGACTATCAATTGTTACCTAACGATTATCAAACGTTACCAAAGCACCTGGGTGCTTATATGCATTGAAAAGAATAAACACCTAGGTGCTTATTATTATCTTTTCATAACATCAGGGAAATACCACCCGACAATTTAAACGGACCTCATCAACAAAGTGCAAAGTGCATGAACCATTACCTTTTAATTAGCGGTAAGCAGTTGAATTGTTTGTTAATGATACTGAACTTAATACCACTAAACCGATCTTATGCCATTATCCTTGTTTTTTTACATTTTAGGTAGGCTTTAGGTTTTGTAAATATAATTATTAAATTAATTCTTTAATTTTATTGTGTTGTATTAATTATCCAGTTGTAAACCAATCTAGAAACCATTGCATGGTCCACGCCCGTTAGAATTTACCGATCGCCAGCCAAAGAAATTGTATCTTTCAGCTTGTTACAATAGGATGACGTTCTTAACTCCAACTTCATTTTTTCTTATTTTCCTTTGCTTACCGCTCTAACGGAAGAGGGTAAGTTTCCTACAAAAATAAAGGATTGCATACCAACATAGAAAAGAAGAAAATACAGCAATTTAATATTTTACAATACTAATTTAAATTAATATCTTTTAATCTAATTACTATCTAAGTAATTTAATGATAAAAAATGGATATCGTGTTTAAATTTTTCTATATTATAGATTTTTTTTAAACATTTAATTTTTAGTTATAATTTCTCGTGAGGAGATAGTTTTACAAATTCTTCACTTAATTTCCAAATCTGATTTGCAAAATCAATATTTTTAGCCTTAGGTGGAGTGAAAAATTTTGTACAATCTAGAAAATATTGTCCAGTAGTATTTTCGACCTCTTTGGCTGTAGCTAAGTGTATAGTTGTTTGAGCTCCTTCCAATGGATTCTAAAATTAATATTACCGATACGTGCAAATTTTATACCCATGATGCATTTCAAAACTTTTACCTTACAACACAATAGAAACAGTCCAGTAAAAAGATATTCGCCAATGTATTCTAGATAACTTAGTGGAGCATTTTGTGTATAATTTTCATACATTGCTGTACGCACAAAGCCAGGATAAAGCGAGTTTGATGTAACTCCGGTTCCTTTCAATTTCTTGGCAAATCCTCTAGCCGATATTACGTTACATAACTTCGTGTTAGAGTAGTCCATCATTTTGGTAGCAATTATAATAGGTATTCCTTCAGCTGGAGAATTTAAGTTTTTTGCTTTTAAGTTCGAAAGAAAAGCTGCAATAGAGCTGACAAAGATGATTCTGCTTGGTGCAGATTTTTTTAGCAAATCTAAAAATTCGGATAAATTAATTAATTTGTTTTTGAATATTTAATTGTTTACCGATCAGCAAGTGGGTTAATAGAAATGATCCAAAATGATTAATTTGCATTTCCAAATGTAAACCATCTTCTGTATAACCAGAATCCACTGCTATTACTCCTGCATTGTTTATCAAAATATCCAATCGTGCTTCATTTTGGATTATGTCTTGGGCTAAGCTTCTCACCGAACTCAGAGAAGCTAAATCGAATTGTTTCGTTACAATATTTTCATTGTTGGTTGCTTTTATAATGTTTTCTTTAGATTGATCACAATTGCTCTTGTCGGCAATTATTACACGACATCCTCGTCCTGCCAGTTGTAATGCCGTTTGGTACCCAATACCTAAAAGTGAAAATTTAAAACTGCTGGGATTGTTTTTTCAACATCGTCTTACCAGAATTTCCCCCTGTTATTAAAGCAGTTTTCCTACCAAACAAACTGCACTCGTACATCTTCCAATGGTTAGTTTTGAAACAATTTTCAATCCGATGACTAATAGTGCAATTGTTATAACCAACTCCACGACCATGTTTAACTAATGAGAAAGTGCTTTAACGTAAAAAAGTTGCTTATTGCTATGATATGTCGATTTCCATTTATTCCTATGCGTAGCTTAATTACATACCTACCATTAAATTAATAATAATAGAAATTGAACTTTCTAGTTCTTTGAGTGTGTACACATGTTACGATAATATAATAAAAGGTCAAATATGTAAAAAAAAAATATTGCAATTTATTTTGCAAATTGCAAATTGTTATCGAGCCTTTTAAATTTCAAAAGTTTGGCGCAAAAGTGCTGTAAAGGTCCGGCCGCAGTAGGTATTTTTAGAATCTGCCTACCTTTGCTTCCCCATTTACGTAATAAAAGAAAGTATTGTAGGTAATCGATAAAAAAAAGTTTTGAGTTATTTTTATCAAAATTGTCTAAAAAGTTGGTTAGATTTTTGTTGGATACCCTTAATTTTTACTTTCTTTGTTAAAACCAAAATTGTTGAGATGCAATACTTTTTTCCAGTATAACGGGTAATGAAAATGGTATCAATCAAAAGATATTTCTTTTCCACGTGTAGAACACCTAACACTTGATATTTCACTAATTAATTAGCATTATTAAAAACCAAAAATAGTCATTGCATTAGAAAAAAAGGTCCTAGCAGGACCAAAGAAAACAATAGAGCAAAAATTAAAAAAAAGTATTAAACTCTAATACTAAAGGTGTACACTTTTTCTTCTATTTATTTAATTTAACTTTTTTCTTAAACTTAAAAAGAGAGACTTTTTAATGAAAATTAATTTTAAACCGTAATAACTCGATTATTAAGTTCCGGTAATTTTTTTTCTGAAAGTAATTAGTACTTAAAGATTTTTCTAGAGTCTAAAGTTATAAAAAAATACAAAATTGCGACTTTAAAATGGCCAAATTTAATTTAAAAATTATACAAAATTGTAGTTCAGTTATTGTAGCTCAGGAGTTTTAGTGGTCATCGATTGTTATTCTAACCGAATTTCATCAAATTAATGAGTATAAGAAATAAGATAATAATTAATGAATAATATTAATTATCTTATTTTTATATACAGATCTCTACTAGAGGGGTTAAATAATGTAAACCCCCTCCTCAAAGTTAAACATTTCACTATAGGGGGGCTAACTTGACGTTATATTTTGATTGATTAATTAAGAGTAAAAAATGAACTACCAAAACTTTTAATTGGACTACCAATCGTTACCTAACGATTACCAAACGTTTGGCATAAAAAAAATTAAAAAATCAATTGAATGGGGGTTAACTTGATGGAGGTAAGAAATACGTGTAAATGTTTTATTGCGAAATATTACGCAATAATTTTATGCATTGTATTAACGGTGTGTGTGCTATGCCTGGATCGACAGCGCAAATCGATGGGAAGATACCAGTCGCTCCTTGATATCCACACAACATCCACACTTTATCGAGTTGGAGATCTGATCGTTCTTGGGAGATATTTTTAGTAAGTAAAGCGCTTTCCGCACCTTCTGCTTCGTTCCGGGCGCTACAAACAGTTTCGATAAACGTCAAAATTCGGATTCACACAAGAAGTGATTTTTTTCCGAAATTTGTTGATCAACCACAAATTATATTTTTTTATTTGTTAATTACACCGTAATCTTTCATAATTCGTTGTAAAAACCGAGATTTTGGTAACTGTCGCGGCAACCTATTTTAATTTCGGTGGGCGGGGGTTACAATTTAAAAGAGCCATTGAGAAAGTTGCATTGTAGATAAATTTTTAAAGCCGTTTTTTTCCAAAATTTGTAAACCGTCCGGAAATTTTATTTTTTTTATTCGCTAATTAGACCGCCATCTTTCATAATCCACTTTAAAAATGGTAAAAATCCCTGTCCGGGAATCTTAACTGTCACCATATTTTTAAAACAAATAAGGATTTTCAAAACTAAATTTGAGATTTCGTATGTTTACAGTAGGAATTTGAACTGATTAAATTCAAATTGATTAATAGAAAATATTTTTATGTTTTTATTATTTAAAATTATAAAAGTAAATAATAAAAGTATGATAAAGTCATGTACATGGTCACATCCGATTTTTTTGTAAAATATTTAGTTTAAAAGTACAGGAAACCTGTTATACAGCTAAATTTGCTGAGAGTTACTGAAAATTTTAAATAACATATAACGCTTTTGAGAAAATGAAATTAAAATTATAACAATAGAAACGCGTTTCAAAAGTTTTTTTAACAACTGGCAACACAGCAAATGCAGTTTGTGTTGATAATGTAACCTATAAATAGTTTGTGTAAAATTGAAAAATGAATTAATAAAACACAGAAAACTCGGAATAAACCATTTTTCTTATAATAGTTTGTGACTACAGTTTGTATTAAAATAAATATTATATTAATAAAAATACAATTTAAATGGTAAACGTTATATTGTTTGCAACTGTCAAATACAAGTCAAATATTTAACTGTCAGGTCTTTGCGACGTTGTAAAATTTCCATAAAAACGTTCGGGATCACGCGTATGACGTCAGAAGCGTAGTCGGCTGACCGATTCACTTTTGAATTTCAAATTTGATTTTCTCAGCGCAGACCGCATTTAAAAAATTTTTTATTTCGGTTATAAATATTATTTGATATTATTTTCAAGAATTAATAGGAGTTATCACTAAATTTGATACCATACAACATCCCTATAAGATCAATTACGAAAGAAAAAAATTATTACTGGAAACAACAACTATATAAGTGAATCACCGACAACTGAAGTACGAAGAACTCTTAAAACGATGAAATGCAACACGACAAGGTGCCCCAGAAGTTTATAACGATGGACGAATGGAAAGAATATTATAAAAAGCTGCTTGTGGAGGACTAACAACAGTTCTTGACTGACCTGCCAATACCAACAACAACAACCCAAAAAGAAAACCAGACAGTTAGAACAGAGGAAGAAGTAATACGATGCCTGCAAGAGATGAAGAATGGAAGATCACCCGGCCTAGGAAGCATCCCGGTAGAGCTACTGAAATACAGAAGAAGGATTCTAAGAAAGAAAATAACGATGCTTGTCAATAAAGCTATTCATACAACAACTACGCCAGATGAATGAAAAAAATCTTATATTGTATCAATATTTAAGAAAGGAAAAAGAAAGGATCCTAATTGTTACAGAGGTCTAAGTGTAAGCAGTACTTTTCGGAAAGCTGTTGCAGAGAAAGTGCAGAAAAACGATTGGGAATAGAATAAGTGAAGATTAGAGTAGATTCACTCCGGGGCGCTCATGCGTTGGCAACCTGTTTTGTAGTAACTGACCTCCGAACGAATCGGAGACAAAGGAAACCACCCTTTTGCCACCGGACACTCACCCAATTTCCGATTCTCGATTTGGGCCCAATTTTAGGCGGAAACTGTTTCATTTCCGCGGAAATCTGTTTTCACCTGAGCGGGAAACTGTTTTCACTTGCGCGGGAAAATGTTTTCACCTATGGGCGGCCGACCGAGGCAAAATGTTGGGAAAAGCAGCAGTCGGAGAAGATTCGACCGGGGATTTTAAGTCCGCACGGGTCGAGTAACTTCCGAATGTTGCTCGGGGCAAAAGTGTTGGAGGTAGTAACAACAATATGCGTATAATACCGCGCCTCTGGCGCGGTATTTGATCCTCTCGGCTAAGCTCGGACTAGGGACTTTTACGTCCGCACGGGTCGAGAAACCTTTCGGATTTGATCGCGCATTCTATCTCACGCCCGTGGGGGATAACTATCGCGATCATCAACATATAGGTAGTTCGCCTAGCCGTGTGCGTCCTAGCATTTAACGGAGTCTCGCCTTTCGACAAGACGAATCCCAAAGCGATCGGACGTCGACGACGGTGACGACGAAAACCTCTTTTACAAAAGTAACCGCGCCTTCGGCGCGGTATTTTAATCCTCTCGGGTAAGCTCAGACCGGGGACTTTTACGTCCTCTCAGGCCTAAATCTATACCGGAGGATTTGTGTTCATGCACCACCACCACCTGCGCATTTTATCTCACGCCCGCGGGGGATAACTATCGCATGGGATTTCCGGACTCGCACGGTCACTCAATCCCGTCGGACCAGGAACGACCGGGGACTTTTACGTCCTCTCGGGTCGAATCTAGCCCGAGGCTATAAATCCGCACCGATCGCCATCCGACCGGGGACTAAGACGTCCTCTCGGCGTCGGAAAGCGACCGACAGCGATTTATTACGGACAATTTTAATTTTGCGGCCAAAGCTTCCGGGAAGGTTGACCTACGAGCGTCAACTAGCTATCTCTGGGCTTCCATCGAGACGCGACGGAACTCTGCCGCGCCTTCGAAAGGATTTCTCGTCTGTCAGTTACCGCTCAAACCAACCTCTTCCGAAACCTCGAATTCGTCGTCGGGCGGTTTTCCCCAGTAACTGATCTCCCAACAAATCGGAGAAGACCGAAAGTTCACTGTAAGTGGGAAATTGTTTCATTTTAGCTAGAACCTGTTACCACTTATTGTATGTTGTTTGGAAGAAAACTTCGAAATAAAGAAAAAAAACTTTAAAGACGAAAAATTTCGTACGTTAATGCGCGTATTTTAAGTAATTATATTCCCTCGGATAAGATCCGACCGAGGACTTCTACGTCCTCTCAGGATGAAATCTAAACCGGGAGGTTTTGTTCATGCACCTTCAACACCAATCGCGCATTTTATCTTACGCCCGTGGGGGATAACTATCGCGTTTTAAGAGACAGGCTCCGCAACCTTTTTTGTTCACAGACCTGTGTTCGTAGGCGATTTGTCGAGCCGTGTGCGTCTTTACATCTGCGCCAAAGCGGGCGTACCGCGGACCTTTATCCCCCGCTCTTAAATCTCTTAATAAGACCCGCGTTAGTTAATCGCAACCGGACAGGGCATTCGCGGCCGGGAATTGGACGTGGACGAGAACGACGACGAAATGATCACGTTTGTTTTTAAACCGCGCCTCTAGCGAGGTATTTAATCCTTTCGGATAAGCTCCGATCGGTGATTTTTACCTCCTCACGGGTCGAGATACCTCTGAAATTCTATCACACATTTTATCTCACGCCCTCGGGGGATAACTATCGCGTACGATTTCACAGACCTATTTTTTGTTTATGATAATAGTTAAAAAAGCTAATTATTATGTTTGTTCTAGGCATTTAATCCTCTCGAATATGAACCGACTGGGGATTTTTACGTCCTCTCGGGACAAACTCTAACGCGAAATGGTCACGTTTTTCGTAAAATGTAAGACAAAGAAACCGATAGGCGCGACCTTTCTACTTGGTTGTTTTTAATTAATTTAACAAATTTAAGACAATTTTAAGGCAAAGCAAGATAACCTATCAGACGTAGAATTATCTAACTCATCTATTTATTACTCGCACATGGGGGGTTTGTTGGTAAGCCTATTCGTCGACCAACTGTGAATTTCGATAAGCTTTTACAGAATTATTTTTTTGTGTAAATCTTACTTACCGTACGAGGCACCACTTAGTCTGGACTTAAAGTTAAATGGACTATAGAAAAAATTCACCTGATTGCCCAATTTTGTTTTACCAACCTAAAAAGTCTATCTCCATTTGTGTTTGTTCTATCGTGAATCGTGTTTTTACTAGCAATGGATTTTATTCTATCTACTTTCCTTATTTTTGTATTAAAATCTCCAAGAATAACCACCAGCCTGTCTTGTTGGGGGATGGTATCACAGAAGGATTCCAACTCGCTATAGGCGTTTTAAGATAAGTGATACGCTACCTTGCGGTAAATTTTTGAACTAATGATATAAGTTAATGAAATAGGCTCGCATGTATTTTAATGTAAAGTTGTGAGTTTTCCAACGAAATTTTAATAATGGATAGATGGTTTTGTTCAGTTTTCTGGTGCAATTCTATGAATAAAAAATCCGAAATTAGTTTTCATGCCTTTCTCCAAAAGACAAGAAAAAGTGTACATAAATAAAAATTTAACAAAATTTTGTCAATTTTGTCATCGTCATATCGACATAGCATTCATTGTGCGTAGCTTACTTTGATTGTTTTTTCTTCAGGAAACCAAACTGTATATATAGGATTTGGGTCGCTTTTCATCTTCAACACAAAGCAACGATTATTTGTTTGAACTTGGGACTCTCTTCAACCGGGTTCACTTTTACTTGTTTTTGTTTAATATGTTTTGTAATTGTCTCATATCTTGACATTTATACACACGCAAACCATTTTTTGGGAGAATAAATTAAGATTCTTGGCCCTTTGTTTTATTAATCCTCCTCCATGATTACATTAGATTACATAGTCGAAGCTATGCAATGCAAGGGCAAAGGTAAACTTTTTAAAGAAGAGGACCCACCTCTTGGTTTACCATTTTCCTCTGGACGACCAAGTGGGTTAAGAAAGGAGAAAAACTGTTATAAACTTTAGGAACTTTTGATTGTCGATACCTTTTATTTGATGAGGATCTGGGCTTATTGCTGTAGTTTTTAATTTAATTTATTAATCAGGTGGTCCAGTACTTTGCCTTCGCAAATACACCTCAAATTTAGATTTCACGCATGCATTCTATTTAATGGAGAGCGTTAAAACGAAGATTTGAGCCAGATTCTTATAAATGTTAAATATTTCACACACTCTAAATTGTTTGAGATGGCTCGGTGCTTGAGTTACCCTTCTGAAACCCAAATCGGACACTAAAATAACCCCATCCGAAATAAAACACAAGTCAGTTAGGTTTTGGATATTTTATTAAATATCTACCTCACGGTAATCGAACAACTTTTAGAGAGAAGACAAACCTAGATCTTCATCTGTGAGATCGGTTATTCAATAAATAAAATAGTGTCAATATTGACTTGATTTAATACTTGGTATGGCTCTGATCGCAAGCTACATATAAAAGTAAATGTGAGAACAAATTGTCCTTAAGTAATAATAACATTATGATTTCAGTTGTGAATCGTTACTATGAGTATGCATTATTCGTTTGCTATATTTTAATTGCAACTGCTATGCTTTTATTGTTACTGATTTTCATTAATCTTGGTTTTGTACAATGTGCTTAAGCAGATAATTAAAATTCCCTCCACCTAAGTGTTGGTGGGGACGTTCAAATAAATAAAGTTGATAACAATTTGTAGATACTAGATATGGTGACGGTGATCCCTAAAATATAAATTGAGATGAGAAAACCCAAACCTGACCTAGATAAAGATTGCATCTAATTAATTCATCACCTCGGAAGGATAACATAATCAAACGCAGCAAGAACCTAAGTTTGCGACTTTCATCACAGAAATTGTCCCCTCACCCTGTTACTATTGTTTAATATAAAATAGGAGCGTGTCTCGAGTCAAAACCTACTGAATTACATCATTATATGTGCAATCCTTAATCGTAGAAACAATAGTCCAATCAGACGAAACAACATTCATTTAGATGACTAAGTTAATTAGATGTCGACCCCTCGGTAACCTCGGCTCTTTTGTGCAAAATTTCTTAATACGTCCCTGACCTAAATTTACCTTCAAATCGACCCCATTTAACAAACCATAATTAATTGCATAACCAACCCCAAAATTACAAATAAATCACAAATATAAATAACCAAATCACAGAATTTACAATAAATCACCAAAAGATAAATTACCTATATAAAATAAACACCTGCGATCAAGCACCCACTAAGCATATCAAATAATAAATAAAATATTCATAAATTACAAACCCGATTTGAAATAAATTAAATTAATGCCAATCCACAATTTAAACAAATACAACAACCACCAAGCCATTTTAAAACATAAAACAAGCATCGACCAAGCCATTTCAAGCAACCGACGCCGAACAAAATCAATATGGCTTCCTCGCACAAAGGGATGAAACTAATAATCAATATTATTGACTTTTTGTTAATATTACATAAATTGTACTTACAATAATTTTAACTCACATAAGTTTAATTGCAATAATTATGTATTTAAATTTTCTTAATTGCAAATTCTTTGTAAATAAATATTTTCAAATCACAATTAAAATAGCAACGGCTATTAATGGTGTACCCTGCTCAACTACCCGGCAACAGCAGAAGCTACGAGCTATTCTATTACCGCCCCGAGATGGAGTAATTCAAATATGCCGGGTGTTCATTTTAAAACTTCCAGCTCAAAACAAAAAATCAGATGAAAAATGTTTCGAACAAAAGTTGTATGATAGCGAGAGGACAGAATATGGCATAATTGTTTTCTTAATTTATTGACCTTTTCAAGGTCATTTGAAGGTCAACTTTGGTTTTTAAATGGCACTTTAATTTTTTAGCAGATTCATATTTTGCATGAAAAATAAACAACTTTTGTTGAAATTTTTTTATTCCACATTAGGATTTTCAAGTAAGATGCGTTGAAACAAAAATTGAAACATTTTAATAAACTGCAGCTGATTATATCGAAATTTATTTTTTAAAGTTAGAAGGCTGTTATTGCTTTTGTTATTATTCAACTTGAATAATTTTAGGACAATGAAAACAAAACACTGTCAAAACAAATAAATTGACATTAGTTTCTTCAACTATTGTTAGTTTTGTGATTTTCAGTGAGTTTTATTTTTCCCGTTCGCTTTAGATCTGATAAAAGTTCGCAATTAGATCATTAAAATGGTTTATACTGTAGAAGAAAGAATCGAATTAATTTTCTTGTACGGAGCTCAAAATGAAAATGCTGCAAGAACTGCAGAATCTTATAACGCGAGACAACCTGGTAGAAATGTCTCTCATAGGTATGTTATAGACCTTGTTTCAAAATTTCGGGAAACAGGATCCGTCAAAATAAAACACGCAAGAATTCTACTAGAATATTGGATGACTTAGCTCAAATTGAAGTTATAGGCCATTATGCTTCAAATCCTAATAGTTCGGTGCGTGAAGTTTCTGCTATTAGTGGTCTATCAGTGGGCACTGTTCATAAGGCGCTAAAATTGCATAAATTTCACCCATATAAAATGCAGATTCATCAAACTTTGACCGAGGATGATCCAGACAGACGAGTGGAGTTTAGTGAAGAAATGCTTCAATTATTAACTACACATCCACATTTATTGAAATCGACTTGTTTTTCTGATGAGTCAACCTTTTTTAAATGGATTTGTCAATAAACACAACTGTCGATATTGGTGTGATGAAAATCCTCATGTGTTTACTGATGGACATACACAGTGGCCGCAGAAGGTAAACGTGTGGGCTGGTATACTTGGTGATACAATTATTGGACCATTATTTATTGATGGAAATTTAACAGGTCAAAATATCTAGAAATGCTTGAAGATACAATCTATCCTTTAATAGTTGATGCGTTAGAAAGTCAAAGTGACGAAGAAGGACACCTGGAGCTCGATGAAACTGTTTTGCATTTTCAACAAGATGGCGCACCTCCTCACTATACTATTCCTGTTCGAAACTGGTTAGATGATAAATTTCCAGGGCAGTGGATCGGCAGACGAGGACCGATAGAATGGCCAGCTAGGTCCCCTGACTTAACTCCTCTTGATTTCTTTTTATGGGGACATTTAAAATCTGTAATTTATGATACAATACCAGCTAATATTGAAGAGTTAAAATTTCGAATCACAGTGGCTTGCAAAAATATTACGAAAGAAACTTTTGAAAATGTTAGAAACGAGTTTCAACAAAGGCTGTATCATTGTTTAGCTGTAAATGGGGAACATTTTGAAAACTTGTTATGAAAACACTCGCTTACAAACATTTTTCTACTGTTTAATACTAATAAATAGCCTTCTAAAACATGTAAATATTAAATTTTGATTAACAATGGTTAGTTGATAATAATGTTTTTATTTTGTTTCAACGCATCTTACTCGAAAATCCTAATGTGAGATAAAAAATTTTCTACAAAGTTGTTTATTTTTATGCAAAATATGAATCTGCTAAAAAAATTAAGGTGCCATTTAAAAACCAAAGTTGACCTTCAAATGACCTTGAAAAGGTCAATAAATTAAGAAAACAATTATGCCATATTCTGTCCCCTTTCGCTATCATACAACTTTCGTTCGAAACATTTTTTCATCTGATTTTGTTTTGAGATATTAATTGCTGGAATTTTAATGAACCCGGTATATTTTGCTAACAAACCTGTATATAGCCGATTAAAAATCAACTACGTTACGGATGGTTACGATTAAGTTACGGATTAAGTTGACGTACGCAACAATAAACTGGTGACAAAGAATATGCGGTGAGACCCCGTAATACGTCGGGTTAAACAGACTCATAGATCATGTTGTGAAATAACTAAATTTTTTAGGTAAATGTATAACTAAATTCTAAGCGGTCTTACAGCACAGCATTTTAAATTCAAACTTTTGCATTACCAACGCATAACTAAGACAATGATTTAATATTGACAAGCAATATGTGACAATCAAGAAATAATTATCAAGCACTCAAAATGAATATTGTTAAACAATTCATAGTCATTGGTTGTGAGAAGTGCCAACATTTAAAAATAACAGGGATATTTGATAAAAAGCAGTGGTATCGGATTCTGGTTATAAGAAACATTTGAAAGCAAAATCATTGTCATCATTGACTTCCTGATCGGTAATACCAAGTTAATCAAATTAAACGATTAGGATATTGATCAATGTTGTGATAAAATAATCTGCACACAGAATTTTTTATCGATTGCAAATTTCTTTTAATTATAAATTTCTATTAATACTTGCTGAAATAGGTAAACAAAGTGTAGTCAGAGATTCAAAAATTAAAAGCGGTTCTCCTTTACGCTTTTGCGAACTTTGAAATTCAAAAGCCCGATAAATTTGCATTTTTTTTATATTTTGAATTTTTAAATGCATCATTTAATGACAAGTAATTTAATTTTAAATATTAGAAAATTTTAACAGCCAAAGAGGTCAAAATATTGGACATTTTCTGCTTTTCCCATGGTAAAAAATTGTTCAAATCGTTTGGATTATGTTTTAAAACATCTCCGGAAATAACACAAAATTTAAAACAAAAAACTTGATTTAAACCGAATCCTTTTTATCATTAAATTAGAAGTCTTGTGGCAGCATTCACAATTTGCAGAGGCTTCTTTATGCAGTAACTGTACTAGAGTTTATTGTAAGATCGTTACAGGTAATTTTACAAAATAATGTTAATGCAAACTTTGCGATAAAAGATAAAACTTAAAAAGATACCGCGTTAGGTCACTTACTCTGGCACCAAAGTTAACTCACAACTCTTCGCACAGGTACGTTAAAACTGGGTACCACACAGTTACAAATACGACCAAAGATTTCGGCAAAACGCGTTTTTTTGCAATTTTGAAGACAGAATGCCGTACCATATTTTTTTGGATTCATTGGGTTTTTCTTTCAATTTGACGCCGCCAGAAGTATAAAAAAGACTAGGTAACAAAAGAGGTACATAGAAGATGCAGCAAAATGCATTTGAAGTTAAGATGGAAGGGCTTAAAAAAAAGATATTTTAATAAATTCCAACAAAAGGTAGCATCAAGCATGGTCTATTGTCGGTTAGCGCCTTATTGAAAACTTAAAAATCAAAGCCCATAAGGGGACAGGGCCGTAATTAGGAAGTTTATTATTTAAAACTATAACTTTAAAATGATGTGAAACGAGTTTCGTTACACCATGCATCGGTCAAAGGTGACCACAGACAAAGCACTGCTACACTCAAAAAAATCCATTCTTACCAGTTCTTAAATTGAAACAAAATTTAATAATGTTGTACTTAACTATCATTGCATAAAATAATCAATAATTTGATACCCTAAGTTAAGAATGCTTTGTTTTAATTTAAGAATGCTGCCATGATTGAGTCAATTTCAAGAACGGTAAGAATGTATTTCTTTGAGCATAGTAGAAAAATTGGGCAGATTCTACTTTTTTTATTATTTTTTGACTGAGAAGACAAATTGGTTAGGTGACAATTAACTTATCATTGTACGTAAAAATTATTAAACTAAATTTGGGAGGTAATTTAATTTAATTACTTGGAGATGAGGGTGGTAAATTTAAAATTTAGCTGCAATATTACACAATTTGCAATACTGCAACCTCTTACCAAAAAATAAGAATATTGAAAATTGATTTTATTGAACTTGAACGCGCATATAACAAGGTTACACTAAAATACCATTGCAAGTGAAAATGTCACCTAAATACTAAATAAGTAAACATCAATCCTAGCATGTAATTTATGAAAGTATATATTATTATCTGATAAAATAAAATAAATAAATAAAATAATATGTTGAGCTGTCGTTCGACTTTTTAACTTGAGCTCTTCATTTTTATATTTTTGTTCTACTTTGAACCTTTGTTCTTGTTCTTTTGTTGTTCAATTTTTGTTTGTTTTTGTTCTTATTTTTAAATTTATATGTAAAATAAGCAAAATAGATAAAAATTCAATTAAAGTAATCTGATGATTAAAAAAATAATAGTTAAAATAGTAAAAATTATCATCGTTACACTACAAACCTATATTTTCGCGATTCAAAATTTCTCAGCTACATGTCTGTGTGTGTGTGTCTGTGGTTAAATTTTGTCTACAACAAGAGGTAATAGAAATTTTAAAACCAAAGTTTGGATTTTGTATCCTTGACTTGATACATAGGACTGATTAAATTTTGGTTAAAATTGGTTCATGGAAACTATTTTTTTATTTCTTTTATTTTTTTATTTAATATTGGTTTTTATTTAATATTTTTAAAACTAATCGGATTTTTAAAACCAAATTTGAGATTTCGTATTTTTATATTAGGAAGTAGAGCTGATTAAATTCAAATTGATTGATGGAAAACATTTTTGTCTTTTAATTATTTAAAATTATTTTTTTAATAAATAATAAAAGTATGATCAAGTCATGGACATAGCCACATCTAATTGTTTTGTAAAATATTTAGTTTAAAAAGTACAGGAAACCTGTTATACAATACAATTTACTCATTGGCTTATTTGAACTGTAACCCCGTCCATCGAAATTAAAATAAGTTGTGGCGACAGTAAAGATACCAGAATCTCGGTTTTACAACGAATTGTGAAGGATGGGGGTCTAATTAACTAATACAAAAATATAACTTGTGGTTGATCAACAAATTTCGGGAAAAAATCACTTCTTGTGTTAATCCAAACCTTGACTTATTTGCTTTTGTCAAAACCGCTTGTAGCGCTCGAAGCGGAGCGGAGCAGAGCAGATCGGAGTAAAGTAAAAACGATAGACACTGGCCAAAACGAATATTGAAATGAAATCCTGGCGGAAGAAAAAGACAAAAAATCCCTGGAATAAAGGAATACGGAACACGATAAGAAGCAGAAACCTCGATGAAGATAATGTATACAACATAGATGCTTGGCGAAAAGGCACGGATACACAGTTTTTAGCTATAGAAAATAGAAAAACATACCCCTATTTTTGGCGAATAACTTCGCTATGGATAAGATTCAAACTATAAAAATAGAAGTTCAACGAAATTAAATGTTTGACAACAAATTAAAAAAATTGACTTAATTGACCCCCCAAGTTTTAGCAAATAACTCCGCAATAATAGTCTTTACTCATTGAATCTCAATCGTTTGAAACTAATATCAATAAAAAATTGTATTTTTTCCTATATCTGTTCATATCCGTTAAAAAATCTATCGGTGCCATTGCTTAGAAGAATTTAAAAAAAAAATTTTTAATGTACTGTTACGGTCCTGTTTTATAATGAAGATATTTTTAATTATTTGTTTCTTTAATTTAATTCAGAAAACTTTTAATATGTGACATCACAATTCAAATTTTATATTTTGAATTATCACTGAGGAATAGACAGTTTCAGCCGGAAAAATTTTGAATTCAAAAAGTTATGTGTATTTTGCACGAAAATCTATTTTTTGGACGTTCCAATGACCCAATTTTTTTTTATTGAATATCGAGTTTTCGAAAAATTATTTTTTTATTAATATTAAGTAAAAGTGTGATAAAGTAATAGGCATGATCACATTCAATTTTGAAAATTAACTTTTGAGGAAACATAATCGTCACCTCATTTCAAAACTACTAATGTGCAAATTGAAATTTTTGAAAGCTATGTACAAAATACGCTAAAAAATGTAAAAAATAATATTACAAAAATATCCAGTTAAAGAGCATTGAAAAGACATTATAATTTATATTATAAAATAATGTTTATAACTTAAATTTTCAATTTTTGTGAAAAATGATTGTTATAGTTGTTAAACTCAAAATTACAAACTTGTACATTGCTAACTTTACTATCACTTGATTATAAAATCAATCTGTGCATTTCATTCTGTCCAAAATTCATGGATATTGGAATATGTGGATTTTGTCTTTCTTAAAAACTCTTCTGGTTTGTTAAATTTCAAAAATGTTTATTGCCTCTGCAAAATATTATCAAGAAGATTGCTAACAAAATTTTATAAAAGTCATAAAACTTTGACCGAGGGGTTAATCACTGGTGAAGTTTTTTGTACACATCTCATGAAGTACATGACATCTCATGTGAAGTACATGAAGTACTTCACGTGAAACATCCTTCAGTACCTTTGCAACGGAAGATCTTCAATTTACTTCTGATAAAAAATTAATTACTCGATCCGGGGGGTCTGAGAGGCGTGGAACACCCTCCAGTGCCTCTGCAACGGGAGATCTTCAGTTTACTTTTGATAAATATAAACTATTCAATCCGGGGGGTGTGGAACACCCTCCAGTGCACAAATTTTGGAATGAAAAACATTGCAGAACATGCAGAATCCCCAGACCAAGTAGTTTACTTTTTATCAGAAGTAAACTAAAAATCTTCCGTTGCAGAGGCACTGGAGGGTGTTCCACACCCCCCAGACTCCCCGGTTTAAATAATTTATTTTATTAAAAGTGAATTAAATATTTTAGCATATCTCAAGTTTATTAAAATTAGCTATGGTCAAGTAAGTGTGTTTAATTCGTAATTTGATAATGAATTATAAACTGCGTAATTATAAATTCCGTACCCTTGGGAGGCAGAGCTCTGCAACAAAATAAAAAATAAACTACTTAATCCGGGAGGTCTGGGGTTGGAACACCTTCCAGTGCCTCTGCAACGGAAAATTTTCAGTTTACTTCTGATAAAAAATAAACTACTCGATTCGGGGAGTGTGGAACACCCTTCATTACTTAAATTTTGGAATCTCGGTGAGAGTCCCTGAAACACCAATGATGTACGTAAAATACAATGAAGTATCGATGAATTAGGTGAATTATTGATGAAGTACGGTGAATTACTGGTGAAGTACGTGAAGTGCCGTGAATTACTGCTGAATTACATGAAGTACAAAGAAGTATGGAGAATTATCATGAATTACGTAAAGTGTGAAGTTAATTGTACACGATTTTCTTTAGCGGTTGACCCCTCGACTTTGACATACCTCGTCATTCCACACTTTACCTTTAAAATTCAATTATCAGCTCTGGTCTATCTGATGAGAACCAAAAATTCAAAATATAAATGATCATCGATATCATAAACTATCATAAATGTAATAAAAAAATTCAAGTCATAAGAAACAATAATTATAAAATATAAAAAATGTAAATTGAAAATTTTGCCAATTTATATAAAATGATTTTTAGAATTTCAGTGAAAACGGTTGGTTTCCAAAAAAAAATTTACTTAACCAAAGTTGTATCCCATTAAATTTCCTATTCGGTTTAAGTCATTAGTAAAAATAATAAAACCTAAATTTTTTTAGCATTTTTCTCTTAATTTAATTTATAACTCGAAATTTCTTGATTCTAAACGATAAGGGGTTTATAACTTAATTTGTAAATAAGCGAGCGATCTTTAAAATAGTTTTAATCCGTTAAGTCTAAAAAATCAATAATATCGGAGCTATGGACGTTTGAAATCAAAAATTCAAAAAATGTTTTAAAGTGTGGTACCCCCCAAAGGTTTGAACTTGGACAAAAATTTTATTTTAAAATTTGTCTTACATTAGAAAAGTGTCCTTTATCACCACCTCAAAGGTTCTCCACAGTCACGGGACACCCTGTATATAAGAAAAGGAATTTTTCACTCCGTCAACAACTCCTAAAACGATAAGTGTCCTTAAATCTAAAGATTCAATTATATCTATGCTGAGTTTTATTGATTTCTTCTCTTTTTCTCTTTTTTCTCTCTTTTTTTCTCTTTTTTCCCTTTTTCTTTTTCTTAATTGGTCAGAATAGAACTTTTTTTTTACTATAGTACACAGTAAAAATTTTTTGTTTCGATCAAATAAATTGATTTGATTCAAACAAAACTTGTTTAATATTATGAACAAATAAAACCATGGTTAATCAAATAAAAAATTTGTTTGAAATGTTTTATTTGACTAAAATAAAAATATAATTTGTTTGACAGAAATAAATTTTATTTAAATCAAACATTTGTTTCATTTAAACAAATGTTTATTGGAATCAGAAAAAAAAACAATTTTGTATCTGTTGTATCTACTAATAAATAATATTTATACGTACACTGTTTTTGTGCGAAGGAATGGGAACCGCATAAAAAAAGTCCCTTCAAAAACTATTTCATTTTTAATCATACTATGCGTTTGATGGAGTTTTACCATATAGTGCACAAAGAAAATATAAAAAAATCGCTCAGAAACAAATTCCCATATAAAAACCGCATAAAAACAGGTTTGACTGTACCTGTACGCTGTTGGTGTAATTTTTATCAAGCGATCTAGTTTAAAATTTGATTTTCTCCATTGCAAAATTTTCAAATTTCGGTTTCCACAAAATTGACTTCTTAGTAAAATAATCAAAAATTTCAAGTCCTTTTTTAAAAAATATATTTAAAAAAATAAGTCTTACATTTTTTAATACAATTTGGTCAATAAATTAGTACGTATACAAAAATGAACCTAATACTCGTAATTTTTGATTTCGACATTTGCAAAAAAAAATATTAAACATGCCTTATTGTAGTCTTTAAGGACACGTCGAATTAGAACACCTATAAATATTTCAATCATATTACAATAAAAAATTTATAACAGCCATGGATTATTTTTAGGTCGAAGTAGGTCAGTTTCCGTACTTCTCGATAATTTTAAATTGCTGAGCAAATAATTTAAAGTGTTTAAACTTTCGTTACTAACATTTGCATCGACTTTATTTTTGGGGGACATTTCGTCTCCCGCTGACATATCCGTATCGGAATCAAACGACGAAAATGCCTTTCCAAATAATTTTGTACTATCTAAAATGTTTTGTTGCTGCAGGCTCGAATTTATAGAATCCTTATATTTTCTTCTAGGCTTTTCGGAGGTATTCACACACACTATGGGCTCTAACACCACGTAAGTGTTCCTTCTTAACAAATGAGTACGTTTCAAGTTCTTGGGGGGATCGTTTTGAAAAATTGGAATTTTTGAATTAAATACCGCAGCACTTTTGACCGAATCCGTATCCGAATGGTAATTTACCATAAAATTATTGTTTCTGTTTTTAAAATTTTTAAAAGTTTGACCTATAGCTGGAATTTTTGAAAACGGTGTGAATTTATCAGCGAGCGCGGTTTTTGGTACTTTATTCGGTTCACCATCACTAATAGAATTTTCCGAAATATTACTGTAACGTTTTGTTAATCGTTTTTGAGACTTGGAAACATCTTTTATCGAATTCATTTATAAGCAAACTAGAACGCAGCGCTCCCCACATTACTCGCTCGCGAATAAGACTCCGACTGAAGCAGGATAATGTAACTTATTGGAAATTTGAATCAATTCGATACTGTTTATTAGTAATGGATTTTTTGTGAACGATGGATTGCGTGATGGAAGGACATCAAGTTATCTATATGAATTAAACTGATATTGTAAAATTAAGATCTTGTAGATAAGGTAATTTTTATACGTTGTGGTAACAGTCGAATAGAATATTCAATAAATAATATGTTACACACAGGGTAATTTCGATCAACAGATACAATATTATATTTGTTTTATATGT
Source organism: Lycocerus yunnanus (assembly GCA_036346125.1). NCBI lineage: Eukaryota > Metazoa > Arthropoda > Insecta > Coleoptera > Cantharidae > Lycocerus > Lycocerus yunnanus. The sequence goes on along the minus strand of JARFIX010000005.1, from coordinate 4,507,936 downwards.
GGAGTCGGGTATGGTAATTGATAAAGTATTTCAATAGTGATATGATCTGACCTTGAGAGCCAGGGGTTAATTTTCGAAATTCCTTCAGATAGCCCTAACCTACACCTGTAGATAGGATAATAGGTTCGATTCGATTGCTTTTGATTAGTTTGATATCATTGCGATGGCATTGGATTATAATATTAAAGTGAAAACAATAAAGAAAAATACATTATTTTAAAATAAACATTAAAATTGATTGTATTTTTTAACTTACAAGTATTTTTATTATAATTTACTTATCAAATAGTTTAACGGGAAACTGTAACGAAACTCGTTTTGCATCACTTTAAGTTATAATTTTAATTAAGAAATTTTTGGATTACGGTCCTGCCGCAGTGTAAATTTTAATTTTTAAGTTTTCAAAAGGCGCCAACCAAACAATAGGATCATGTGCCTGTTGCTACCTTTTGTCAGCATGTTAAATATATTTTCCTTAAGCTTTTCCGCATTAAACTTTCAAATGCAAATGCAAAAGGCATATAAACCGCGTTATTACCGAAATAGAGTGCCTGAACAAATAACCACCTTTTGACTAGCGGTAGGGTTTTTATTTGTGTAAATATAATTATTTTATTGCGACGTATTAATTTCCCAGTTGTAAATCAACCTAGAAGCTATTTCGTGGTCCACGCCAGATTCAGCTCCCCTCGCTAGCCGGAGACATCTTAGGAAAGGTTTCAGCTTGTTACAAAACATAGTACTTTCCCATTAATTTTTATTAAATTTTTAATTTTTATTATTAAATTTTTAAATAAACGATTGATTAAATAGTCGAGATTTCCAAATGCTTTTTTTTGGCTCTTTTCGTTAATTATTATTCTATTTAAAATGTGTCATTTTAAGCTTCCTTGCTGCTTTCCATTATTTATTTTTAGTAACTTTGTCTGAAAACTTGTAAAATAATTGTCAATAATAACTACTGTAATATTATAAAAAATTTTAATTTAGCGCGATATTAAATTAATTCACATGTAATTAATATTTAAAATTTTATTAGTACTGCACTGTATTTTCAAATTTGTATTTGAAAGAATTTTTGTAAAGATCGGTCTAGCCATAGTGTGGAAGGACTTATAACCCAGGGAGTAGTCTCTATGAGTATTCTCTCATATTTCTTTAAAATTAATATTATTTCTAAAAATTAAAATCAACTTTTGAAAATAGCAGGTGCTTTTCTAAATAACTTCAAAAATATACCTCTAAATTTCATTAAGGGGTTCTTAAATGACTCAAAAATAAAAATAATGGCGGACACACGAAACCTACCCTTAATTATTTTGTCAAAACCATGATGGTGGAGGTGTAAGCGGGTACACCGGTAAACCGGACGGAAGAAACTTTTTTTTATTCTGACGGTTGAGTCTTATCTGGCGAAAATCTTACATTCAAAGTTTAAATTAATTAAGAAAAGTTTCTTAAATATTTAACATTATTTATTATATGTTGAATAAAATATTTAAAAAATTACAAGTTTAATAAAATTTGAAAATTTTCCAACTTAAACAACGGTGAAAAGGGGAATCTTCTATTTTTTTAAATATAAACATTTTTTGAATAATTTTTGGTTTACTGACGTTAGTGACATTTTTAGAATTTTAGAATCTAGTATGTCGATATGAATTTGTCAAAACACATCATGTCAATTAATTTTATTTAAAAAAAAATTTCCATAATAGTTTTTGATTTCAATTTTAATGGATTTTAATTCATTTTCATTCATTTAGGGATAGTTTAACTGATGAGTTCTTGAAAAGACGAAACCACTTATACGCAATGGGGTCTTAGACTAAAATGTAAGTTGTAAAATGTTTAAATTTTATTAAACTTGTAATTTTTAAAATATTTTATTCAACATATAATTTTGCAAATTAATAAACATTAACAATTTATTATTAATTACTAACCAGTGCAAAGTGTGTAAGTCAGTGGCGTGTTTAGGGATGATCAAGGGCAGTCCCCCCCCGCAAGGATGACTCGGATAATCTTGGTACTTGGTATTAATACTCATATGTAGAGACCGGATAAATAAACACGTTTTTTGAAAATAAATGCTTAAAAGTTGTAAAAAAGTTAAAAAAAATAGCTCAAACGATATTGTTCGACACAATTAACAAAGCACTTTATTTAATTAAAAAAATTATAGGGTAAATCGCACGTAAGAGGAGGAGTCCTACTACATCTTACCAAATCTCATTAAATTAAAATTTGTAATTCAAATTGAAATTAAAAGTCCAAATCTAAAATAAAATCACTCACGTAATTAACACACGCGGATACAGGGGAGGCAATTACCGCAATTGCTCCCCAGCTTACGTTCGAAGGACTTTATTGTGTGTTTTTACTATATTTTTAAGACAAACAAAGCATAATTCAAATTCAAGTATTACATGGATAACAAATTAAAATTTTATATCATTTTTGTTTAGAACAAATTTTCTAGAAGATAGGTGAAATCACACAATCGAATTCCCAAACAAAATCCTATTATCCAAGCCTGACTGGACGCCCTCCTAAGCATGAGTAAAAGCAAAACGTTGCCGTTTAAAGTGAAATTATTATAATGAAAAATTATTTATTCTGGAAAACTCGAAAATAAATTCAAAAAGATCGAAAATAAGCTCGAATTTGCAAAAAGCATAAAACCTTACATTAAAAACTTCTTTTATATAATTTGTCCAGATCTCAAATTTCAAAGAGTGCTTTTAAAATTGACAATAAGCACAAATGTTTAAAATCCTGTCTCTACTCATATGTAATATATTCATCACCATTTTGTTTGTGTATACTTACAGTTCGTATTTTTTAATTTTTTTTGATTATAGTTATCTCTAATTTTTTCTAAAAAGAAATTTGTCAGTTATCTCTTTACCACTGACGCGCATGCATGAATGGATTAACGAGATTCCAAAAACAATTTGTTTTAATTACGTCACTGCTATAAATAACAATTTAATATTCATTATGTATCTGAAATTGATCCAACCGAAGGAGTTTGAGTTGCTTAATGCTTAATTACAAATTGGTTATAAAGTTGACAGGTATTGTCGGTAAGTAACGGTAAAGATTATAAATATATTGCTATGATATTTTTGAAAAATAATAATGAGTTGTATAAATAAATAATTTTTCTACGACCACTAGTGTAAATGACAAATACTGCATTGACAGGAGATTATGTATGCAAGTCATTACACACGGCGTGCGTAATAATAAGTCGATCGCACGATTAGGGAATTTTATAATTTACTAAAACTGTATTGGCAGTACTAATTAAATTTTGACAGTTGTTTTGATAGTTGTAATTGTTAGGTTTCGTGATATTCGTTTTCAGTGTAGTTATAGTAATTTAATTTATTATAAATCTTCGTTATTAATTTATTTGGTATTTTGACAGTTTTAATTCATTTCGATTACTCGTTGAAATAAATGGACCATAAATTAGTATATTAAGCAACAAGTTTAGTAAAATTGCTTTTCTTACGAGGTTTATACAATTTTTCGCATTTCGTGAAAATTTAACCTAAAATACGAATTTTGACGTTTAACTAATTTTTTTTGCGCCCGATCAATCTGAATTTTTGCATACACCTTCCCATTGATAATTCAGCAGGAGACAAAGCGAGGGGGGAGAATTTTTTGCTCAGTTTTTTGATATCTAGCGCCGTTCTCGAGTTATTGCAAATTCAAAAAAATACAATTAAAAATTAAAAAAATTTTACATTTGTGTGGTCGTAGAAAAAGTATAGTACTTAACTCGAGTTGTAAAGCCATTACACACTCGTGGAATTTACTTGCTCGCCGCTTCGCGGCTCGTGAAAACTTTCCACGTCGTGTAATAGCCTTTACAACTCTCGTTACGTAATATACTATTTTAACTTTCTTTGACAATAAAACTTACCATCTGCAAACTATTTTACCAAGATTCTACGTTCTTGCTGACGTTCTTCCAGTTAGCTCATTAATTCCTTTTGTTTTAAATAATTACAACTTATTACCTCACAATAAAAAGTATCTTTATTAATAAAAATATTAATTCGTAAAATTTTAAAGGATACCTAATTTACGGACTTGGTAATAATATCTACGAGATGTTAAAAATCTAACTGTCGCTTTCACTACAAATTTTCTTCTTCCAGTAGTTTTTGTAAACGTAAGTATTGTTGCTTGGCACCGAGGGGTTAACCGCTGGTAAAATTTTTTGAACACATCTCATGAAGTACATGACATCTCATGTGAAGTACATGAAGTACTTCACATGGAACATCCACCAGCGCCTCTGCAACGGGAGATCTTCAATTTACTTCTGATAAAAATAAACTACTCGATCCGGGGGTCTGGGGCGTAGAACATCCTCCAGTGCCTCTGGTGCAACAGGAGATCTTCAGGTTACTTCTGATATAAATAAATTATTTAATCCGGGGGGTCTGGGGTGTGGAACACCCTTCAGTGCACAAATTTTGGAATGAAGAATATTGCAGAACATGCAGAACTCCCAGACCAAGTAGTTTACTTTTTATCAGAAACTGAAGATCTCCGTTGCAGAGGCACTGGAGGGTGTTCCACACCCCCCAGACTCCCCGGTTTAAATAATTTACTTTTATTAAAAGTGAATTAAATATTTAAGCATATCTTAAGTTTAATAAAATTAGCTATGGCCAAGTAAATGTGTTTAATTCGTAATTTGACAATTAATTATAAACTGCGTAATTATAAATTCCGTATCCCCGGGAGGCAGATCTCTGCAACAAAATAAAAAATAAACTATTCGATCTGGGGGATGAAACACCCTCCATTGCTCAAATTTTGAAATCTCGGTGAATCTCTGAAATACCAATAATGTACGTGAAATACAATGAAGTATCGATGAATTAGATGGAGTACCGTGAATTATTGATGAAGTGCGGTGAAGTACGTGAATTACTGCTGAATTATATGAAGTACGAAAAAGTATCGAGAATTATCATGAATTACGTGAAGTGTAAAGTTAATTGTACACGATTTCCTCTAGCGGTTGACTCCTTGCTTGGCACATTTACTTAAACTTTCACTATAAAATTCTCGTTTATTATTAATATTTTTAACTCTTCATGTCCTTTCATTTTTGTGAAATGACTCAATTTATATTGTATTTTAGGTTTCTTGGTGAGAATTACCTCCCACGTAATACAATTCTCTTGTAGCAGCCTTTTTTGCGTTGGAAGTCCTCCACTTCTCTTTTAGAGGTTTTCCAGTGGTCGCACTCAAATATGGTGTACTTTCCGCAGTAGGAGCAGTTGCTAGTCGTTACATGTTAGAATCTGTGCAGATATTTTTGAAAGCAGCCATGTCTAGCTAGAACCTGTGTGATTTCTAGCCGATTTCTCCGTGACTCCTGTTGACTCACTACTCAATATTCAGTATGAGCTGATATGTCTACTTACACTGAAAGAAATTTATTTTACTGTTCTTGAAATTAAATCAATAATCCCACGTTCTTGAATTCAAGCAAGGCATGCTTAACTTAGGATATCACATTAATAATTATTGTTTTTGCAAAAATAGTTAATTTTAAATTTTGCTTGATATTGATAATTGGGTCAATTTTTGGATCATTATTCTAGCTGGTAAGAAAAGATATTTTTGAATGTACTCTTCTCAGGGGCCTAACTACCACGTTGTGATTAATGCGTTATATCTGGACTATTTGGAGATGGATTTTCAAACGTCTTCTTACATTTTTACTCGTAAGAACCTGTGATGTCACCACCATTAGTGGATACTGATGGTTCCCCCTGCGAAGATCCGCTGGATATCTCTATTTTTTGCTTATTTCTGGTTATTTCACTATAATTGATCTGCCCTAGAGATAACTGAACACAATACCGTGGAAATATGAACTTATTGCTTTCTTTTTAATTCCATCCTGCTAAATTAAAAGCATTCAGGATATTCGGTGTCAGCACCAGCCCAAATTTCCTGAATTGCGCATTTGTGAAAGTTTTTACGACCTTTTTTAGTGTATAGATCATGAATTTGTTCTTGCTAAAGCCTAACTAGTTTTCGGCTAATCCTCCCATTGGTTCGATTTCTACTTGCACAATCACAAGTATAAGTTTTTTAAAGACTGCTGATATGGTTAAGAAGGAAATGGGACAATTGTGATGATGGATTGTTTTCTTTTATGATGAGCAAACTCTTATTCATCAGAGGTGATTTTAATGCCAAGTGACTGACTGGAATTCTCCAACTACCGAGAGAAAGGAAAAACTTTTTATGGAAATACTGGCTGAGCTGATCCTCTCGGTTTGCAACTCAAGAGATCCACCGATTTTCAATAGATGGAAATCTGCTTCCATTATAGATGTCACGGTGTACAATCTACTTGCACTTACAATCAGTAAGTGACCACAATTGCATCACGTTCGCAATTTAGAGTCCAGTCGATACCTTCAAGCTGGACCTGGAAAAAGTTAAACGTCGCTAAACTAAGCAAATACCTTAACAACAAAGAGGTAGGAAAGAACGATATCCAAACATTGGGTACGGCGAACCTTTTTTAAATAAGAAATGCGACATTTTGATGCCAAAAGAAGTTACATCCCAAAAGGCAAGTGTTTTGGTGGTCAAAAAAGATTGCCGAGGCAAGACAAAATTGTGTAAAAGCATGAGGACGGTGCCAAAGAATCAGAAAAACGGATCACCCGGAAGTAGAAGATGTAAGGATTTCCTTGATGTTAAAAAGAAAAGTCTTAGCAAATGAAATCAAAATAGCTAGAAAGAAAAGTGGACCGAGCTGCTGGGGAGGTGGAGCAGAATGTGTGGAGCAAAAACTATCAAACAGTTTCAAGGAAACTGGGAAGACCATCCATCCCAGGTCTCACAGAAGAGATTAGAGAAGACAGAAGAGAGAAGAGATCTCGTCATTTCAACTCTCTTCCCGAAGAGAGGTTCACAGAGTTTCCGTTACCTGCTGCATCACAGATCTTCTCAATCAAAGAACTGGAACTAGCCACGAAGAACATGAAATCGAGCAAAGTCCCAATCATGAAAGAGATCTTTAAATGCTGCCTAGAGATTCATTTTTTTAGCTTAAATTATAAAAAAGGTATGTTTTTGTAAATAAAAATAAACATGACAGCTTGAGATAGGTAATGATAACAATAAAATAACTTTTCGTGGTGGACAATATCAAACACATTAATCTATTCCACTTGTTGCATACATTAGTCACGCATGCACTCGATAAGCCAAAACATAGGTACCTACCTGTCGCTTCGTCGAACTTTATTTAATAAATACCTAATGGTTGTAAAAGACAATGTTGCTTTTGAAGCTTATAAAATCAATATAAATTACACCGATAGTTTGCTAGCATATCCGTTGGTATATGCTGAAGGTATTAATAGATCCGCTTCAAAACCAAGAGCGTCATTTAAATGTGATGCTTTCGCTTTCACTTCGTGTTTCGCTTTGTATGTGCACGTGCATTTATATTCACATCTTAAATTATTTATTGAACTTTGTTAAGAATAATAAATTAATGGCCATTAATTACACTTTCCTAGTAAATATTAGTCATCTTGGCTTCTGAAAAGTTAATTAACCAACTGTAAAAAAAAAGAATTTCCACCAGAAAATATAATAAGTTTTCTTAAGATTTCGTCAGCATATTATCCGATTTAGTTCTACATTTTTGTTCTAAATTTTTATTATTCAACCCTGACATAATACACAGAAAAATTCAAAAATGGGAACATGGTAGATATGAAACTTTAATTTTATATTAAGAATATTTGTTATTGGAAAATCATTTTTATATTATTTCTTATAATGGTAGCTAGTAATTTGCTGTTCTCGAACCTTGACCTGAAAACGTTAATGTGCCAGTGCTGTCTATTTTCATCATGATTTCTGTAAATATTTTTTAATGTTACTTTGACACGCAACGAATCGAATTGTAATAACGACATAACAACACTTCAAAGCATTAATTAGTATGAAATAATTCAAGTAAACAGTACCTAGCATTAGAATCGACTTGTATTTTCATTTAATTACAGTGGATTACCTTAATTGCCTAACTCTTGTTTTTTCGTCAGCTATTGGTCAGAATTATTGATGAGCCTGTTGTACAAGCGAAATAATGTAATACATACTTTCTGATCGAACACATACATAAATACGTCAGAAAACTATTTTGGTTTTCTTATGACGTAGTAGACTTTAATTAATTAATAACGGAACAAACATCGTCTACGATGACTAAACTTATCTTTTTCAGTGCTACCGGAGCTAAACAAACAACGCCGAAACCCTAGAAGCTTACTTTTCAATTAATTTTGAATTATGTAATTATTAAACGTCCAAATTGAAAACAAACACAAATGAAATTTTAAAGATTTAAATTTTTTAATTTAATTTGAATAAGTTAAAATAAGTTTTAATAAAGAGAACTCTAGTAACACTTGGGAAACCAAGTACCAACAGGGAAGAAGAGGATATAATTCTGTACGGGTTGTGTGTGGAGTCTTAAGATTTCTTTCTTTCTTCGCAAAAAGAATAGCTCCTTTTTTAATAATAAGATTTATTGTCACTGATAGTTACATAAATGTCTTAGCCAGTTTGGAAGGAATTCTTTACCTTTAAAAACAATAATATTTTTTCCTCTTGAGAAATAAGAATCTTCAATGCCCCTGTTTTATTCTGTAAATATATTTTATTATAACTTTTTTATTATAATTACCAGCTTCTCTTGAGGTTGAAAAACGTCGACAACCCAAATCAATACTTTACATGCACGCACCCTATATGTTAACATAACTTTTAGGTTATGTCACATGTTTTTGACTTTTCCAAAATCATTTAAACTTAATTTCATCATAACGAGCAATTTGTAAGAAAAAATGCCGAATTGTTCAAGAAACTGCGGTAAGAACGCAGTTCTTAAGGTAATTTAATTAAAATGTTGGTGATCCTTCATGATTTTTGAAAATTATACATTTTAGCGACCAAAAACTGGAGATGCATTGTGCAAGGAATGTTTTTACGATGCGTTTGAAACCGAAATTCACTTTACAATCACTCGTGCAAATTTATTTAAATCTGGTATGGTAGTTGGAGTTGCAGCTTCGGGGGGTAAAGATTCTACCGTCCTTGCGTATGTTCTTAAAGTTTTGAACGAAAGATATAATTATGGCCTTAAGTTGATGCTATTGTCGATAGACGAAGGAATTACCGGATACAGGGACGACAGTTTGAATACAGTCAAACAAAATCGAGACGATTATGAAATGCCATTGAAAATTATGTCGTACAAGGATTTATACGGGTGGACAATGGATGAAATTGTTGCCGAGGTAAACACGATTGTTTTAAATAAAATTAAATTTACTAGAAAAAAGCAGAATTTTAAAAATGCACTCATATTTAAAAAAATAATATATACAAAAACAAGCTATTTTATTTATAAAAAAAATGCTGGAGTCCTCGGATTTGGTTGGTTCGTCTGCACCTATTTGTAGAAATTAATCAGACGGTTGCTCTTGAATTTTGGTTGGTGTGGGGTTTTTCTGGGAAAAACGAGTGTAAAACCCAGCAATGTTTTCTATATAAATATGAATGCTGCTAGGAACTTTTGTAGAATATTTAGTTCTGTAGATATAATTTTACAGTTTGTGTATTTTTAGATCGGCAGAAAAAATAACTGCACATTTTGTGGTGTATTTCGTAGACAAGCTTTAGACAGGGGTGCAGCTTTGTTGAAAGTTGATTGTTTGGCAACAGGCCACAATGCTGATGATATTGCAGAAACCGTTCTCATGAATATTTTAAGAGGCGATTTAGCTCGGCTCAGTAGATGTACGGCTATCGTTACGGTAAGTCACCGTAATCGTTATTTTTCTCAATATTAATTTTTTTTAACTTAGGGTAATGGTGACGGAATCTCTCGTGTTAAACCTCTAAAATACACATATGAAAAGGAAATTGTTATGTATGCATATTACAAAAAACTTGTTTATTTTTCAACCGAGTGTGTATTTGCACCCAATGCATATCGAGGACATGCACGAGTTTTATTAAAAGATTTAGAGAAAATTAATCCCGCCGTTATAATGAATATAATTCATTCTGGTAAGTGATTATTTTTGTTCAAGTTGAAACGGTAATGCCAAATAATAATTATTTATTTTAGGCGAATCGTTAACAATTAACGAACAAGCCAATATGCCTACCCTGATGACTTGCTCTAAGTGTGGCTACGTTTCGTCACAAACTGTATGTAAAGCTTGCACTTTGTTGGAAGGCTTAAATCGAGGCCTACCTAAGTTGGGTATTGGTAAATCCAGTCGTGTGAAAAGGTTGATTGCAGAAGACGACAAAAATAAGATTAAACGTTCACAAAATTCATGTTGCTCAAAGAATGTTATTACAGAAAGTGATCAACACAAGACAGGGTGTTCAAAAGATGAATGTTGTTCGAACCAGCTCACAAAATTATGTAATCAGCTAAAAATTGATCCGGATGTAAAAGTTACGTGAGGTTAATAAATTTTTATTTTATGAAACGATGGAAATCATTTTAAAATAATATATTTTTGCATTTGAAAAATTAAAAAGCTAGAAAGTTATTGATGGGAGAACTAGCTCTACAATATTTAAAAAAATCTTCTATGGTGTTTGTACTTCAAAATTTCATCGTCGAAACTTGCCCGTGCGCTCCTAAATTAATTAAAAAGTTTTGTAGGGCCAAAGAATTGTGTTTACGTTTTTTGGTATATTTAATATTTGTACAATTCGAAACAAAAATTTAACGTTTATAAAAATTGTTAATGGTAAAAACAATCACATTATGCAATGTATGCCGCCGATTTAGTGTCGATAGAAGCTCTACATACTGGACAATACTCTGAAATTCCATCGGCACAATCCTCGCATAAGCAAACATGTCCACAAGGTAACAGGATAATCTGAAAGATTAAATTGTAAAATTCATTTCGCATATAAAATGTTAAAATTTTACTTCTCTAGGATTGGCTCTGCAAACAACACATAACTGGCCTTCAGTTAAATTATTATCTCGTACCCTTCTCCTTCTCTCTCGACGTGTGGTTTCCAATTCTCGTTTACGCTTTTCATCATCCAACTTTTTACATCTGTCTTTCCAGTACCTTCTGACTATTAAACCACCTAATACTAACCCAATAGTTCCAAATAATGCACACAACAATCTAAGAGAAATATATATAGAACGGTTTCCATTTTGGTTTATATAAAATCCTACCTGTAATTTCGTTTACTATCGTCGAGTTTTCGTACTAGTGAAGTGACTTGCATATTTGTTAAATAAAACGGCGCTCCATTACTTGGCGGTTGCAATCTGAGGGATAAGCCATCTTCAGAAGAGACTAATTCACCGATTCCGGTGATTACGGCGCCTTTTCTCAGCATTCGCTCCGTGGTTTGGACACCACGTTGCCGTACTCCAGCAAAAAAATCCCCAAATGTGATCCATCACCGTCGGTACGGTGGGACTAAACAAATCAGATATTACATCCATATCTAAATAACAAAAAGTAAAGACAAAATAAGGGGTCATTCTATACCAAGTGGTCCAGAAAGTAATTAATTGGTCGCTTGACCATTTATAAAAAATTTGATATATTTTGTGTAATCGCTCTAAGATATCGGTGGTTCTAAATTAAGTTGTTGGATTTGTTGTACATGTTTTGCAATTAAAAAAGTTTGTAGATTTTTTAGTTCTTTTGTTCCATCAACATGTAAGTTAAATGCAATCCTGAAAGTCAATTTTTTTACGTAGAGGTGGAACCTGGTCACCATCACATAAGCATATTACTATGGTTCCTTTTATTTTGTTTTTAGGCGCCAAAACCAATTCGACTTATTACTGAATTCTTATTGTTGATTTGATGAAACTTTTCAAGCTTTCCTGATTCCAAGTTTTAATTTCACTGACTCTTCATGATAAAATTTATACATTTTTAAATTCCCCGACTTTCATCTAGTACTGCCTCTTCTTGTTTTATGGACTTGATGAAAACATCTCCCAGCATTTCTTTAGCTTCACTCAAGCTGGACTGTTATTTGTATGTATATTTCATGCTTCCTTTTCCTAAGTCGTTTACCCGTTCGTCCAAGAGGGGTACTCAAGCATTTAAAACCTCCAAGATGTTGTTAGTACCTTGTGAGAAGACCACCGGCTTTACGTGCCTTCCGAAGCACGGAGAACGACCACACAAAGGCAGCTCCTACCCGGATTCGAACTGGGCGCCTTACGTTAGCACTTAATCGCGCTAACAACTAGGGCAATGACCGTTTCAAGTATAAAGTTTTCTATAAAAAAGTAATAAATAGCATTTATGTTTTATATAATACATATTATATGAGTCGTGTGTTTTGGAAATTTTGAAAATTACTATTATACTATAAATTTAGCAATGTACAATTGCTACGACTATTTTTGTTTCTTTTGTTTTCTAAATAAATTGATTTTACTCTGATGTTTAAGATGAATAGGTTCGAAAATACTCCAGTTTCAACAAACCCTTTAAATTGCAAAATATGCTACACCTTTAAAGCAAATCAACACATTAGTGTCCGAACAGAAAGAATCCAAGCTTTTAAAAATTTCCAAGCAATCAACATTGGATCACTTGATAATATGATTATTAGGCAGAAATTAACTTAGCACATTTTTTGTTTAGGTAACTTTTTGTTTTAACCCTCATAAACTTATTAAGATTAAAATTTACCTAACACATCGGCCACCAAGGGGTCGACAATTTCAACGTTGTGACCTTTTGATTGGATAACAAACGGCATCATGTTGTGAACTTCTTGTATTAATCGTTCATGTTCGGACCAAAATCCCGCTGTGCTACGTTGAATAACATGTTCCTTGATACTCAGAAATTGTATAACCCCAGCAACATTAGGATTATTGCTACTAACAATAGGATTTCCTATTGGTTTGACAGTTCCTCTAATGGACACATATGATAACTTCTTCTCAGGGTGAGTGTTCACTATTTCTTGTAAATTTTTGTCTATGTCCAAGACGGGGCACCCTAGCAAGTAAAATATGATATAGCTACAGTAAGCAAGCTGACTTTAATAATTCAATATACCTGAATCATACACATCGCAGTCTTATTTTTGAAGTATTGTTTAAGACAAGTTGCCAATATGACGGCGTCAATTGTTAACGCTATCACTTCGCCCAGATAATCCATTTTTAAATAATTTGGTACTTCTTCGTTTTGATTACACAACAATAATTTGTGTGGTACCTACTTGAATTTTATCCACCTTGCTTGACAACCTCAACAATTGACATTTCTAGTAAAGTTACCCTAAGAAAACATCCGTGTAAAAATTTCGATTTTATTAAGTAATTCGGCACAAACAATCAACATTTATTTTTAATGATTTAACCGTAAATTTTTATTTCGATTTGTTGCATGAGGTCGCCGCTTTTTATTGACAGGTGAATGTGTTTTGATAATTAACAGTGTTGCCAATACTCTTATCGGTGCGGCATTTTACCAGTGGCGTAAATTATACCATTCTTATCTATTATCTATGATCCAGACCCTTAAGAGAGGGACCCTTTGTCCTATGTGGAAATTTTTAATTTGTTTTAATTAAACTACCAGGCCACGACCGTCGTCATTTACAGATAAAATACTGGAAATTGCCGTACTAAATTATCCTATATAGCAGATTTCTCTTTACCTAATAAGTTCTCAGGATATCCTCAATACATTGGCAGGATGTCCTAAAAACATCCGTAGTATATCCGGGGCTGTCCCATTTGGACATTCTGGTGGTGTATTTATGCTATGTGGGATTCTGTTTATCATCAGATATTCTACCTACTACCTACTTATAAAACTAAGATAAAAACTCAAAATAATAATTAATTAGATTTTTATTAATAATTATTAGATTAAAATTTTTAATTTAATATAAATATTTTTTGGTTCAATTTGTGTTGTTCACCCCGTATAATAGATTCTCAGCTTTGATAGGTTTATCGCGTTGACAAAATAAACTAACCAACAAAGAAAAAATGTCAACTTTTATTAAATAAATTAGTGTCGACTTTTTAATTAACCAAATCGATTATTATTAACTACGTCAATTTATTTTAGACGCCGTTTTATTAATTGACACGAATTAATGCAAAATGACACGCACCAAATCGCGTCAAAATACCGATGTTTGTGCAGATTGTGGAGCTCCAGGTGAGTCACTTTTGCCAAATTACAATACTTTTCCTAATTATCAATTCTTTTAGATCCGTCCTGGGCTTCCATTAACAAGGGAATTTTTCTGTGTATTCAATGCTGCAGTATACATCGTAGTTTAGGTAGACACATATCACAAGTGAAATCATTTCAAAAAAGTAGTTGGAGTAATTCGCAATTGGCTGTAAGTTAATTGACGCTGGTTTGTTAAATGTTTATGTTGTTTTTTCAGATGGTGCAAACTTTAAATAATTGTGGTGTTAATAATATATGGGAATATGCAATTGACAATAGTTCAAAATATTCTAAACGAAAACCCACCCCTAAAGATCCGTTACAGTAAGTGGACTTAATTTATTTAAATTTTACATTTCTCTATAAAAACTTTATTTTTTAGCGTTAAAGCAGAATTTATTCGTGCCAAGCATCAAAATTGGCAGTTTGCTTTTCGGCCAAACAACGAAGACGGTTTATTGTGTGTTGAAAACGAATTAGGGAAGGAATTGCACGGAAATGTTCGCAGTTCAAATTTGGAGGCTTCTTTGAGAATGTTAATACAAGGTGCCGATCCTAATTATTTTCATGACGAGAAAGGATCTACTCCGTTACACGTTGCAGCTAAAGCAAATCAAATAACTCAAGCGGAATTATTAATAACCTATGGTGCTGATCCAACTTGTTTGGATGCTCAAGGACGGACTCCTATTGAATATGCAAAGTAAACATGTTACAATAAAATTATGCAAACAACATTTTATCAAATTGATTTTTTAGGCAACAAGCCAATCAAGATTTAGCAAACAGACTAATAGAATGCCAGTACGAAGTGACTGATAAGTTTAGTAATTATTTGTGCCATCGTAAACCGGAACATGAAAAAGGCGTTCATTTTTTGATACCTCAAATTGGTTCCAAATCGGATTCTAACTCTCTGACCAAACTGAAGAAGGTAATTTTGTTGCAAAATCTTTTATAATTTGCGTTTAGCACGTTTTTTTTCAGTTGCCCAATAAATTGTTTGAGGAACTTGTGATGGATGTGTATGACGAAGTCGAGAGACGCGAAACGGAAGCAAGTAAGTGAACAAAATTTTGCTATAGACACATTTTTCTTGTCTGTTAGTACAATTTTAACAATGTCTTCTTATTTTCTGCATCAGTTTGGAATGTAGGAGTAAGTATTCGTTTTAATTTTTTTGGAATATTGGCTCATTTTCTCAATTTTGAAAAAAGGGCATACATTGGTGCTATAATTTAGTCGAAATTGAACGTCTAAGTAGAATTTAATAAAATATTCGAAAGTTTCTAGCTCTGTAACATATTGCGATAGAAAAGCAAAAAGAAGTTAAAATTAAAGTTTCTTTGTTATGATTTAAAAACTGTTTTTGAAAATGGAAAATGTGGCATTAATCGTTTTACTAATACAAGAGTTAAAAGTTAATTGCGTTGGATTGAACTGTAGATTACATGCGTCAAATTAATTGTGTTCTCGCTAGAAACAAATTTATTTTAAATTGCGCCAAATGTGAAGGTTAAAAATATCACAATGCAATGCAAACATTATAAATTACTTTTATTAACAGCACTAGCAATAATTTATTGTTATTAAATATTTGTGCAGGATGTAAAATGTGCCATGGACGTCCATAGGTTTTTACAAAGGGGTTTAAACAGAAACGATAGATATTATATATTTTTAAATAATAAATCAAGATAATTAATAATAATTACCAATAATTAAAGAAAAAAGAGAGTGTTGAATATCTTCAGATGGGGAAAAATAATTTCTTTCAATTAATGTCAATGTCATGCGAATGTAATGCGAATGTCACAAAGGTAATAATTAGCAAAATTGTTAAATGTGCAAAGTGTTGATAGAAAACATGGTTCAGCTGACGCAGAAATACAAAAAAAGTGGTGAAAAGTTCAAACGTAAACCCAACATATCGATAAGGGATATGGCGGATAAAATGGGTACGCCAAAATCAACGTCAGTTCAATTAATGAAAACTCATGTTGGGTTAAGGTTTTAAAGTACAAAGAACTTCAAATCGAACAGAAAAACAGCACTTAACAGCGAAACATGATCGCAGAAATTGTACAAAACTTCCTTATTACAAAATATGCATGTATAGTAATGGATCATGTATGTTGTAGCGTGTCGAGGTCAGGTAGCAAGATCATAAAGTTCAAAATTTCTGAAAAATATGTAATTTGGCAAGCACTTTGTTCTTGCCGATTATAATCAAAACTATTCGTAACTACAGGTTCAGTAAATACAGAAATGTATTTATCTGAATCCTTTCAAAACCGATTACTGCCTTTTCTGCAATCGCATAACACTTCACCTTTGTTCTGGCTAGATTCGTCATTATAGCATAAAGTGTCTTGCATTTTATGCAGAAAATGGAATTAGCATTGTATCTAAAGATGAAAATTCACCAAATTGCCGATAACTTTGTTTAATTGAAAAGTATTGGGTCCAATTTTTTTTTTTTTTTTTTATTAACATCCTGACAAGATACAATCTGTTACAAACAACAATAAGCATCACTCACTAACCAAAAGAAACAAAACAAAACAAAGACATGGCACAGTTGAGACTGACTCAGTAGTAAGCCTCAATTACACAGTATTATACTAGCAATAAAAAACTCTAACAATAACTATCACCACGTTGTTTCACTTCCACGAGGGTAAGTCCAGCGGGTCCAATCTTTTTAGTCTTCTGACACTAGGGGCTGTGAGAAGATCCGCAGCCAGGATGTTTGGGTGAGCACTGAGACGATGTTGATATCGCCCGCTTATTGAAGCTATTTCCTCCTTGACAGTTGTCATTCTTAGGTCCCGATGTATGACCTCGTTAGGGACATACCAGGGGCGTCGCAAATTTCGCGCAAAACTTTTGATTGAAATCGCTGAATTTTCATAATGTTTGTCTCACTTGCAGATCCCCACAGCTGTGCTCCGTATGTGCCATGGACGTCCATAGGTTTTTACAAAGGGGTTTAAACAGAAACGATAGATATTATATATTTTTAAATAATAAATCAAGATAAAATTAATAATAATTACCAATAATTAAAGAGAAAAGATAGTGTTGAATATCTTCAGATGGGGAAAATAATTTCTTTCAATTAATGTCAATGTCATGCGAATGTAATGCGAATGTCACAAAGGTATTAATTAGCAAAACTATTAAGTGTGCAAAGTGTTGATAGAAAACGTGGTTCAGCTGACCCAGAAATACAAAAAAAGTGGTGAAAGAGTTCAAACGTAAACTCAACACATTGATAAGGAATATGGCAGGTAAAATGGGTACGTCAAAATCAACATCTGTTCAATTAATGAAAACTCGTGCCGGGTTAAGGTTTTAAAGTACAAAAAACTTCAAATCGAACAAACAAACAGCAATTGACAGCGAAAACAAGATTCCGGAAATTGTACGAAAACTTCTTTACTACAAAATATGCATGTATGGTAATGGATCATCTATGTTGCAGCATGAGGTCAGGTAGCCGAAGATCATAAAGTTCGAAAAATTTCTGAAAAAATATGTAATTTGGCAAGCAATTTGTTCTTGTCGATTAAAATCATAACTATTCGTAACTACAGGTACAGTAAATACAGAAATGTATTTATCCGAATCCTTTCAAAACCGATTACTGCCTTTTCTGCAGTCGCATAACACTTCACCTTTGTTCTGGCTAGATTCGAATACCTGTCATTATAGCATAAAGTGTCTCACATTTTATGCAGAAAATGGAATTAGCATTGTACCTAAAGATGAAAATCCACCAAATTGCCAATAACTTCGCTTAATTGAATATGTATTGGGCCCAATTAAAACAAAAATTAAAAAAGATCAAAGAAGTAACAACAGACAATGATATGTTTAAGAAAGGATACAAAAATGTCGCAGATTCCTTCAGCATTGATAATGTACAAACATTAATGAAAGGGGTAAATTGAAAAACAAAAGTTTTCGCCAGCCTTTAATTTAAAGAATTTTAAACTTTTGAAAGTACAAAACTTGATTTTTTCTGTTAATATAATCTTAATAATATTGCATGGTCTTATAAAAAAAATTATTAAAATAAAATGTTCTCAGTATGGTTAAGCAGTGCAGAAACGTTGGAATTAAACGCCAATGCAGTTCCATTTTTACCAGTGGATCCAACATTGTCAACAACTCGAAATCAGGGACGTCAAAAATTGGGTAGATTTACGACACCTGAGCTAAAGGCTTTGGTATATGATATACTAGTAGAAACACAACGAAGGCAGCTAAATTCGGAAAAAGGTTACTAGTAGACAGATTATGCAACGTATTTTTACTCAATTTAATAAATTTCTAGCATCACAAGAAAGCAAGTCATCGAATGCACCGTCATTGAGGCAATTTTCTCAAATATCTGATGATGAACCATTGTACGATTCGGTTGCATCAGATGATGATTACGCTTTTTTAGCGTCAGACGAGGTAGGCTTACACTTTTAATTATTTTATGTAGTTTTCTAATGTCATTTTACAGCAAATTTCGCTATCGGACGCACAAATTACGTCAACAGTCGACAAATGTGAAGGAAGAAGTAATCAGAATGTTGAAGTACAAATTTTATCTAAGAAATTGCAAGATTCTGGCAGCACCATCTCAGACCTCAAAGCTGAAGTTAGTAGTCTTAAAAGTTTAGTCGAACAATTGAGTAGTGAAAATTACGAGCTGAGGACTCGGCTTTCTCAAGCCGAGGATCATTCAAATAAATTGAATGGAAACGTCAGTACACCGTCTTTGGATCACTTTCCTGTAGTGAGTAACTAGAGAATTACTTTTGCGGCTTCCATCTAATTTTTCTTTTATAGAACGAAAGTCTTGATAGTACAAAAATTACAAACGGAAATATTGAGAATACGCAAATTTTAAGTATGGATTTTAGACAAAATCGTAAAGGTCAGAGACCTTCGAGTATGTACGAGACTAGGGAAGGACTGAAAACTTTTAACTGGCAAACATTAAAAAATCAGGTAATTTTTATGCCGTATGTTTAATCACATTTGTCTGATAATAAGTTTTAGATAAAACAAAGTGAGAATACTAGAGGAGTAACTCAGAGTTTGTATGCCGGTCCTCGGGAACAAATAATAATGCAATACACAGAACAAGTCACAAAAGGAATTCAACAGTTGTGGAATTGCATTAACAGTGCACAGCGAGAAGATTGTGTTTCGTGTGCAGATAAAATAAAATTGGTTATTGTGCATTTAACTGCCGCAGTGCCAGCTGTATGTGTTTTTATTCTTTAAATGACATGCAAAATTAATTGACTTTGTGTTTTAGGCAAGCGGCGGAGAGGTAATTCAACGTCTTTTGGATAGTTCCACAAGATTAAAATCCGAATGTTCCAAATTGCAGGCGGTTAGCAAAATTTCGGATTCTATACAAATTGACTACTATTTGCAACAAGTTCGTTTGTCTGCTTATGAAATCGCAAAAGATACCAAAGTTTTGGTAACTCGTTTCTCTGCTCAATCGTAATAGCATCACAGACCTAAAGTGGTAATAAAGACATAGGCGTCAGTCACTATTTATCGAGGTCAAATATTTGTGCAATCAAGTTGTGATTTTTTAAAGAAATTTTATCAGAAAATATTTTATTCAAAATTAAAAAAATATTATTGGCCTTTTGTCGAATGCCAATTGGTTAAAATTTTATTATGGTCGGCCCGTGTTGGGCGCCAATTTTTAACTTTCATTTTATGAAATTTTTTTGTTAAACTTCAAACTGCAAAAGTCAACTCATGTGGCTTTGTTTGCTTTAATTTAAAAACAGGGTAGCTGTGCTAAAAAGTTACGTTTAATTTTTACGGTTTGGACTAATTTTGTTATTTTTGCAGTATTGTTGAATTTACAGCCAATTACTAAATTTAACTGGGTAACTAAAATAACAAAATTGATCCACTGCAGAAGGTGGCCCTCTTACGAGGAAAAATATTTTTGTCTATGTAGTGTTCCTTTATACCGGGTGTTCATTTCAAAAGTGGCCAATCAAAATAACTCATTTTTGATTAAATTTGAGAAAAAAGCTATGTTGATTTAACAACTGCTAATGTAAGGCGCCTTGGTTCAAATCCGGGTAGAGCTCACTTTGCAATGTCGTTTCCGTGCTTCAGAAGGCACATAAAGACGTCCTTTGGTGGTCCTCCTATGTTAATGAATTGCCAGCATTAACAATAAAAAATAGGGTAATAGGCATATTTGAGGCAAGCCTAGCAAGCTACTTCAGATGTAAAGCACGCAGTCCTCACGGTACTGACAGTGGCTTTGGAATATCGCCGATGCTACTGTTAAGTAAAACAGATCAACAGATCTGGGCATACAGGGTTATCCCTAGCCAAAAGAAGATTTCATGGCGAGGGGGACGCTTGAAAGCAAAATTTAGTGGAATTTTAATTTTTAACATGAGATTTTATAGGGTCAATATGCCTGTCATCAGCCACTTGACAGAAATTTCATGTTTGACACGTCGGAAAGCAGTAATGTTTTTACTTAGTACAGTAGAACCTCGATTATCCGGGCCGACAGGGACCGTGCTCCGCACGGATAATTGAAAAACACGGATAATAATAATTGACGTTTTTTGTTATATTATTACAAAAAAATACACTAAACAGCTTTGTATGTAATCCAAGTGCAGCTCTGACGTAAGCATAAATTCTATACATTTGATTTCACATAGTATACTATTAAAGTTGCAAATGTTCACGGATAAGCCGCCTCACGCATAATAATCTGACGGTAATCGATGTATAATGCGCCCACGGATAAACCGCTTCACAGATAATCGGGGTTCTACTGTATTTGTAAAATTTATATCGGACATAAGTTAGAATGTTTTACCGACAACTCACAAAGTGCGTATGATTCAGTTCTCGGACATTACCATAAGAAACCACTGTGCCCTTCCATGTTTATATCAATTTCTACACTAAGTGCGTAAATCTTAACATCGTCATAGTTAAACATTTTTTATTCGTTTATACTTTGTTAACTACACAAAGTAATAATTAAATTTAATTAAAGAATGATGTCCAAAACTATTAATGTGATGTTCGGAAACTATTGTTTTATAGAATTATTATTATTTAAAGCTCACTTCACACGAGGCTTGCTTTTGCTGATGGATTTCCATCATGCTTTTTAAGCAACTGGGTATCGTTATGCACAAACACGCTTGTAATCGACCGGCCGTGTTGGAAAGTGACGTCACGTGCTGGGTCGCTTGCTTATTTTCATGCTGGATTTTGTAATAGAACGTGTGCTGTTTTGCTTGCTGGATATCCTGATGGTTATAAGCGCTAACAAAGTTGCGTCGAGTTTAGTTGATTGTCTGTTGTCTGGTTACAAGCATGTTTGTGCATATCGATGCCCAGTCGCTTAAAAAAGCATGCTGGAAATCTATCAGCAAAAGCAAGCCTCCTGTGAGGCGAGCTTAATTCTATATTCTTCATGGCCGAAAACGGCTAGTGGCTGCGAGCAGTCTCATTCACCCTATCTATATCGACGTATTTTCTTTTTTTCTCAAATTTACTCAAAACTAAAAGTTATTTGGGCTGGCTACTTTTCAAATGAACACCCTTTTGAAAGGATCCTTTCATGAAAGGAAGAGTTTAGTTTCCATGTAAAATTTTGTCAAAAATATGTCAAAATTTTGGGTGTAAACTAAGTTTTATCATTTTTTAAAGGATCTCTATGTTAGGGACGAGTTACAGAATATCAACCGTAAGTTAGGTTACATACGCACTACGCTGCTAACCGTCCGGTTAACCGCAACTGTACACATAAAAATTAATAACTGCACTAAATTGCGGTCAAACCGTTGCGATCGCTTGAGCGCTGTTAATATACGCATTATGTGGCCAGGTTGCTGCTAACCGTCATGTTTTATGGTGACTTATCGTCAATCGGACTGCTAGCCGCATAGTGCGTATGTACCCTTAGAGGAAAAATTTTTAAAGCAAAAGTTGTAGTTGGGCATCTGGACAACTCATAGCAAAGTAGTTTTCAAAAATTTTCAACTGTTTCTCCGGGAGGAATTAAACCTATATTTTTTTCAACGAGAAGAGGTAGTTTTTATTAATTATTGCAATATTCCGAAAATACACTGCCTAAATAACCCAGAATATTAATCAATAAAATAGGAGACATCCTGTGTATGTTACTTGCAAAAACCCCCTACAAAAATTTGAATTATAAATCTATTTTTAATGAAGTAAGTATTAATATGTTTTAAGAATATTAACGTTTTAGATTTTAATAATTGTGGTTAATAGTAGGGGTTCTCAAATTTGGAATTTAAAATTTTTGCTTTTAAGAAAAATTCCCAATCACACAATTTTTCTCTTCAGCAATGGCAGGTTCCAAAGTTTGGGCATTCCCAATTTATATGTTTAATTGTGCGTTGGGTGCTTACTTACAAATTTAATAATCAAAAAGATTAAGTTTAACAACGCCACGTTGTAAATAATTTTTTAATATTGTTGTTTATTACTAAAGACTCGTAATCCAAAGTGCAAATTTATTTTTTGTTGATAGTAAATATTTTGTACAATGTAAAGTTTTCCAAAATGGTCTATAGAAAAACTAAATCTTGGAAAACTTTCTCCTCAATTTTAAACCGGTTGCTATTTAAAATCCCAACATTTTCTGTAATTTAATAATTTTATTTTATAAAAATGAAATGACTGAACTTATACAATTAAAGTAGCAAATGTTATATTAAAATATATGTAGCTTATTTTATAATAAATCTTATTACCCCTCATAGTTCTTTTATTGCAAAATGGAAGCAACACGTGTCAACATTTCCACACACAAATCGCCAAACTTCCCGCAAAAAACATGTACAGTAGGCCTTTACACTCGTAAGATATTTCAAATCCGTAACCTTCGCCTACGACAACGTGAAAAGGGGGTCCGAATTTCTTGTCCATTTGCTCTTTGATCATTCGTGCCGCAGCCTGAAAGCAACGACTATAATCAATTTGATATTTTAGACTAAACCTTGTACCTCATTATTTGAAGCATGTTTTTCACACGCCGTCACTATTAATTCAACCGACTCCTGTTTCATTTCTTCTGGCATGTCGGAATTCTAAGACATTTTTAGTGAGAATTTGAAAAATCAATATTATCGGTGACTCACCATTACTAAGGGATAAGTATGAACGATTTTCTTTTCTGTTTCTTTCTTTTCCGGCTCACCCCCTTCCGCCATCGATTTGAATATAAACTTTCACGTTTCAATTGCGATCGAATATGTCAATCAAAATATTTTTAAATATTGTTTAAATATGAATTTATTCGCGCCACGGTAACGTCGTCAACAAACGGTTGCGTTCGTTTTGTTTATCACTATCATGGTCACATGACATCGTAATGTAACCAGTAGCGTAACTCGGAAATAGGGTCCAAACATCATTTTGAAATAAAAAGAACGTTTAACGAATTTAATTTTTTTTATCAGTTTTCTCGTTGATAAAGTTACTTGTGAGAACGTCGACATAGCCAAATGTTGTGTGAGGACGTAGACTTTCAACAAGTTATTGTTCCAAACTTCATGAAGACTCATAACATAATTGAAATTCTATTGCATTTGGTTTTCGAAGTGTATACAGACGACAAATAAGTCCGAAACATGAGTCTACCGTTTATCCTTGATTTGTACAATTTTTTATTTAATTTTAAAGTTGTAACATTATTTTCAATTTTAATGATCGCATAAAGATCCGGGTTCTAAATTCAAAAGTCAACAAACCTCTTCATGCTTACTACGTTTGACGTTTAATTTTGAGGTTATAATTTAAAAAATGTCACGATTTAGTGGTGTTTTGCAATTAACTGATTTAGATGACTTTATCACACCTTCTCAGGTGAGTTAATTAAACGAATTGATGTATTAACAACGAACTAATAATGTAGGAATGCATAAAACCTGTGAATATCGAAAAAACAACAACAAAAACTGGTTCGAAGATAACAATACAAGAAGATGGAAGTTATTCCATGGAAGAGGTTTTATTATTCTTCATTAAAAAGACAAGGCTTATATTACTTTATATTTTCAGAACGGCAGTTTACAGAAATTGCAGAAGGTTGAAATAACATTGGCCGATTGTTTAGCATGTTCCGGTTGTATCACTTCGGCCGAAAGTGTGCTGATAACAAGCCAGAGTCAAGACGAAATGTTGCGAGTGTTTAATGAAAATAATGACTTGCGAAAGGTTTGTCTGATATTCATATTATTTTTATTCCTGCATTTCTTGTATGAAATGAACTTCAATTTTTTGTATTAGACTGGTAACATCACCGAGGCTAAGTTAATAGTTGTTTCCATATCAATTCAACCGATCCTTTCTTTAGCAATAAGATACAAATTAGAACCTAACGAGTGTGCGTCGAAATTGGCCGGATATTTTCGGCAACTTGGTGCAGATGTTATAGTCGATATGACCGTGGCTGAAAATTTTGCTTTAATTGAAAGTCAACGAGAATTTGTTAAACGTTACAGAGCCACCCAAAGTGATGGAGTCAAAAATGTGTTACCAATGCTCGCCTCGAGTTGTCCAGGTAATTGTTTTTGAAATTTTTTCTGACAATCAAGAAAAAATTCTTTTTAGGCTGGGTTTGTTATGCCGAAAAAACTCATGGGAGTTATATTCTGCCGTACATTTCTACGACGAAATCGCCCCAACAAATTATGGGTTCGCTAATAAAAGACTGGGTTAGTAAAAATAAAGCGGGACGTTCGATTTATCACGTGAGTGTGATGCCATGTTACGACAAAAAATTAGAAGCAGCACGAGACGACTTTGTTAATCATGAAACTGAAAGTAAAGACGTGGATTGTGTGATTACCGCCAGTAGGTGTTGCATTAGGAGTGGAGTTTCTATTTTAATTCACTGATTTTAGTTGAATTGGAACAAATGTTGGAGAACGACGGCATTTCATTGGGAGATGTTGAATCGTCTACTTTTTCAGAACCGTGGGGCTCGAAAGAAGATGTGGAGGTGAAACCTTATTTAAAAAAACATATTGGGTCGGGATCTGGTGGTTATTCTGATTATATTTTTAAACATGCAGCAATGGAGTTCTTTAATATGGAGTATGATAAAATTGAATACAAAAATCTCAGGTATTTGTGATTCTTCTCAAGTTTTATGACCTTCACCTTATAATAAATTATTATGTTGTTTAGTTCAGTTTACGGTGACCAACTACTTATATTATACCTTTGTCTGGAATTCTACCAAAATATTACCTATATTTACAAAATTAACCACATGTTTTCTAAAGTTTACAAATCTTTTATTAAATGAAAAATGTTATGACCTTTTGCCATTTTGCTGCTGTTTTTTTAGTTACAGCATTTTTAGTCCTATTTATTTTTGGTTTACCTCATAGAACCCACCTTCAAAATTTAATTTTTAACTATTTTTGGTTACTTTTGGTAGTTTTTATTCAAAATTTCCAATTTATTACTTTATCATATGTAATATGAGAAAGTATTGTTTTCGTGCAGAAAAAAAAATTTGAGATTTT
This sequence comes from Lycocerus yunnanus, assembly GCA_036346125.1. Taxonomy (NCBI): domain Eukaryota; kingdom Metazoa; phylum Arthropoda; class Insecta; order Coleoptera; family Cantharidae; genus Lycocerus; species Lycocerus yunnanus. The sequence goes on along the minus strand of JARFIX010000005.1, from coordinate 4,482,048 downwards.
GATGGATTTACACTTTTTGAGGTCCCCTGAGTAAAATAAGACCATTTCCAAAAAATGTCTGTGTGTGTGTGTGTATGTATGTGTGTATGTGGTCAAATTTTGTGTGCGACCTACAGCAAAAACTAATAGGAATTTTCAAACAAAATTTTGGATTTTGTATTGTTTTATTGAGACTTAGTGCTGATTAGATTTTGGCTAAAATTGATTCACGGGAACTATTTTTTTTTATTTTTTTAAATTTTATTATTTAATATTAGTTTTTAATTAATATTTCAAAACTTTTTTTTTTTATTAACTCAAATTTATTCAGCAATCTATCTACAGATAATAAGCTTATTAGTGAACAAAATTAAATAAATTAAAATAAAATAGCATGCGCAGGATGTTCCAGTGAACGCTCTGCATTATTTACATTAAAATTGTTACGACTTCAAATAATAATCAAATATGTGTATGTGTTATAGTTTATTTAGTCAAATCTGTTGGTTAAATCCGCTGGCTTGAACCTTTTGAGTCGACGCGTTTCGTCACTTGGCGTTAATAATTGTTTGGCCGTCACATTAGGGTGCACTTTGAGTCTCTCGCGGTAGTTTTCACTAAATCTTGTGATTTCTTCTCTGATGGAGGGCATTGGGAAGTCATTCTGGATGACGCTGTTTGGCATGTACCATGGTGCATCGACGATTATTCGTAACACTTTATTTTGAAACCTTTGCAGAATTTCAATGTTGGAATTGGCAGCTGTTCCCCAAAGTTGGATGCCATAGGTCCAAACCGGTTTAATTATTGCCTTATAAATAAGGATCTTATTTTCATGGGAGAGTTGAGACCTTCTGCCAATAATCCAATACATCCCACTGAGTTTCAGTCCAAGTTGTTTTCGTTTGGTGAAAATATGTTTACGCCAGGTTAGTTTTCTGTCAAGATGCATACCAAGGTACTTGGCATCCTCTGCCTGTGGTAACTGACAATTGTTGAGTTGAACCGGTGGGCAAGTACTTCTATTCATTGTGAATGTTACATGGACAGACTTCGATTCGTTGACTTTAATTCGCCACTGTTTAAGCCACTTTTGTATGCCATTTAGACCTACTTGGAGATTTTTTGATGCTGTTGTTGGATCAGTATGCGATGCGAGAATGGCAGTGTCATCAGCAAAGGTCGCAATGGTAATTGGCCCGGTCTGTGGAAGATCCGACGTGAACAAAAGGTATAGTACGGGACCTAATACACTTCCTTGGGGCACTCCAGAGGTAATGGGATAGAGGTCGGTGTATTCATTTTGGTGTTTTACCAGAAAATGTCGATTGGATATGTAAGATTTAATAATTAGGAAGTAATGATATGGAAGATTTTCTTTAACTTGTACAGTAGCCCATCATGCCACACCTTATCAAACGCTTGACTAACATCGAGAAACGCCGCCGAGCAGTATCTCCTAGCATCGAAATCTTCGTTTATTTTCCTAACTACTCTGTGCACCTGCTCAATAGTTCCATGAGAGTGGCGAAATCCAAATTGATGATTAGGTATTAGCTTACGGTTTTCAATTATAGGTTTTAAATGCTCTAGCAGCAATTTTTCAAAAACTTTAGAGAGCACAGGAAGCAAACTAATTGGTCTGTAAGATTTTACGTCATCTAACTTTTTTCCCGGCTTGGATATCATCACAATTTGAGCAACTTTCCATTGGTCTGGAAAGTGATTTAATCTAATAATGGCGTTAAAAATTTGAGTGATAGCTACTAGACACTTTTTGCTTGCTTCTTGCAACACCTTTCCTGTAATTAGATCATACCCAGGGGCCTTTGTAGGATTTACAGCTTTTAGAATTATTCTTTTCACCTCCTTTAATTTAAATTTTTGTATAGGGAAATCCATTTGGAATGGGCATGTTAGAAATTCTTGTATTTTACCTTCTTCTTCTGTTGCCATGGCTGGGAATGGTTTTCAAAAACTAATAAAATTTCAAAACAAAATTTAGGATTTAGCATACTTATGTCGAGATTTAAAACTGATTAAATTTTAGTTAAAATTGTTTTATGAAAACTATTGTTTTTATTTTTTAAGTTTTATTATTTAATATTAGTCTTTATTTAATATTTTAAAAACTAACAGAATTTTCAAAACCAAATTTGAGATTTCCTATCTTTATAGCTGGAGTTAAAGTTATTTAAATTTTGGTTAAAATTGGGTCATGTAAACTATTTTTTAAATTTTTTTAAATCTTATTATTTAATATTAGTTTTTAATTAATATTTCGAAAAGTAATACGAATTTCTAAACTAAATTTCGGTTTTCGCATATTTTAATCAATATTTAGAACTGATTAAATTTTAGTTAAAATTTGTTTATTAAAACTATTGTTTTTTATTATTTTAAATTTTATTATTTAATATTAGCCTTTATTTAATATTTCAAAAATTAATGAGAATTTTAAAACTAAAGTTGGTATTTTGTATCTTTATATTTACACTTAGAGCTGATTAGATTTTGGGTCACATTGGTTAATGGAAAATATTTTTTCTTTTTTTTATTAAAACTTATTTTTTAATATTTAATAAAAGTATGATAAAGTCACGGGCATGGCCACATCCGATTTTTATTTAAAATTATTTTTAAATTTTAAAAATTTAAGATTTAATATTGATAATAACTTTTATTAAACTTCTATATTAGATTAAAATTTTTAAATTAAAAGTTAAATAAACAATAAAACTTCTATAATATACATCCTCTGCATGAAAATAGTTGCTACATTTTACTTCGATTTTTGTCTGGAAGTAGTTGCTACATTTTGTAAGAAGCAAGAAAACGAGGAATTACTGAACAAAATTTTTAATTCAAAAGTAAACATAAGTAAATCATAGACACAACAGTTTAACACGCTTTAAAATCCGGCGTTTTCACTACATTTTATATTTCAACAGCAAATGTTTTCAGCAGTGGTATTTATCGCACCTCGTTTGAGTTTGAATCGTCTTTGACATTTTGCAATAACTGATGCAAAATTAGCTTGCGATCATTATTACGCGCTCTTCAGACACACAAATCTGGTTGCCAACTCCGTTGTAAACTTAATGATCTTCCTAGATCAAACTGTCGGCCGACGATTTTATAAGCTTCTTGTTGTTGGCTCGAATTAATAGACAACAAGCTTTTGTTTGACTATGAGCGCTTGAATTTTATCTTCTGATAAGGAAAGATCCAAATTTTTAATGTGTATGCACCGGAATGGGGTCAAAATCGCAAATGTTATCGATGTGGTTACAATGGGCGCCACTACTAAAGTCAAAACCGCGTTTTGGAGAATCAAGGCTTAGCAGAACCTCGTTCCAACCAACGTAAATAATAAACTTGCTATTTTGAGGATCCCATCCAATTGAGATTTACATTTTGTTTTAATCTAAAAATAAAATTAACCACATACAAACTCCAAAATTTTGGGGTGATCTTGCATCTCGTAACCAACGTTGCAGGGTATACAACGGCGTTTGCCTGTCTACGATTATAGCTTTATGAAGTTCTCCACGTTTTTTTGTCTCGGTAGGCTGTTTTTTTGGTATTTTGAAGTTTTGGTTATGTTACAGCGGTTATTTAAATAAATAATAATGCAAGAATTTCAAATTTAACTGTTTTTTTAATAATTCAGTTGCTTTGTTTAATAAATCGGCTGTTTAGTTTAATAATTAACTGGTTTATTAAACAATTCAAATATTTTTGATTTGAAAATTTAATTGATTTTGGTTTAATAATTTAATCATTTTTCGGTTTAATAATTCAGTAGTTTTTGGTTCTACTAAAGTCAAAACCGCGTTTTGGAGAATCAAGGCTTAGCAGAACCTCGTTCCAACCGACGTGAATAATAAACTTGCTATTTTGAGGATCCCATCCAACTCGGTTCTACATTTTGTTTTAATCTAAAATAAAATTAACCACACACAAACCCTAAAATTTTGTCAATAATTCAGTTGTTTTTGGTTCAATAATTCAACTGTTTTGTTTGATTACATCAGCTACTTCATACAACTATTCTAATAAATTTAGTTGCTTTGTTTAATAATTCAGCTGTTTGGTTCAATAATTAAGTGGTTTATTCAACAATTTAAATATTTTTTGTTTGATAATTTAATTGACTTTGGTTTAATAATTTAATCGTTTTTGGTTAATTAATTCGGTAATTTTTGATGCAACAATGCAACTGTATTGCTCAAAAATGCAACTTTTTATTCGGTAATTCAATTGTTTTGTTCGATAATTCAACTGATTTGTTTAATAAATTGCTTAATACTTTGTTTAATAAATGAGGAGCACTGTGGCGTAAGGCATAGACCGGCAAGCTATAGAGCTGGTATAAGTTTATAGGAAACTTCCTCAACTTTCTTAACATTCAATAATAATAATAATAAAATCCAGCTGTTTTGTCATTAATTCCACTACTTTGTTCAACATTTCAATTATTTTTATTTTAATTAACTGTTTTTGGTTGAATAATTCAATTGTTTTTGGTTCAATAATTTTTGATTCAACGTTTGTTCAATCATTCAGCTGTTTCCTTCAATAATTCAGCTATTTTGTTTAATAATTCGATTTATTAATATAATTGTTTTGGTTTAATAATTCATTTGTTTTTTTGTTTAACAATTTAACTATTCCCACTAACAGGTGTTTTCAATTATTAGACTGTTTTTTATACAAATCAATTGTTTTATGAAAAAAGCTGATATCAAACTGTTTAATTAATAATTCAGTTGCTCGTTTAATAAATTTAGCTGATTTGTTCAATAACTATTCTGCTGTTGGGTCAAATAATTCAACTGTAATTTAATTTAGTAAACTATTTATGTTTCACCCGTAAAAGTCGCCCCATTCAAAAATATGAATTTTGTAATTATTAAGAGAATGATGAGTTGTTCGTGTAAAAAGAAAATGCGGTCATGGTGACCACACGAAGGTGTTGAAGAGTTAACTATGGTAAGGTTGCCCAACCACTTCTTTATGTCGAAGCTGGTCTAAGGCTGCGCTTAAAATCTGCCCCTGGACTTCGGACTCATTTCCAATTTTCTCCTTACCGGTTAACCTCTGCATACATCCAAATTTCCCCTTTGTTTTGATATCCCGCCTTTTGATATCGTTTTATTACCTTGGACCCGTAATTGTATCATTATCGCAAGCAAAGAGTATGCAATTGCAATACCGATGAAAGTAATTGAATGACATTCTGTTCTTTTTGATAAAATTGAGTAATAAATAAACTGATACTAACTGGTTTTAACCGATATTATGACAAAATTCCAAATTTCTTATACAAACCTGCATACATAAACAACCCTTAGATCGGGAACTTATTTCTAACTACATATAACAGTAATTTATCAAAAAATGGCAGGATTATAAAAATAAACCATCTATCGGCAATAATTTATAACCAAATTCTTTTACCTGCTAACACCAACAAGGAGGCTTCATCGGTTCCCAATCAAGTGGTAATAATGGATACAGCTATTGAAAAACCACTAAACAAATTAAAATTAAGAATAATACTTACAAATGCGTATTAAAATGATTTATAGTAGTGAGGTAGAGCGGGTCCTAACCTACTTTTTTAAATTTCAAGTCTGAATTTGATTTATTGAACTTTTAATTACGATTCGGTGGATTAATTTCAATTACATTAATTCAGCGAATCCTTCAGGTACTTATTATATTGCCATGCTAATTGATTAGCAGCATCCATTGAGATAATTAGATTTATATGCTAATTAGTTCAGTTTATTATCTCCATAATATGTCAGTCATAATCGGTTACGTAATAAACTATATTATATTTACTACTCAACTAATCCACGATGTGAATTTTAAAACATAAATTTTCTTGGTTTAATAAATCTCCTTTCATAGCAATCTAAAGATTCTCTCAATTAATGAGACAGAACTTCTTAATTAATATAATCTATTTTTAAATACATTGAAAACCAGCCGACAAACGGCCACTACTTGAAGTATTAAGTATTTTTGGCTGCTATTTAATTTATTTTATTTTATAGAAATCCAGATTTTCGTGAAGTGGTCCTGGAAGTAGAAGGTAAAGTAGCGTTGATGCTCTAGCAGCAATTTTTCAAAAACTTTAGAGAGCACAGGAAGCAAACTAATTGGTCTGTAAGATTTTACGTCATCTAACTTTTTCCCGGCTTGGATATCATCACAATTTGAGCAACTTTCCATTGGTCTGGAAAGTGATTTAATCTAATAATGGCGTTAAAAATTTGAGTGATAGCTACTAGACACTTTTGCTTGCTTCTTGCAACACCTTTCCTGTAATTAGATCATACCCAGGGGCCTTTGTAGGATTTACAGCTTTTAGAATTATTCTTTTCACCTCCTTTAATTTAAATTTTTGTATAGGGAAATCCATTTGGAATGGGCATGTTAGAAATTCTTGTATTTTACCTTCTTCTTCTGTTGCCATGGCTGGGAATGGTTTTCAAAAACTAATAAGAATTTCAAAACAAAATTTAGGATTTAGCATACTTATGTCGAGATTTAAAACTGATTAAATTTTAGTTAAAATTGTTTGATGAAAACTATTTTTTTTTATTTTTTTAGGTTTTATTATTTAATATTAGTCTTTATTTAATATTTTAAAAATTAACAGAATTTTTAAAACCAAATTTGAGATTTCCTATCTTTATAGCTGGGGTTAAAGTTATTTAAATTTTGGTTAAAATTGGGTCATGTAAACTATTTTTTAAATTTTTTAAATCTTAGTATTTAATATTAGTTTTTAATTAATATTTCGAAAAGTAATACGAATTTCTAAACTAAATTTCGGTTTTCGCATATTTTAATCAATATTTAGAACTGATTAAATTTTAGTTAAAATTTGTTTGTAAAAACTATTGTTTTTATTATTTTAAATTTTATTATTTAATATTAGCTTTATTTAATATTTCAAAAACTAATGAGAATTTCAAAACTGAAGTTGGTATTTTGTATTTTTATATTTAGACTTAGAGCTGATTAGATTTTGGGTCACATTGGTTAATGGAAAATATTTTTTCTTTTTATTATTAAAAATTATTTTTTAATATTTAATAAAAGTATGATAAAGTCACGGGCATGGCCACATCCGATTTTTATTTAAAATTATTTTTAAATTTTAAAAATTTAAGATTTAATATTGATAATAACTTTTATTAAACTTCTATATTAGATTAAAATTTTTAAATTAAAAGTTAAATAAACAATAAAACTTCTATAATATACATCCTCTGCATGAAAATAGTTGCTACATTTTACTTCGATTTTTGTCTGGAAGTAGTTGCTACATTTTGTAAGAAGCAAGAAAACGAGGAATTACTGAACAAAATTTTTAATTCAAAAGTAAACATAAGTAAATCATAGACACAACAGTTTAACACGCTTTAAAATCCGGCGTTTTCACTACATTTTATATTTCAACAGCAAATGTTTTCAGCAGTGGTATTTATCGCACCTCGTTTGAGTTTGAATCGTCTTTGACATTTTGCAATAACTGATGCAAAATTAGCTTGCGATCATTATTACGCGCTCTTCAGACACACAAATCTGGTTGCCAACTCCGTTGTAAACTTAATGATCTTCCTAGATCAAACTGTCGGCCGACGATTTTATAAGCTTCTTGTTGTTGGCTCGAATTAATAGACAACAAGCTTTTGTTTGACTATGAGCGCTTGAATTTTATCTTCTGATAAGGAAAGATCCAAATTTTGAATGTGTATGCGCCAGAATGGGGTCAAAATCGCAGATGTTATCGATATAGTTACAATGGGCGCCACTACTAAAGTCAAAACCGCGTTTTGGAGAATCAAGGCTTAGCAGAACCTCGTTCCAACCGACGTGAATAATAAACTTGCTATTTTGAGGATCCCATCCAACTCGGTTCTACATTTTGTTTTAATCTAAAATAAAATTAACCACACACAAACCCTAAAATTTTGTCAATAATTCAGTTGTTTTGGTTCAATAATTCAACTGTTTTGTTTGATAACTCAGCTACTTCATACAACTATTCTAATAAATTTAGTTGCTTTGTTTAATAATTCAGCTGTTTGGTTCAATAATTAACTGGTTTATTCAACAATTTAAATATTTTTTGTTTGATAATTTAATTGACTTTGGTTTAATAATTTAATCGTTTTTGGTTAATTAATTCGGTAATTTTTGATGCAACAATGCAACTGTATTGCTCAAAAATGCAACTTTTTATTCGGTAATTCAATTGTTTTGTTCGATAATTCAACTGATTTGTTTAATAAATTGCTTAATACTTTGTTTAATAAATGAGGAGCACTGTGGCGTAAGGCATAGACCGGCAAGCTATAGAGCTGGTATAAGTTTATAGGAAACATCCTCAACTTTCTTAACATTCAATAATAATAATAATAAAATCCAGCTGTTTTGTCATTAATTCCACTACTTTGTTCAACATTTCAATTATTTTTAGTTTAATTAACTGTTTTTGGTTGAATAATTCAATTGTTTTTGGTTCAATAATTTTTGATTCAACGTTTGTTCAATTATTCAGCTGTTTCCTTCAATAATTCAGCTATTTTGTTTAATAATTTGATTTATTAATATAATTGTTTTGGTTTAATAATTCATTTGTTTTTTGTTTAATAATTTAACTTTTCCCCACTAACAGGTGTTTGCAATTATTAGACTGTTTTTATACAAATCAATTGTTTTATGAAAAAGCTGATATCAAACTGTTTAATTAATAATTCAGTTGCTCGTTTAATAAATTTAGCTGATTTGTTCAATAACTATTCTGCTGTTGGGTCAAATAATTCAACTGTAATTCAATTAAGTAAACTATTTATGTTTCACCCGTAAAAATCGCCCCATCCAAAAATATGAATTTTGTAATTATTAAGAGAATGATGAGTTGTTTGTGTAAAAAGAAAATGCGGTCATGGTGACCACTCGAAGGTGTTGTAGAATTAACTATGGTAAGGTTGCCCAACTACTTCTTTATGTCGAAGCTGGTCTAAGGCTGCGCTTAAAATCTGCCCCTGGACTTCGGACTCATTTCCAATTTTCTCCTTACCGGTTAACCTCTGCATACATCCAAATTTCCCCTTTGGTTTGATATCCCGCCTTTTGATATCATTTTATTACTTTGAACCCGTAATTATATCATTATCGCAAGCAAAGAGTATGCAATTGCAATACCCGATGAAAGTAATTGAATGACATTCTGTTCTTTTTGATAAAATTGAGTAATAAATAAACTGATACTAACTGGTTTTAACCGATATTATGACAAAATTCCAAATTTCTTATACAAACCTTCATACATAAACAACCCTTAGATCGGGAATCTATTTCTAACTACATATAACAGTAATTTATCAAAAAATGGCAGGATTATAAAAATAAACCATCTATCGGCAATAATTTATAACCAAATTCTTTTTACCTGCTAACACCAACAAGGAGGCTTCATCGGTTCCCAATCAAGTGGTTATAATGGACACGGCTATTAAAAAAACCACCAAACAAATTGAAATTAAGAATAATACTTACAAATGCGCATTAAAATGATTTATAGTAGTGAGGTAGAGCGGGTCCTAACCTACTTTTTTAAATTTCAAGTCTGAATTTGATTTATTGAACTTTTAATTACGATTCGGTGGATTAATTTCAATTACATTAATTCAGCGAATCCTTCAGGTACTTATTATATTGCCATGCTAATTGATTAGCAGCATCCATTGAGATAATTAGATTTATATGCTAATTAGTTCAGTTTATTATCTCCATAATATGTCAGTCATAATCGGTTACGTAATAAACTATATTATATTTACTACTCAACTAATCCACGATGTGAATTTTAAAACATAAATTTTCTTGGTTTAATAAATCTCCTTTCATAGCAATCTAAAGATTCCTCAATTAATGAGACAGAACTTCTTAATTAATATACTCTATTTTTAAATACATTGAAAACCAGCCGACAAACGGCCACTACTTGAAGTATTAAGTATTTTTGGCTGCTATTTAATTTATTTTTATTTTATAGAAATCCAGATTTTCGTGAAGTGGTCCTGGAAGTAGAAGGTAAAGTAGCGTTGAGATTTGCAATTGCAAACGGATTTCGAAACATTCAAAATTTGGTGCAAAAATTGAAACGTGGAAAATCCCTATACCACTACGTTGAAGTTATGGCGTGTCCTTCAGGTATTTTGAATCTTATTTAAATTTTCATATTAAAAACTTTTCAAATTAGGTTGTCTGAATGGAGGTGCACAGATTCGACCTCAAGAGGGCGTAGCGTTAAAAGAATTAACGTCCAGTTTAGAAACTCTATATGATTCTTTACCAGTGGAAATTCCAGAAGATAGTAAAATTGTTAACGAATTATACGAGCGTTGGTTGTCTGGTCAAGATAGCGACAAAGCAACTGCCGTTTTGCATACACAGTATCATGAAGTAGAAAAAATGAATACCGCATTAAATATAAAATGGTGAATTGTAACTTATTTTGTATAGTTTGTTGTTTAACCAAATTTTTTATTAATATAATCATTTTATTAAAAAGTTTTATTATTTTTAGAACTTGACAAAAATTTAAATTTTGTTTGAGAAGCGCTGACAAATCAATTGGTGCTGTCAGTTAACTTTCACAAGTATTTTGACATGTCAAGTTTTATCAAAATTTTATCTCGGAATTTCCAATTTTCCTTTAAATAAATGTGGGAGATCCTTTTATTAAAACTACGATCGAGTCACATCTTAATTTTTGTCTTGACATTTTTGACCTTTTCTTAATTTTCATTAATTTTTAACCTAAAAAAAATGTTAGTTCTAAAAAATCACTCATCATCATTTTATTAATTTACTCTTGCATTTTAATTATTATTATCGTGTTATCAATATCTTGATAACGAGACATAAAAGCGCTACTTTCTTTAAATCAATTGTGATGTCCAACCAACGATTTTCCAGAATTCTGTTTGGTAGATTATAATTTTAGTGAAATTTTTTTAAATTATGCCGTGCGCCAAGTGCAAAGCGAATTTTACTTTAATAAATTGGAAAGTGAAATGCATTGAATGTACGCTCTATCACTGTTTGCGGTGTCTGAATAAATCCAACGAGTAAGTTTCTTGCACCACGATGATGATGCTTTTTTTTAATCAAAACACTTTAGAGGGCTTTGTTGCGAAAAATGTGCGATACTTAATAAGCGACCTCCGGACAGAGAGAAGTTGATGGAATTGAGGTCTAAAGATTTACGTGATTATTTAAACAAGCGACACATATCAACTCACGGTTTAGTCGGTGAGTGATAATTTGGTTTTCTATTGTTTGAAGTACACCAATTTGTTTTTTGTTATTTTTAGAAAAAGCTGAATTGGTCGAGTTATTTTGTAGATGTTCAAATCCTGCCAGTGGTACACGAAGTCGTAGTAGACTTGGGTCAGCAGTTAGCGGTTCCGTTCCAAATTTAGCTTCTCCTTCACAAGAGCAAAGTCGTAATAATATTTTTTCAAACTTTAGCGTCCGGAGTGAGTTTAATTTTTATATAATTATAAAGTTTTTGTCCAACTTATCAAATGACTCATCTTGCATTTCACAACCTGCTAGTTTATTATTTTATTGTGTGTTTATATTTTTATTTTTTCAACTTTTTATCTTTACAATTATCTTGGAGCCAATCTTTACACCTTCCATTAAATTTTCACCTAAAATGCAGTAAACAAGTAGTTACCTGGAAGTTTAACTGGAGGTAAAAAGATTGGCTTTATGTACTTTTGGCTAATGTTCGATTTCTTCACCTAGAGATATCTATTAGATAAATTAACGAAATAACCAATCAGATAGCAACAAAGCAAAAAAATCAGAAATATGATTGGTTACTTCGTTAACAGGATTGTGTGGATTGACCGGCATTTTATGTCCGGCAGAGAAAAATTAAATTGGATAACATTTTTTATGAAACTATAAAAGAAATATAGTTCTATTACCTATAGTTTTCTTCTTAGAACTCTAACCTTTTGAATTTTTGCTCTGAAATCATAGTTTTTAATTTCTAGTTTAATTTTTAATTTTGAAACTCGAATAAGAGCAGTAATTTCCATAAGCCAATGTCATTTTGTAATTAATAGGGAGATTTTTTCATAGAGGAAAAATGGCGTCAACAGGTTTCACGATTACAGAAAAACTACAAAAATATAATAAGTTTTGTACGAAAATTTTTTTGTTAAGATAGAATTCATATAAATTCATGGAAGCCATATACATAAGCAATAATTTGGCTAATGTTAGGAAAACCATTCAAAAGCTTAATAGATATTTATAAAATTCTTTCACTATTAGTTAAAAGGCATTAAAATAAATCTTTTAAGGTGAGGTAGAACTTCATAAGATCTTTAAATAACCGCAAAAATCAAATTTAAAGGTACTCAATTTTACCATAGAAACAATAATTTATTTATATTTTTAACCACTTTAGTTTATTTCTCAAGTAATTCAATTGATCACCAAATTTTTCTTCTTCTTCATATAGGTATGAACTTTCACAGTGTAGCGGTTGTTCCTCTTGGCGAGATAGAGGTTTTTTCTATCTTTAATTGCCTGAGATGTACTGGTGCCGTTGGTGTCGAAGGTTTTCCTAGTTGCAATACAGCTTTATTGCTCCAGTGACGTATTTAATTAATTAGTTTCGTACTAGTAGTATAATCCCTAAGATGTTTAAGGTAACCGCGGTTTGTCCGGTATCGAAGAGGCATAATCGTAGGCTTTTGTCCTTCAGGTCACGTGGGCTCTTTCAGTGATTCTTCTAGTTTTTTTTTGTGAATTTTTTGAATTGATGTATTGATACTATTTATTTTTAACTTGTCTATTCATTATCTATGTGTGTGATTAATAAAATTATTATTATTTTCAAAATGAGGTTGTTTAAGCTTTCGATGATGAATATTACCGAAAATATTTGACAAAAAGTAATTAACAGATTTAAACAAAATTGTGCTTTGCTAATGATTTCTTCACGTAGAGATATCTCTTAGATAATCTATCTATAAGATAAATTAACGAAGTAGCCAATCGCATTTCTGATTGTTTTGTTTTGCTGCCCTCTGATTGGTTACTTCGTTAATTTATCTAATAGATCATCTAAGAAATATCTCTAGGTGAAGAAATCGGGGATAAATTATAGAATTTCAAAATTATAACAACAATATTCTGGTTTTCCAGAAGTTTCTATTGTCGCGCCATCTGTTGACGACATTTTTCTCTTTGAGAAAAGCCCCTTCTTAAATTGTTAATTATGCATGATACTCAGCAAATGCAATGAACCCTTCACAATTTATGTATTAAAAATACAAATGTGACACCTGCAACTTTTTTATAACAAATTTTACACTTTATTAAATTCTCGATTGCAATTTTATTTTATCTTGAATAGTTTTCCCCAAGTCTACTTCTTAACAATTAATCAAAGCGAAAATATACTTATTTTTTTCCGGACGCTTCGGAATTGTCGAAAAAATGAAGTAGAAAAAATGATCTAAATTTCATGCAGGAATAACAAAAAGGCAAATCTTTGGAGCTCCAACAGAAAGATGCAGTGCTCTTTTTTTCTAAATTTTAACATTTTTTCGTTATTTCACATGTCAATCCACTTGCGTGGAAAAGTTGTGGTCACATATTTTGAGTTTTCAAGTGTACTTTTGAAGTGAAAGGAAACCTTGAAATTAAACGATGATCCTGAATTTTCTTGCAAAATGTAACGAAATCATTAAAAGAAACAAAACACAGAGCTCTCGGAAAAGGAAAATGGGGCACCTTTAAAGTTTTTTTTGTCAAGAAATTACCAACAATTTTTGCGCCGCAATCTGAGGATATATTTGTTCAAATTTAATTTTACTGCAGATAGTGGCGAATCTAGGATCAACTCAAGTGATTTGATAAAATTATACTCCTAAATGAAAGAATCCATTTGAAAAATTAGGTTTTATTATTTATTAGGAGTTGAAAAATAAAAACAACGGATCAAATAGTGTTCTTTTGACTTTACTTAAAAGTCGAATAAATCAATTTAGGGGTAGTTTTATAACAAAGTTAATCCTCAGATCACGCTGATCTGTGGTTTTTAAATTTTCAATCAATCACCGAACTTAATCGACGGATCAACGTGATCTTAGAATAATCCTCGGAAGTTAATTATTTACTTTCATTAGAGCAAAACATTGATCCTTAGTCTCGAATAACACTGTTAAATTAAAATGTAACTCTTATTTTGGAAAAATTGTTGTGGAAAATAGGACTTTTCATTCGAACGGAGGGATTAGTAAATGTTAAAACTTGAAAAATGTAACTTACGTAAAACATATTATGTACGTATACAAATCAATCATATTTAATGAAGGGGGGGGGACTTAAGTTATAAATCAGTACAAAATCATTTAATATTTTAGAATTACAATGCTCAAGTGCATTTAATTTGCTTAATTTTTAAGCTATGGGGGAAAGCATTTTGATACCGCTTTATTTTTCTTAGTGACGGTGACATATACTTACACCTTCTTTCAGACTCTTAGCCACTTTTTTATAAAATATCTTTTTTCTATTATAATTTGAGTATGCTTGGGGGATATTCCATACCCTCACACCCCCGGGTCTTTACAAGCACATTTTCTAATTTGAGATTTGACTTGTTAAATTTAGGATAAAAAAATCATTTTAATTCGCATTTTCACGTTCTACTTTTTTTTTTATTTGGTAATAATTTTTTCAGTTTTTCAACAGGTGTGCAAAATTTGTTATAGATATTGCAGTGATATTTTTAACGGAAAGAGGAAAATTTTTGCATAAGCATACTTATAAATTTCAATAATATGTAGTTTGATAACAGAAACATATTTGAACTACTATATGTGTCATAAAGAGTTTCATTCTTGAACGTATAATGCAATCATTTGATTAGATGGCTTGGATTTATTGCTTGTATTTAATAATTTAAATAAATAAATAAATTATACTGAATAAGTAAAAACGTACAATTAATAAGAATAATTACAGAATTATGGTTGAGGTTATAGGTCTATTTAAACAATATTAAATTGTCCGATGTTTCGGGCCGTTTAATTTAATTAATATCCATTATCAAAACGTATTAAAAATTATATAATAATGTGACGATCACAACTCGATCATGGGATTTTAACCTGTAAAATCAAACTTTGTTAATTTTCTGCTCCCTTAATTATTTTGTGGAAAAAATCTTTGAATAAAAATTTTAGAGCATAACACTCGGAATCTAAATTCATAAACAAAATTATTTTTCTTGCTTTGTAACTGTAGAAATTCGATTGGAAATATCCAATATTACGTAAGAAATATAATCGTAGTAATTTATGTCTTATTTAATATTAAATAAATTGCATAATTGAACGTTATCCGTTTTTACAAATTTATTTGAATTATATTATCAAAAAACATCATTTTCGAAATTTTTCGATAAAATTGAATAAAGAACGTTTTTGTTTGTATAATTATTTTTATTAGTTGACTGGTTTTTCTCTAGAAAATCTTTTCTTAAAATATTCTGCAAAGTACCTGTGTATTTTTTATTGAAATTATATATATTAACCTCTGAAATTAATGATAGATTAAAATTTTGAAAATTAAAAGGTTAAATAAACAATAAAACGAAATGTTATTCGTAAGCTTTCAGCAATGGTTACTGCTGTCATCAGACGTTGAATAATTATTAAACTTAATTTACTAATAAACTTAATTGTTTATTTAACCTTTTAATTTAAAAAATTTTAATCTAATATATATTTTTTATTTTCATACTTATTTATTGACAAATAATAATTTTGATTTCCCACAGAAAAAGTGTTGTGAGTGTACATATTTGTGAATATAGATAACAATTTGATTGTATAATAAAAATTCATATTTATGCAGAATATTTTAAGAAAAGAAGATAATTTTTAAAATATTTATAAAGCGTTTACAAACAAAACGTTCTTCATTGAATTGTCTCGAAAAATTTTGGATAAATAATTTTTCGTAAAATTTTATTGTGAATTTATGAAATGAATACAATTTATAGACCAATGAGAGCTTCCCGTCAGCGTATTTAAATTAAACTTGCACATCTATTTGTTCGGGTGAAAGACACCAGAACAATTTTCTTTTTAAAAGGAAAAAAAGTAAAAACTTTCTCCACAAATTTGCTGATGTTCCTCTTCAAGTTTAATGGATTGAACTTAGGGGCTATTTCTAATGCTAACGTAAAAAAATTTAAGCAATAAATCGCATTTTGTAATTACTTGACAGATAACTACACAGTTTTTCTTAAATTTTGCAGATGTCATCAATAATTTAGGCCGTAGAGTCGAACAAACTGGCAACTTCTCATCAAACAGCTCTCCTCGTGCGTCAACTTTTCAAGTGCACGGTTTCACTAATTCGGTAAATTCAGAATTTGGACATCCTCAAACGAGTTACGGTTCTACACAATTTTACTCATACAATGTGGCCAACAATGGGCAAGAAGAACAACCTACTGCTAATGTACAACAACCAACTAACACCCAAAACACAACCGTAAGTCTTTTTAAACGAGATAGTTCAAAACGTAGAAATGAAAAATATTTGCAAAAAAGTAATTTTTGGTCGACCGTTCTGAATAGCATATTTTTAAACAAGCCATTTTAGTTAGAATCAACCAATGGTTCAGAAAGAAATTAATTAGTTTCATTTGAAATATTTGTATTGTATTAGTAATCGCACAAAATAATTTTCAAAATTTAAATAAAATTAATTCATATTAATTTTGAT
Source organism: Lycocerus yunnanus (assembly GCA_036346125.1). Lineage (NCBI taxonomy): Eukaryota > Metazoa > Arthropoda > Insecta > Coleoptera > Cantharidae > Lycocerus > Lycocerus yunnanus. The sequence goes on along the minus strand of JARFIX010000005.1, from coordinate 4,465,203 downwards.
ATGCTGTGTTTCATTGCATGCCGTGTATCATTTTCTGTAAACAATATTGCACAAAACTCTTAGCTTTAATTATTATTATTAAAAATCAATGTTGCAATCGATCCGTTTATATATAAACGCATAGGTTAATTGTTTTACAGCTTCAAAGGAAAGATATCTAAGTGAAGTAAGATTGACAATATGTCTTATACCATCATTGGCATTTAAGGTTGCTATTTTAACAGCATGCACTTGCATTCTACTCCTTTGTGACTGAGTGGTAGTTCTAAGTAAACAAAGTGGTTTCAAAGAAACTTTACTGAAGTTACAAATGAAATTAGCAAAAAATAATCGCATGATAGAAAATATATTCTCAAACAAGAAAGTTACTTTTCAGGGGAGGTATTCTTTAATTAAAGCACTTAACCCTATTGGTGTTCTTATTTTGTCAATTTCAAAAATATCTACTGCAACCACGAGTCTCAAATACAGGGACAAATTGCTGAATTTTTTAAAGTTGATTTTTGTGGTAGAGTGAGAAGCTGAAAAATTCAGATATTATTTTATAGTTTAATTTTAAAATTGAAGAAATGCAACTCATTTAATTACTTATGCTTGGTGTAATAAATATAACATTTCTTTGCTGATAATGAAATAATTTTGTAGGCCCAGGAGCCAGTTCCTCCTCCTCCGGAACCGCCAAAATACCCAAAACTGTCCGATTTTAAAACCATCGAAGAGTTAAACGATTTATCAGTTAAGCAATTGAAAGAACTATTGACGTTAAATAGGGTAAATTATAAAGGATGCGTTGAAAAGTCGGAATTATTAGATCGTGCTACGAGGTTATGGACCGACAATAATCTACACAAAGACGAAGGTAGAATAGATTTTTAAAAATCAATCATTTTTAACCGATTAAAATTTTTAGATTATGAAACTGCAACTGTTGAAAATTTGTGTAAAATTTGCATGGATGGTCCGTTAGATTGTGTTATCCTCGAATGCGGTCATTTGGCCACATGCATCAATTGTGGGAAAAAGTTAGCCGAATGTCCCATTTGTCGACAATACGTTACACGAGTGGTGAGGACATTTAAGGTTTAAATTTTGTGTCGAGTCAAACTTATGCATTTTATAAACTTTCTTAAAATATAATTTTAGGGTAAATGTGATATCAAATTACTTTTAATTATTTTGTTTTGTAATGTAAATATTTAAATCGGTGGGGCTCAGTTTACAGTAAGAGTCTTAATCGATTTCTGAAAACTTTGTTTTATGTAGTTTTAAGATTAAAGCGAAACTTTCTTTTAAATAAAGTGACTCAGACATATAAAATTGAGCATGCTACTTTACTGTCAAGTTCAGATAAATGTTTATTTTAAAGTCGTTGGAGCAACAAAGTTGCTTTCTTGCCTTAATTCAGCATTGTGTCCATACATCAAGTAGATTTAATGCAATATTTTATTTGCTAATGTGGTGCTTTAGTTTTAATTTTATTTTTACCAAAATTATTCCATGAATTTATTTTTAAGTTTTGTACTCTTATAATTATTTTTAGAAAATTTAAATTGTTTCTAAGAAGTATTAATTAATTGTTAAATTGTGTTCTGATATAAACGCAATTATTAGTGTACAAAATTTCTCTTAGAGTTATCACAAAGATTTTATCTGTGTTATATTATCCTAATAAATTATTTTATGTATGAATTCCGGAGAATTTTGTATGCCAATTTTCGAAATTTGAGTTCTTTTATTAAATAAATGATCCTTTATTTAATAAATGATCGAATGGGTGGATCAACTGAAAATCAGAGAATCGCAAGAGGGGGAAGTCATAATTAGAGAGGGCGCCACTCGGGCTAGTCAATGTGGTAGGATGGGGACTGCAACAAAATTGGTTAATTTGAAATGCAGCTACTCGAGGATACTAATACTTAAGGAGTATTTGAAGGGGATCCACCCTATTTGCCTCAATTCGGGAAAGTAGGCTAGCGTTAAGCATGTATTTAATATGTTTTGTATCATCGTTTTGACAAATGCGTAGATTCTTTTGAGGAAGGTCAGCGGGAAACTTTGGTTCTACTCACGGATGTATTCATGGCTCTAGTCTTGCTCGTGTCGAATATACTACTGTGATACAATTATTGTATTGAGGAACTAGCTTTTGTACCCGGTTTCGCCTTAACCTAACAGCAGCTGTTGGGATTAAAAAAAAAATTTGTGGGATGACCTAAGGAAGTTTATTGTAATCACTTTTGGCATTGGTGAATTACAAAACTTCAATACTCAGCTTCAACAGGTACCGAAATAAATAATAATAAGTACAGTTCTTGCAAGATAGCTTGCATAATTTATAAATATGGGATTCTTTAAAATTTACAATTCTTTTTGTACATTGAGTTTCGCCATGGAAACTTACAGTTTTTCATTTGACACATTTCAAAGTCACTTCATTCAAAATTTTTAAAAACGTATGTAATAAAAATTTCACATTTTGACAATCAATAGAACAATGAACAATAAGAAACCTTCGAGAATTGATAATGAATCACAAACTAATTCAAAGCATAAAAGAGTTGGGGAGAAGAAAGCCGCCGATATATTGGTATCAATAGTTTTAACCGAGTCGACGACGAGCGTTTTAAATCTAAGTTTACCTCATCTTGAAGATACAGAAAATAAAAATAGCGAAGCCACTGTTTGTTTGATAACACCAGATTCGGACATTCAGAACGTAAACACTATGCCCAAGTTCACAAAAGATAATTCGGAAGATTTTGTAAATCACTGGTTTGGAGAAGTTGACTATAATAGTGAAAAGAAGAAAGATGGCTCGAACATTTCGTCTGAAATTGCTTACCTTAGGGTGAATTCCGATATGGAAGAGTCGACCACTTCTTTGGAAAATATTAGAGGTGAAAATAAAAAATTCTATCATTTTGTTTTTATTTTGTACTTATAGAAAATGCGGAATATGTAAATAAAAGGTATGGTGAAAGTAGTTCAAGCTTAAACGAGAAACTAAGACCTACGAATGTTTTAACGCGGCCTCTATTTACTGTTCGTAGTCAGGCTCATGAGGATATGCTGAACAGCGAGTCAAATAATATTTATATTAACGTCATAAACAGCATGGTAATTTTTTTTTGTATTTACAGTACACTTCCAAATACATTTTAGACGAGTGTTACAGATGCAGAATGGATAAACGTGTGCCGGATATGTCATGGTGGAGAGAGTCTTGGAGAGCTGCTTTCGCCGTGCCATTGTCGTGGTTCAATCGAGCAAACGCACTTGGAGTGCTTGGAAAGGTGGTTGAAAGAATCTTGTAGTAGCAGGTGCGAACTATGCCAACATCATTTCCACATTGTACGGAAACCAATGTAATTAATTTTTCAACCAATCGTTGCCAAAAAATCTGAGCGAGTTTTTCTAGGTACGGCGTTTTTGAGTCCATTTTTATGTTTTTACGACATCCAGGTGAACATATAAGGGAACTGTTGCTTGACTTATTTGCATTTTTGATTTACACTCCTGCTACAATAGGAGCCACTTATATGCTAATGCTGTTATGCGAGTCGATTGGAAAATCGGCTGTTTATAATCAGAGAAATCCATCAGCCCACATAATGACATTTGCTGCTGTTATAGGTAAGTGCTGGGAGGTGACAATAAAAAATTTAAAAACTTGATCCGAGGCAATCTCCATGCCTTCGAGCTAACTCGACTACAAATTTTATTTAGGAATGGCTGCTATTGATTTTATTTATTCTTCGTGGTTGGCAGCAAATTTTCAAAAACATGTAATAGCATGGCGAAATTGGTATCGTAGTCATTGTGAAGTTAAAATAGTTTTACCCGAAAGGCAAGAAGCAAATCCCAGCGAAGTGAATATCCCAAATTCGCTAGAAAACGAAGTAGATTGATTTAAATGTAAATTATTATTTTAAAACAAGAAATAAAAAATTGAATTGTTTAGAAGTATCAATTATTTTATTTTAACAATGAAATAAATCTCCTTTAATCTCTTCCAAATGCATGGGTAACGGTTGGCTTGTCCACACGATAAATGTACTCGGCAGTATTAAAGTATCCTAAATATTCCACGGTGTCTGGAGTTGTATCAATATGATAATGACCACCTTCTCCGTGATGACTGAAACTGTGAAAATGTTGAACCCTCAAATCTAGGCCCTGGAAAAATTATTTTAGATCTCGAATACGAACGCGAATTTGTAATAAATTTACTAAATCTCCAGTAACCAATGTGCCCACTGCTACTAAAGGTGCCGACATGGTATAAAAGTTGAGCCATTGGTTTAAAAGTTCATCTGATGTGATTGGAGTAGTAGAAAAATCAGGCATGACGTGTTGTTTTGCTTTACCTTCTTTTAATAAAAATGTTCCACCCAAACCTGTAAGGATAACAAATATTTATTTTGAATTATTATTCGAATTACGACCACCAAAGTTGTACCCACCTACAATTTTCTCCTGCCCATAGTGGTCCATCAAAGATTTACGAATGCTTGCAATGAAGTCGTCTGAACCAATGCGCTTCTTGACGTGCACTCTTAAAACCTAACGAAAATGTTTTTAAATGATGTGGAAATCTTCCGTTGAAATTCTTACCGGACCCGGTTTACCTTCGGATACGAACAAATTTCCAAGAATAGCAATTCTAGTTTCGTTGGGAGGTAAAATTTCCTGAACGGCTGAACCATCATTAATATTGACTTTGGAAATTCTCGTTTGCTGATCTACGACTTCGTCAGTTACTTTTAAGTTGATTATTCCCTTAAAAAAATAGTATATTATTTTTTTGGTGTATTTTAGATTCCTTCAGTGGAATGCACCTAGTATTTAGAGAAAAATATTGGTTGTGCATTTAAATCTGATTAAACGTTTGAAAGAATACAGTTAGTTATTTCTGATTGGTCTCCGACATATCGTGAATTGATAAAACTCATACCTCACAATTCACAGTAGCATATGGAAAGGGTCCGGCACCAGCACCTATGATAGCTGCAGTCTCAAGTCCTACCAATTGAGGCAAATCTTTTAAATTGTAAACTTTTTCTCTCTGCACTAATGGAAGAAGGAAAGGGGGACCACCAATTTCAGCTAATCGAGGTTTTCCGTTTAAACCTATTTTGCATTAGACATTTTAAAAAAATTACCATTTATTTTAGAATTTAAAGCAGCATAACCATCGTGGCCACACTACGGTGAATAATTAATGTTTTATTACCTGCAGCTACTAAAGTGAATGGTTGCTGAGTAAGATCGGGACAGTCGATCACTTCAACGCTCACATCAGCAAAGTGGGATTTTAGGCTCAAATTTAAAACTAAAAAAATATAGATACCAACTAGGATTTCCAGAATATTGATTACAATTTTGAAATTTTTTGCGATGATTTTGAAAAGGTAATTTTAAATAATAAATCATTGAAGAAAAAAAATCAAAAGTGTAATACATAATATTCTTTCCAAGTACTTATGTATTTCATTATTTACCATCAGCTATTTCCTGCAAAGCTGGAACATGAAATGGTTTCTGTTCAACCGAAAGTTTTTTGGAATCTAACGACATGTTTCTGAAAATAAAAAATTACAATAATCAATTAAGTAAAGTAACACCGTGCCGGCTCTGCGTTAAAAAAGCAGTAGGGCTATAAGTGGTCTAGGGCATTGACCTTGAGATTTTTAACGGGTATGACAGCCCTAATAGGTCAGAGGTGAGAATTTTTATTGCCGGACAAACATTTGATTTTTTGTCCAAGGAAAAATCTCAACCTCTCACTTCATGGGGTTGTTTAATGAATAACATCTCGACTTTTCTGAGAGTTTTCATCAGAAGGCTGTTTAAGTTGAAAATTTCGGCGCTCATTCAACCAATTTTACGGAATACATTACATTAATTCCTCTATTACAATAACCCCCCCCCCTCCAACCTTATATTTAGTGATATATAACCATTTTTAACGTTACAACATATTTTGTTGTTTTTAGATATTATGAGCTCCTTGAGTAGCAGTGTAAAGTTTATTTTATCCCCCTCCCTAAGAACCAATATGACTGCCTCTGTAGCCTCATAACTTTAGGAAAAAAATCGAGTAGATACTACGTATACTCCTGTATCAATTTTATTATTAAAAATAATAAATAATATTTTAACTTTTCACTTATGATTTTGTTACACCTGGTTTCATAAAGGTGGCATTCACTTGCAACGTGTGAAGTGTGAAAGTTATAATTAAAAAAAAATAACAGAAAATATCAGTAAATAACGAAACAAAAAAACTTAAAAATTCAAATGTATCGCTCACCTGGCACAAAATTAAAAACCGAATAATTTAATAATAAATGTATTAATAAATTACGGTGAACGACCACGGTTAATCAAATAGTTGGAATTGTAACAATTTGAGGTCGGTTGTTTAGTGAAGGTTATCAAGATTATTTATTATTTTATAAATTGACCTGATAAAGCTTTGTAATAACATCCTGTTATCTGGTTTCTTATCATTTTTATTAACTGCATAACAATTATTATTGCTTAATTTTTTATTTAATTTATTAAGAAGTTATTTAATTTTGTAAATATTTACATAATCATAAATTATGAAAATTATAATTAATTCTTAAGAGTAGAGTATTATTTTTTAAAATTGGCGGCTTTCCATGTGCGGTAGATATGACAATTGCACATCTGTTGCAATATAAAGCTGAATATAAAATAGCTATTTTCGTTACTAGTACTTAAATAGGCTAGATTTCCATTCGAGGTTGATTTTGCTGACAAGCCCGTAGGGCGAGTCAGCAAAATCAACCGAGAATGGAAAAAGCTATTAAAGTACGTGTAACGAACAAGATTTTTGCAAATCTGAAATTTGGCAAATAAAGAATATTTTAACAAAGTTTTATACAAAATACAAAGTATTGTAACAAAATAACTCGCCAGTAGTGCGGAAAAGTGAAGGTTTCGCATCTCGCGAAAGATAAGATTACGAAATATTATCAAATAACATGAGTAATCTTACGTGCAGAAAACAAGCCGCTTTCAATGCCATGTAACGTGTATGAACTGATAACATTTCGATGCAGAATTGCAAAATGAAAATTATAAAATGCAAATTAAATTAATTTGCTCTCTAATGGAAGAAATGTTCGCACAACAATATTTGGAAGCAGTCATAGAACCAAAGCAGCTAAGCCGGGGGTAAAATTAAGTAATCAATAGTAAAATATTTTCAAAACAATGCAAATTTGCAAAAAGCTGCCCTCGGTAGTAAAATTTAAATAAAGAAACTCAAAACCGCAAAGCAAAAATCACCGTTGTAAACACCGGGAGATTTGAATGAAATCTAACGCAGTGTAATCGAAGGAATACCTCATCGGTTACAATCAAATTATAAAAAATAATTTCAAATTTATGACCTTCAGCATTGAGTGATCTACGAAGACCTTTTCATAAACATAGAAAAAGATAGTCAACGGGAGAGGGGGGGGAGTCTGAAAAATATGAAACATCCTCTATTCAATTTCATCAATTATATCAATCAACAAGGCATTGAGGATATTTCAGACCTCCCGGTCTATGTAGTTCATTTTTATCGGAAGGCAATTGAAGATTACAATATCTGTGTTTGTCCGTTGTTATGGTGACGTGACATCTTTAGTCACTAATGTACAATGCTGGAAATTTTTTTATAATTTTGAAAAAATTTATTTGCCAGCTCTTTACTTTTCAGCATGGTGCAGCAATAAGTGAAAATTGAACTTGTGTCTTTGAATATTTTTTTGAAAAATTTGAGATTTAGGCGCTAAAAAATCAAAAATTGTAATACGTTTCTGTGATAGGCTAAATTCGAACTTCAAGCCCCACTCATTTTAAGTTTTTCTTGCAATTTTACTTAAAATCATGTATTTTAACACATTTTGATGCAGTCGTCACGTATTATGTGTCCTGGGGGACGGGCAAGAATCCCGTTATCCGATTTTGACCATTTTTAAGTGGATTCTGAAAGATGAGGGTCTAATTAGCGTACAAAAAAAATAAAATTTGCGGATTATTTACACAATTTTGAAAAAACGGCTTTAAAGTTAATTTGGAATCCAATTTTATCATTGGCTCTTTTGAAGTGTAACCCCGCCCTCAAAATTTAAATAAGTTGTGGCGACTGTAAATATACCAGAATCTTGGTTTTACAACGAATTATGATAGATAAAGGTATAATTACCTAATAAAAGAATTAAATTTATGATCGGACAACAAATTTTCGAAAAAAAGTCACTTTTTGTGTAAATTCATTTCTGATGTGATTGCGCTGTCAAAACCTAACCTCCGCACCTACACGACCCTCCGGGTCGCTTCGAGCGGTTTTGACACGCGCTTTACTTACTGAAAACATCCCCCAAGTGGCTCCAATTCAAAAAGTTTGAAAGTTGACGCGACGGATCTCGGAGAGCGACTGGTATCTCCCCACTACTAGTCAGTGTCAACCCAGGCGCAGCACACGGACTAGTGATAAAATGGCCGCCTGATGACGTCATACCTCGCAATAATTCACTTACATGTATTTCTTATGGGAAAATTGTAATTTTCAAATTTGAATTGTGGCCTTATTACAAGTCCGACAACTTTCATCCTCACCTTAAAAGATTCGTATTTTTATGCTCTTTCGTTTGGTTGAACCATTTTTATAAGGAAAAGTGTATTTTCGAAGACGGATTTCTTACCTCGACCCTGTGTCCTGTTGTTTGAATAAAACATTGAATCGCGACGATTTAAGAAGTATTATTGCAAAAAAATATTTAATGCAGCGTATATTTTTACATTTTTAGGGTTAAAAGTATTTTTAGGTATCGCTTTTTAATCCACGATTCGCTCGTGGCAGTGCTACTGGACGGAGGGTCAGAAAGACCCAACATCTGGCTATTGGCAACATATGCCATGGGTTGAGCAGAAACATGGCGAGGAGACGTTCCATCTTGTTCCAAGCGGCCATAGGTGTTTCAACTTTTTCAAGCATCAAATCGGTAAGCTGCCCGTCCCGACGTATGACTACTTCTTCGTCTTTGCTTTCACCAATAACAGTGGTTTCGTGGTATCGAGTCAGGGACACATTTGATCTCACAAAGCTGGTCACTAGCACAATGATAAAAAAGGGACAGCTAAAGATAAACAAGAAGTTATCTGAGCTCTCAGATACTTTCAATCTTTACCCAGAGAAAGAGGTGAGGGTTTGGGCTTCATTCGGGTGGCCTCTTTTCTTGGGGGCGACGGGAACATAGGATAGATGGATTTGGGCAGGTAATATTGAGCTACTCGGGGAGTCGCTGCAATCGAGTCCCTAAACGGTGAAAGTACTAGCAGAAGTAATAGAAGGCCGGATGCCGGCGAGGCCACTAAATACCCAAGAAGGAGGTTTTAGCAAAATATTACCAAAGGCAGATTTAGTTAATGTGCTCCAGGTACAAGTTATTATAACTTTAATCTTAATTTTTTTCACCATAAAATAAGTTTTTTATAATAAAAACATGTTTAAAGAATAATAAAAAGGAAAAGACAGAATGAAAGATAATAATATAATAGAAGAATTAAAACTGACGATTTCATTGGTTTATCTAATTCCAATTTTTTCAATAAATAAATTTAATTATAAAAATCGGCTCTAAAGAATTATATTCCGGTTTTATTGCCATGTTTTATTATTTACTCTAGGTTTTCCTTCAGGAGCCGCGCTACGCCTGGCTGCTGTACACAGTTTACTGTCGGTAATTTAAATCTATTATTTTATACCGAAAATTAATTACCCCAGACATCCATTTGACTAGCGAATAATCTTACTTCATTGCAAGTGACGTAACATTCATTATTCCTGTTTACGACTGTAGACATAACTTTTTTAAATTATTTTTGCTAACCTACCTATAAATGGAATGACAAACATTCTAACTCTTCGGTTACATTTATTTATATTTTTGCGAATATATTGCGCTAAATAATGCATAGAATCTTAAAAACAATAGGAAATATAGAATTTAAGCACCGGAAACGCAAGTTGAACGATATTCCTATTTTTTATTTACTACTCCAATTAGCTTCTTTACCTAAATAAATACCTTGCATTAATCCTTTTGACTTTCACTACGAATTTAGTTAAAACTTGAATTATTTCATCCAAGTTAACGAGCGACATTTAGTTTGAACGCGCAAGCGGAACAAAATTCACTTTCAATTTCTAGCGGTAAAATTTGTTTTCAAATACTCGCGTTCGGATTGGCACATCGCGATTCGCGTTCCGTATTGGTTTATTTGCGAAAAAATAATAATACCGCCATTGACAGCGTTAGATAGACGAGACCAGAGGAGGCGATTAATGTTTATCTTGCAATGTTAATGTTTGCATAACATTTAGATTTTTATCAATTTCAGGTGAGTGAGAAACGTTGCTAAATGCTTTGTGTTAATTCTTCCCTTCGTGAAAATTGATAGGAAGTGTGGAGTGGCGGTGTGTTGTATATTTTATGAAAAGTTGTGACGCCGGCCGGGCGCGTCCTTTCAAAGTCGTCGATCGATATTGAAGACAAATTAAAATTGTAAAATGTCGCGCTATGGTTCGGAAACGAAAGTGTACGTAGGTGATTTAGGTAATAATGCGTCCAAGCAGGAACTTGAAGATGCATTTGGTTATTATGGACCTCTTCGAAACGTTTGGGTAGCTAGAAATCCACCAGGCTTTGCGTTTGTCGAATTTGAAGATCCTCGTGATGCAGAAGACGCTATTAGAGGTTTAGGTGCGTATTCTAAATTTTTCCATCATTGTAGTTATGTTACATGCTCTTTTGTAGACGGAAGAACAATTTGTGGTCGTCGAGCTCGTGTTGAAATGTCTAACGGAAAAGCAGGTAGCGGTAGGTACAGGGGACCTCCGCCCAGATCAAGAGGAAGACCTTTTCATCCAGATGATCGTTGTTATGAGTGTGGTGATCGAGGACACTATGCTCGAGACTGTTATCGATATAAAAGAAATCGACGCAGGTATTTTTTCCATTCAATTTTGTGTTGCTTATTTTTGTTCATAACAGCTATCACCAAATTTGTATTCCTACTACACGCGAATGCTAACAAATTGTTTTATTTTTTGTTTAATGTTTAATTTATTAATTTTTTTGCGTCAAAGTGTACATTGCAACTGGAAAATTAATTTTTTTAATTTCCTTCTTTTTAATTTGACGTTTACAATTGAATTTTGTTTTCATCACCACTCACCCACGTACTTGATTTATAAATCCTGACAATTTGATAGTTCTCTTTCCGATTTGTAATTGCACCAAATCATAAATTGTTTTACAAAAATTGAGGAAATGAATTTAATCCACGACATTTGTTATTGGGGTTAGGTAAGTGACGTTGTTATATTAAAATATTAGACTTTAATTTTGTGTTTACCTATCATCAGACTAAAACAAACTATCGGGCGGATTGGCACCATCATCATCTTGTTACAGAAGAAGTTTCCTCTTAGCTAATAGAGAAGATAACGATAAGTTTAATAATATTATGCAGGTATATTATGCACTTTTAGGAATTTTTCAAGTTAACGTGTCATGTTTTTTCTATAATTACCAATTAGAATAAAACAATATCGTGTTTGATGTGGTTTGTCATATCTATTAATTTTTTAGGTAAAGAAATCACTGTGAAGGTTCTCACAAATGGTCATTCTTAGCAAATATCTAAGATGCCACAGCATGTTTGATGGATACATAGCTTCAGTATCTTGGATACTTGATAGGCATGAGCATGTGTGGGCAGCTTAAATAGCCAAGAGTTGAATTCTTCTGGTCAAATAAAAAAGAATCTGATGAGCAAAAGTTCGAGATCTCCGATGACAAACTTAATCAATATGCGCCGTGCTAAAAGAGTTTTACATCAATCGCGGAATTAACCACTGGTGAAATACGTGTACAGGGTTAATCTTAGTATCAGCAATTTACGAATCAGAAAATTTACGAATGTCAGGAAATAATTCCCGTACAAAATCTGAATTAAAAAATTTCTCTAATTGTATATTGAAATAATGCCATAAAATTGTTTTCTTTCTTTTATGCTTGTCGTATTAAACTAATTTTTTTGTCATTTTCTTTTTCACAATTTTTATAACTTGGTTTGCTTTTCAAATCTTTTTGTACATTTTTATAATTCTTCATGTACAGGCGGTCACTAGAAAACGTGTGAGTCGGAAAAGTTATAAAATATGAAAGAAATGTGATATTTCTATGTAAAATATGTTATAAGGAATTTAATGATATCAAGTTAAGTGATTTTTAATTGCAGTTATTATGAATTAGTAATGAAGTGAGTCAATGATCACTTCATTCTGTATTTACATATATTGCAAAAAATTATACCATAGTATTAATGGTACGACTATGGTTGATTTTTGAAACAACTGAACATAATTTTCGTACATTTTGGGTTATAGCTTGGGGGAAGTTTGTTTTTTTAGATGTTCTAACGTTGCGGGTTTGTCTCTTACCACTCTTACTAAAAAAAAATCCAACAACGTTAATTGCATGATTTTGGGGGCCACTTGACTTTACAAAAACGTGAAATAATGAGACCTGGGAACTCTTCACGGAAACATTCATCATCGCACCCGATTTGTGGCAAGTTGCATCTTATTGGATAATAGAGCAATAACGCCTGCATCAACATTTACTGCACAAATTTGACTTTTTTAAGGCTTAAACGTCAAAATTTTTGATTCGTCCTCGCCTTACAATCTTCTAATTTTGTGCTCTTTCATAATTTGCTTTCTTTTCTATTGTACAATGTATTTTGAGTGGCACTTATTTAAGTTCGGACCCGGTTAACTTTGCGATGATTCGCCCAACGGCCAGGGGAAATATGTATTTCTGCATGATATCATTTCTCTTATTTATACTCATTTATTAACTGGATAATAGGATTTAAGTAGTATTTACATGAAAATAAGAGGGAATTGAGTTTCCCACTTATTCGGCATTGGCTACAACTGAAAATAACAGTTACAAGCAATTCTTAAGAAATGTGGTTCATGCGGGTAATAAAAACCGCGTTTTCCAGACATGGGCCAATTCGCCCGTGAAAATTGTCGTGAATTTGTTTAAATTTCTTCAGTTCTTGTTTCATAGTTGTTGGGTGGTAAATTGAAAGTATCGTAATTTTTCAATTGTAATCGTATTTTATTATATATTTTTTCATGTAAGATTTTGATTTAATTTTGGTAGTAACAGGTTACTTACGTATTGATTTATTTAAGTTTTTGATTATTAACAAAAATTCAGTTGCAATGTGTCGTTTACATGGAAGACGCTTTGTATAGATGGAGGTGATTGGCTGACAGTGCTGCCATGTTATAGGTATAAACTGTGGCCGATAGTCAGGTAAACCACTGAGTCTCATTCACGTCTCGCGTTTGCCTCCTACTGACTGCGTAGACAGCCACCACGTAGTGTACTACAATGATCTCTCTGCACACGACTGCTTATTTCATATGACTACTGTGAGCCAGTGAGTTACCAGCTCTTCCGGGTGTACGCTAGTTGATTTACTACCTATCTACTGTTTACTTCACGTCTTACAAGCTCACATAAAATGGTAAAAATTTACTTAATCAAATTTACTCTCTAAATAAATATCTTTAATGTCTGCTACAGATGTATGTGTTTTTTTTCTTACTTGCACGTACAGGCTTGACACGTTGAGTATAATCTTATGCCAACGTGAAAAACTTGCACCTACAAGTACAAGTAAAAAGCACGTAGGTCTAGAGCCGCCCTAACGTTTAAACATTCCATTTTACCTACTTTACAGTTGGTAATTGGAATTTCTTATAAAATATTTTTTAATGGTGAGTATTTCATAACATTTCATCCACAAAACATTAATTTTGTAAAATGCAATCTTTAATTAATTTTATAACGTCGATTGATGTTTTGTTGTTGAACAAAGAAGCTTTACGAAAGAAATATCTGCAGTCGTGGTGACATTTGTTCATCATTATGATACGTCTACAAAATTTAATGGGTTCCAAGATCATCATAAATCTAAAGTACATAATAGTGGAGCGGAAGTAGGCCAAAAATGTGATAAAAATTTTCTTTGAGTAGAAAGATATTGGATAAACGTACAGAAAGGAAGTAGAAAGTGGTACTGCAAGAGGTTACAAAATTTTGTATAGACAATTTTGTAGGAAAAGTCCATGACGGTATATATTTTTGTTCAATAGTTTAGGCGCGAAAGACAGATAACAACTGTTTTTTTTTGTAGCATTTAGAGTGAATATGCCCCATTAATGCAGGATTTTTGCTTAAAAGGTCTTTTGTACGTGTAATAATTTGATTATTAAACATGAACGTTTTAAAAAGAGGTACCTAATCTTCAAATTTTCAAATTGAATAGTCTTTTTCCAGTATCAGTTAACAAAGTAGTAAAACTAGAATTTAATATCGCTCTGGGTTTCATCTTTCTACTTGGGAATTTGTTTTATCTTAAAGGTGGAACTTTTAGACTTACATCCGCTTCACTACTAAGGACAAGATCGCCCACCGTTTATAGTCAATTTCGGGATTTATTTTTTTTTAAATGCGCCATGTATTTGATAAAACCCTCAATTTAATTTTGTATTTCCTAATTTATAATTATTGCATTAATTTATGAACTATGTGGCGCATTAAACCTGCATCGAACAACAATTAATTACTGTTATCTACTTTTTTCTTTTTAATTTAGTTTTTTACCTGTAGAGTAAGTTGTAGTAGATTTCAAATGATTTTTTACCAAAGAGAGGTTTTGAGGGCGAGTTTTTTTATTAACAATAATTGTCAATTGCTTTAGGTATCTCCAGTAAATAAAAAATTACAGTTTAAGCTAAAAATCTGAACTTTGCTCTTGAAATCTTGACATTACGACGAACTTACTCTATGGGTGTTTAATTTTAAGTAACTTGTAAAGTTTGTGCAAAAGTATTTCAAAAAATTATGCCTTTTTGTATCTTTCAGGTCACGTTCGCGCTCACGCAGTCGATCGCGCGATCGACGTAGCCGTTCACGAAGCGCATCACGTTCTCGTTCTCGTAGTCGTTCTCGTTCCAGATCACGATCACGCTCAGAATCAGCACGACGCAGTCGTTCACGTACTGCAGAAAGAAAGTCGAAATCGAGATCGCATAGCCGGTCGGCCCCTAAAGAAAATGGATCGGCGACACAAAATTAATGGCTTATTAGAATTGTGTAATTTTAGTTATTCTGTTTAATAAATTAATGTGTCGCTTTTTGTCAGATCTCCAAAGACCATGGGAAGATAGCAATTCTATCTGTAGAAACGAATTATGTAATAAACGAAAGATTTCTTTTTTTCAACTAGGATAGAATGAAAGCGGAAGCGTAGTTTACTAATTTATTCATTCATTTATTGTATGTGAATTAGTTATTTGTACAATTTAATTGTTGATGATTGATTTTATGTTGTGAACACAAGTGTTTACGTGTTTGTATGTGTGGAAGTGAAAATACATTATTAACTAAGTATTTGATTTATTTTTTCTAAACATTGCCGATCCTGAAGAATTCGGATTGTTTTACAGTACATAGGCACGGCAGTCCTGTCTTTTTAGTATAAAAATGGTGTCCTGCCTTGTACACAGAAAAGATTACATTTTTCCTCAGGTAATATTTTGACTCGAAAAAGTGCTTGGCTATGACTCCTTCAGGACTGTTACTCTCGAAAGAATTGTGAGGCTCTGAGTAACCATGATGACGAAGGCCAAGGAGATTAACAAATAAATAACATCTAGACGAGTTAGAAGAAGAGTTCTAAACGTAGGAGCGACGAGGGTGACATTGGCAATAATCTGATGAAATTTGTCTGAGAATGTAGCAAAGTAGGATAATTCAGGTAAAATCGCCTAAAATGATCAATTTGTTCATAAAGTTGTTTTAGCAAAAAGGGGACAACTCCAATCACGAAGTCATGTGAATCTAAGGTGTGATTTTCATCCATTCCATTCCCCGTTGGATTATTTAACGAAATCGTCAAGACACTTTTTGATGTTCACCTGTATCTGAACTTAGTGGTGGAATAGGCGAAAATTTGGCATTCTCAATCGGGGCCCAATTTTATCTCATTTTTTTGCTTTGAATTAGTTTGTCTACTAATTTTGTAAATTCTGTTACTTCCACCAAAAACCAATAGAATTTTATAAATTGAGGGTTCAAGTAAAATTGGAACAAAATGGAAAGAAATAAAATAATTTCAAAGGAATTGTAATTTTTCCAGTCAATCGTCCAAGCATTTTCTATAAATAAATTAAGAAAGGTTTAAAATTAGTAAAACAAAGTAAAAAATAATTGCAAAAATTTTTACATGTTATTGAAACAGCCAAATTTTTATTTCAACAGTTTACGAGTACTTTGTATTTGTTCTTTTGATGGCATCTTTCATATTTTTTCATGATCTGATAGTTTTACAAAATCTTCACTTAATTTCCAAATCTTATTCGAAAAATCAACATTTTTAGCGCGAAATGGAGTGAAAAATGGTTTACAATCCATAAAATATTTTCCTGTAGTATTTTCCAGTTCTTTGGCTGTAGCTAAGTGTACTGTTGTTTGGGCTCCTTCACATGGATTCTGAAATTAATTAGTGACGCATTTAAACGGTACACCCAAAAAAATTTTACCTTACAGAACCATTTAAACATATATGCCAAACCCGATTTTATTGTATATGGATGTACTGCCACTATTGGAGTAATTACCGTACCAGGATGGAGTGAGTTTGATGTTATTCCAGTTCCTTTCAATTTTTTGGCAAATCCTCGAGCTGATATTATGTTACATAGCTTTGTGTTGGAATAATCTTTAAGTTGGGCAAGAAATAAATTAGATGCTGTTGGTGAAGAATTTAACTCTTCTTCTTTTAAGTTTGAAAAATAAGCAGCAACTGAGCTGACAAAAATGATTCTACTAGGTGAAGACTTCTTTAATAAATCTAAAGTTTAGATTGGGTAATGCATTTATTTTTTAATATTTATTTTTTTACCGATAAGCAAGTGGGTTAATAAAAATGATCCAAAATGATTAACTTGCATTCCCAAATGTAAATCATCTTTAGTGTAACTAAAATCAAGTGCCAACGCGCCTGCATTATTTATCAAAATGTCCAATCGTTTTTCATTTTGGATTATGTCTTGTGCTAAGTTTCTCACCGAACTTAGGGAAGCCAAATCGAATTGCTTGGCTACAATATTTTTATTGTTAGTTTCGTTAATTATATTTATTTTTGATTGTTCGCAGTTGTTCTTGTCGGCAATTATCACACGACATCCTCGTCCTGCTAGTTGTAGGGCCGTCGCATATCCAATACCTAAAAAAGATTATTAAACTAAAAATAACTATTTTTTTGAATACTGAAAAAATAAAATTGGAACAAGAAATTAATGAAAATTTTGATTTTGTAACTTAGGGAGCCGCCCGGAAGTGAGAAGAAATTAGTTTTTCCGAAATATCTCCTTACCAGTTAACTCGTAAGATAAAAATGCTCTCTATAAATTGTGTAGAGAACAAAATCTTCTACAACTTTTGTCTGCAATATTTTTCTCTAATTTGAATAAATACGGAACTCGACAGTGCTGTAATGTGGAGAGGATTATTAAAAAAGTTGAATGAATTAAAAATAGCAATGAACATAAAGGAAATTCCAATTTTTTGGGGAAAAATATTTTATATATTTTTTGAATAAACAGTTTAAGCCTAGCTAAAACACAAATTTGTCCCGCTGTGCGCCATCATTGTTCGAAATTGCAATGTATCGGAACTTATGTAGTTGAAATTAACTACGAAGCAAGACAAGTTTTCCATCTTTTGCTATACTTTCTATTGAAAATAGAGAACCTCATTCTATTATGACTAATTAAAGTTTTTGTAAAAAGCAAAAAAAGATTTAATTTTTAAAGAATTAAAAAAATTCCAATTATAAATATTTATAAATTATAAAAATGTTTGTTAACTTGTGAAAATATTTTAAGTGTTAAATTTGCAAATATTACAATTTGTAATGAAAATTTTATTAAATTTGATAATAAATTAGTGAATCTTTTCAACACTTACTTATTTAGTCCATTATATAAGTGTACACTTATATTTTGTGCTTAGGATCTAAATTGATAATTGAATTTTAAAAATGTAAATAATTATAAATAATAATTAAAAAATGTTTTTAAACCGAGGTTTACTATTTCACATTGATTACAAAACAATTTTTACCGACCTACTTGAAAACTAATATAAATTTATTTGACTTTAAAGCAATTATTTTAAACCAAAAAGGATATTTTTAAGTAAGATAAAATCTTCCAATTCCACTACTTATGGGTTTTGGGTTGAACAGAACGTGTAGGTGGTTTCTGCTATATTATCTCAAAAAAAATTTCTTGAAAAGAGCCAAATGAAATTTTCTGTGACTTTAAAGAAAAATTCTATCGTACGTCAGATATTGTTTTGTAATTAGTCAAGGATTATTTAAATTATATTAACAAAGCAGTTTTTAAGAAAGATAAAAACTCACCCATTCAACAATTCATAATAGTTTGTGAATTAAATGAAATTTCAAATTTGTTAAAGCGTTAATGAAGTATTATTGTATGAAATTATATAACATATAATTATATTATTAATCACATTATAATAAATGTTTATTAACTTGTGAAAATATTTTAAGTATTAAATTTGCAAATATGTATTATAAATTATAATGAAATTTAAATTAAATTTGACAATAAATTGTTTAATTTTAACAACAACAAAATATAACTAAAAAGCAAATTTTACTTTGGGTGTTTTGAATTATCCCAACCCAACTTAAAGGTTAAAGAACTTGCGAAGTTTAAATAATAACAAGTTTTTCTGCATGTGCATGTGCAACATTCCATAAACAAACTTAATATTAAAAATGAAATTTTTACTTACCAGAATTACCACCGGTGATTAACGCAGTTTTTCCAATCAAACACATTGGGCTATTACATCTTCCCATAGATAATTTTGAAAATATTTGTAATGCAATGAATATTGAAGCAATTGTTATAACCAATTCGACCAGCATCTTGAGAACTCAAAAATTCAGCTTGTACCAAATTTGTATTGATTTCTGTACATTGATGGTGTAAGTTGTATACCTTGGTAAATAAGATATAACGTAAGGTCAAATTAATATTAAACTAATTAAAAAGCTTAATGTAATATTTCACTTTATCTTAGGTCAGTCACATTAAATTTGTTTGGTTTTTATATTTCATAATACAGTAGAAGCTCGATTCCGTGATCACAAAAATCCTAACACATGTTCAAATTAACGCAAGTGTTCACACTAACGGGGGAGTAGAAAAACTAGTGTTATACATATATTTAAAACATATTTATTCCTTATAAAACGTATTATACATTGTATAATGTTTTTTTAAACATTAATGATGCAAATTTCATAAAATAAACAACAAAAAACATAGTTATCTTACTTTATTTTTGTTTTCCAATTGCACATTTAAAATTACAGCCTTTTCGTAAATCGATTTTAGACTTAAGATATCATTTTATTAGGCCCACTCTAGCGATACCTTCAATAATTGAATAGCTTCATTACCAAGTAGCTATAGAAAAAATTGGGTGTTCACAGGATCGACATGTTCATAAATTCGAATGTTCTTATTATCGAGCTTCTACTGTATTACATTTTTATCATTTTATTTTTTTACCACAAAATTATATTTAAAATTAGTTAGTTAATTTTACATTTATTTAATGATAACTATAAAAACAATTTTTTTTACAACTATAAAAATATGACCCTAAGAGATGTGCGTAAAGACCTCTTTTTTTTAAATCAATTTATTTTTGTTGTTCTCGATTGTTCTTCATTTGTTCACAAGCGTTCTGTTATTTTTTTTTGATTTTGCAATAAATCATCAAAAAAATTAAAATTTTTTTTGCCAGCCTTCTTTTTTCTCAAATTAAAATTTTTTTTGATTGTTCTTAATTGTTCTGTAAAAATAAATCCTTTAAATTTAATATTAATCGCGAAAACCGCGAAATAAGAATTCACGCCGGCCCCCCTTTTATCGAAATTAAAATTTTTTTATTGTTCTCAATTGTTCTTAATTTGTTCTCAATTGTTCTGTAAAAAAAATTTTGAAATCTAATATTAACCGCGAAATAAGATTTCACGTCAGCCCCCCTTTTATTGAAATTTTAATTTTTTTATTGTTCTCAATTGTTCTTCATTTGTTCTTAATTGTTCTGTAAAAATAAATCGTTTAAGTATAATAATAACCGCGAAAAACTTTATACAAGATTTTGCGGCTACTCCACGTTTTCAATAGTTATATTAAGTTTTACGACGTTGCATCAAATGTTTTTCGGCCATAAGGGCGATTTTACCTTGCTAGTATAGTGTGAATGTTTGTATGTTCGTCCCATAAAATTCTTCTCAACGGAAATCTCTAACGAAGTGAAATTTAACTGGTGATTCTGATACAAATGGTGATTCTGAGACGGTCATTAGCGCGACGAACTGCTAATGTAAGACTCCCCGGTTCGTATCCGGGTAGATCTCACTTTGCAATGCTGTCTCCGTGCTTTGGAAGGCACTTAAAGACGGTGGTCCTCTCACAAGGTGCTGGCAACATCTTTGAGGTATTAATTGCTAGAGTGTCCCCTCGAGGGAATGGGTAAACGACTTCGGTTGTATTCTTACATAAGGAAGTCCGTTTCTTTATAATTAAACAAACTTGGTTAATATTGACCAAAGGAAGGACCCTAAAGGGATTTTCTTTCATAAGAAAATACAATTGAAAAAAAACAACTTTACCTCGTAGATGGTGTAATCGAGGGTATAATTCAAATGAAGGTAAGTACTTGGTTAATCCCGAGTCACAAAAATATCCAGATGATTTATGCTCGGCTGCACCGCATTTGACTTAAGTAAAACTTAAGTATTCTTTGATAGCGCCAAGTTTAATATTACAGAAATTTATGTTGAAAATATCTCTTAAAAGGTCGTAGCGCCATCTACCTTAGATCATGTATATTGGTATGACTGTACTGTGTTGGTAGCACTGGACTACATGTTTGTTATGTTTGTATATTACTTTATTATGTTGTTGTGATTAAACAAGTTAACACGTATTGTTTTTCTTATTCGATTCCACCAATATTTCAACAATTTAAAACCTTTTAATTAATTTTCCCGTTTGGATCCCACTATTTGAGAAAAACTAAAGTTTCATAAAGTCGTACCCGCTAATAAAAACATTTGAATTATACAACATAAAAGCAAAAAATTAATTATTCTTAAAAATAAATTAATTATTCTTACGTCAAAATATACTCGTAGTCGTTCGTGAAGACGAACAAAATGCGACGCTAAAAATCTAGATGAACTAGAAGAGATGCTAATAGAAATTGGAAAGATTGCCAAAACATCAGCTTAGAAATGAATATAAAAAAGACAAAGGTTATGACCAAAAGCAACAAACAATACTCTATTGATGATCACCAAAAAATAGAAAAGGTGGAAGACAAAACCAAACTGCCGAAATAACAAGAAGAATTAGAATAGGATGGGTAGCATTTGGGAAGCTGGGATGGATTTTGAAGAACAAAAAAATACCAACTTGTTTAAGAACAAAAACTTTTGACTTGTGTGTTCTACCAGTGATGACATATGGTGTTGAGACGATGGTGTTAACAGAGAAAAGCTACGTATTGCACAATGAGCGATGGAAAGGGCTATGCTAGGAGTTAGCTTAAGAGATAGAATCAGAAATTCGGAAGTAAGAAAAACAACAAAAGTGCCAGACGTAGTCAGAAGAATAGCAAATCTAAAGTGGAGTTGGGTGGGACATGTAGCAAGAAAACCATACGAAGAGTGGCCAATTCGCATTTCCAAGTGACTAACAAAACGAAGTGTAGGTAGACCACAAAAAAATGGCTTGATGATATAAAACAAAAGACCGGAAGACAATGGTACCAAATGGCTAAAGATAGAGAGGCTTGGAAGAAATTAGGATCAGCCTATGTCCAGCAGTGGTAAAACCGTCAAACTTTGTCCACAAGGGTAACTTTATACCAAAAAAACACGACGGAATAACATGACCACGTTGGCACCTGAACTGCATCAGCTGATGTAGAAGGCTGTCTTGTTTATCAACCCAACACCAAGACTCAAATGTTTCCATTCTTCGCTTATTACATCACTGAAACTTATACTTTTCAGTCGAAAGTTACCTCTTGTGGGCAAAGTTTGACGGTTTTACCAGTTAAAAAACATTGGCTTTGCGGTATGTTTAGAAATTGCAGTTGTTTCTGGTTTATTCCACTCATTCTTTTATATACCTATTGGTTTGTTTGGCTAAAATATACAAGATTGGAGTCGCGATGACATTGAAATTTGTATACCAATTCTAACTTCTTTTCTTGGGGTACAAGGTCTTTCAATTTAGTGTTTAGTTGTCCAATATTATTAGACGATTTGTATGTAATTGATCTTGTAAGGTTTAAAATTTTTTTATTAGTTTTTAACGTACAGTATCCTGATCGCAACAATTTCATAGTTATTGTTATAAATAAAATTTTCAATTAAATTGATGATTTATGAACTTTAAGAGTACTTGCGTGATTTGAAAAAGAAAATAAGAAAAACATTGTTTCCATTTCTGTTTAACTTTAATTTTCAATCAATCGGCCAATTATTTTCTATAAATATATTAAAAATTCTTACAAAAAATTAGCCAAACAATAATGTAAAAATTCAAAAGTCAAAGTTTTATTCCAACAGCTTGCTTTGTGTTTGTTCTTTTTGTGGCATCTTCTTTAGTCGGGTATCACCTTTTCATATTTTTCATGATCCGATAGTTTTACAAACTCTTCACTTAATTTCCAAATCTTATCCGAAAAATCAACATTTTTAGCGCGAAATGGAGTGAAAAATGGTTTACAATCCATAAAATATTTTCCCGTAGTGTTTTCCAGCTCTTTGGCTATAGCTAAGTGTACAGTTGTTTGAGCTCCTTCAAATGGACCCTGAAATGAAGTGCAGAATTAGTGACCCATTTAAACGGCATATCCAAGAGGAAGTTTTACCTTACTGTACCATTTAAATACACCAAATACGAAACACCATATTGCGTATCCTATGAAACTGGTGAACGCATTTTGAAAATAATCATTGACGAACATAGGAGTATGTACCACACCAGGATAAAGCGAGTTTGATGTAACTCCGGTTCCTTTCAATTTCTTTGCAAATCCTCGAGCTGATATTATGTTACATAGCTTCGTGTTGCAATAATCTTTTAGTTGGGCAAGAAATAAAATAGATGCTGTTGGTGAAGAATTTAACTCTTCTTCTTTTAGGTTTGAACAATAAGCAGCAGCTGAGCTGACAAAAATGATTCTACTCGGTGAAGACTTCTTTAACAAATCTAAAGATTACATGGGGTTATGCATTTATTTTTGAATATTATATATTTTTACCGATAAGCAAGTGGGTTAATAAAAATGATCCAAAATGATTAACTTGCATTCCCAAATGTAAATCATCTTTAGTGTAACTAAAATCAAGTATCAACGCGCCTGCATTATTTATCAAAATGTCCAATCGTTTTTCATTTTGGATTATGTCTTGTGCTAAGTTTCTCACCGAACTTAGAAGCCAAATCAAATTGTTTCGCTACAATATTTTTATTGTTAGTTTCGTTAATTATATTTTCTTTTGATTGTTCGCAGTTGTTCCTGTCAGCAATTATAACACGACATCCTCGTCCTGCTAGTTGCAGGGCCGTTGCATATCCAATACCTAAAAAACTTGATTCAAAAAGATGAAAATTTTAAAATTAATGCTGTGAAAAATAAAATTAGAGCCAGATTTTAACGCAAATAAAATTTGTTTAGTTTGACAGTGTGACACACAAATAAATGTGACGATAAAAATGTACTCGTGAAATTTCTGATTTTCTAATTTCGAGAATCGCTGGTAAGTGATCAAAAATTTTACAATTTTACTAACAAAGTAAAATTGTAATAATTGATGGTTCTCTTACGAATGTTATCCGCTATTTCTAATTTTACACAAATCTTGACACCACTCAATTTGGTCCAGCGTTTTTATCTTTACTACAAAGATAAGGATGGCAACGTCCTCTCAAAACTGATAGTAAAAATGAAATTTTTGCTCACCAGAATTACCACCGGTGATTAACGCAGTTTTTCCAATCAAACATACTGGACTTTTACATCTTCCAATAGTTAATTTTGAAAATAATTTTAATATAGTGAAAAATAAAACAATTATTATTAAAATTAATTCGACTAACATCTTGAGAACCCTAAAATTTAGTGTCTTGCTACTCTTACAACTTAAACAAAATTGGATTGATTTATCTGTACTTATTGATGATGTACGTCGAACCCTCAAAACTATTTGATAATTTGGTTTTATATAGCTGAAATTCATGTTTAGTGGGTTTTTAAGTATTATTAAAAAAAAGTATATGTATGTAAAATATAATGTATTTTATATAATATAATGATAAGATATGACGTACAGTCGAATTAATTTATACGCTTATGATTACCTACTTCACTGTATTTTAGATAATTCAGTTTAAAATTGTTTGGTTTCTTTATTTCATAATATTACTTTTATCATCTTATCTTTCAAATTTAGGTTTTTCTGGAGTGTCTAATCTGCTGTGTTCTAATTCTAATTTGCTGTGTTTGGCTACTAACAAGGTGCTCATGTAGGTACTTATGTATTTCGATGTTTTGCATTGAAATTTTGGGTTTAAGCTAGGAACTTAGATCTTTTAATTGCGATATCTTAATACTTGACAAATGCTACACTTGAGAGACTTTATTAGATTTAAAAATCTATGGAATAGCCAAAAAAAACCTACAAACCTTTTACCCCCGTACACTGATGGAAACGTGCCTTTCAAAAAAAAACCACAAATTACTTTTTAAGCAAAATAATAATGTTTTGTTACGAACAAAAATATTATTTTAATATAAAAACAAAGAAAACATTGTAGGCAACAGTACTGTTAAAGATAACTACTCAAATAAGGTAGATCAGGGTTATTCTTACGGCTGTAATTATGTGGAATAAACGATAAATTTTTGCTTAGAGTGAATTTTCAGCTTAAAATTCAAAGGTAAATTGCCGAAATAAATTTTAAACTTTATTTGTCACTTTAATGCTGAAAAATTAAAAACAAACTGTTTAGATTTTGATTAATTGCGTAATTTCAGTATTAAACCTTTTTCATCGAAATCTCCCTTACCCTACTTGTGAAGTGAACTAATTTAGGTAATAATAAACAACCAACGAGCAAGCTGGGCCGTATGCCAAGCTGAATCATCCAATGAGGAATTCCTTATAACATTATTAACCTATGTTGCTCCTCTGATCGTAAGAAAGATTTACTGAAAATTCTATTAATATCGGCCAGGTTGCTTTTTAGAAAAATAATAACGCTGTACAACGTACACATTTTGTTTTTTTTTTGTAATATGCGAAACGCAAAATATTGTAATATTATTTTTATATTAAAATATTTGCGGTGTTTAAATTTGAATTAAGCGCGTTGAGGTTACTCCATCTCGGGGCGGTAATAGGGGAATAGCTCGTAGCTTCACTCTGCGTTGAGGCATTGGTTGCTGGGTGGTAAAACCAAGCGTACGCGTACGGTCATAGATAAGAAATCACGGTCATAGATCACGGTCGTGATACCGCTGTTATTTTAATGGTGTTTAAAAAATATTCATTTATAAAGAATTTGCAAGAATTAAAATTTAAATACTTAATTATTGCAATTAAACCTACGTGAGTTAAAATTATTGTAAGTACAATTTATGTAATATTAACAAAAAGTCAATAATATCGATTTCATCCCTTTGTTCGAGGAAGCCATGTTGACTTTTGTTTGGCGTCGGTTGTTGAAATGGCTTTGTCGATGTTTGTTTTATGTTTTTAAAATGGCTTGGTGGTTGTTGTATTGGTTCAAATTGTGGATTTGCATTAATTTAATTTATTTCAAATCGGGTTTGAAATTTTAAATGAATATTTTATTTATTATTTGCTACGCTTGGTTGGTACTTGATCGCAGATGTTTATATTTATACACGTTTTAATTTATCATTTGGTGATTTATTGTAAATTTTGTAGTTTGGTTATTTATATTTTGTGATTTACTTGTAATTTGGGGTTGGTTATGCAATTAATTATGGTTTGTTAAATGGGATCGATTTGAAGGTAAATTTAGGTCAGGGGCGTATTAAAGAATTTTTCACAATAGGGCCGAGGTTACCTGGGGTCGCTATCTAATTAATTTAGTCATCTAAATAAATGTTGTTTCGTCTCATTGCACTATTGTTTCCACGATTAAGGATTGCACATAATGATGTGAATTCAAATAGGTTTCGACGGCAAGATATGCTGCCTATTTTATATTAAACAATAGTAACAAAGGGGGGGGCAATTTCTGTGATAGTGTATGAAAATCGTATAAGTAGATTTTTGCTGCGTTGTGTTATTTTATCCTTGCGAGATGCTGAATTAATTAGGTGCAATCTTTAGAGTATTATCTAGGTCAGGTTTGGGGTTTTGCTCATTTCAATTTATGTTTTAATGGTCACCGTTACCATATCTAGTCTCGACAAATTGTTATCAACTTTATTTATTTGAACGTCCCTACCAACACTTAGGTGGAGGGAATTTTAATTATATGCTTAAGCACATTGTACAAAACCAAGATTAATGAAAATCAGTAATAATAAAAGCATAGCAGTTGCAATTAAAAATAGCAAACGAATAATGCATACTCATAGTAACGATTAACAATTGAACATCATAATGTTATTATTATCTTAATGACAATCTATTCTTATATTTACTTTTATATGTAGCTTGCGATCAGAGCCATACCAAGTATCAAATCAATATCGACACTATTTTATTTATTGAATAACTGAAATTATTATTATTATAAAGGTTATTATTAACCTTTGAAATTAATATTTGATTCAAATTTTTTAAATTAGAATAATTTTAATAATTTATTATTAAACGTCTGATGACAGCAGTAACCATTGCTGAAAGCTTACAAATAATGCTTTGTTTTATTTTTCATTTAACCTTTTAATTTAAAAAATTTGAATCAAATATTTATTGAATAACCGATCTCACAGATTAAGATCGAGGTTTGTTTCTAACTTTCAAGGTTGTTCGAAGCACCGTGAGGTAGATATTTAATAAAATATCCAAAACCTAACTGACTTGTGTTTTATTTCGGATGGGGTTATTTCAGTGTTCGATTTGGGTTTCGGATGGTTATTTAAAGCGCCGAGTCATCTTAGTTTATTTTATGTGTTTGCTTATAGGTTTAGGTCATTTAGGACGCCACTGGGTTTTGTTATGGTTCAACTACTGTTTGTTTTCCGTCTGATTAAAGACGTTGAGTTACGATTTACACAACGTGTGGGGTTCTCTTGACGATCACGATGTTAGGCCAGGGTTATCTAGGTTGGGATTCGAAATTTGTCGCGGGAATCTCAAATATTAGGGGTCTCATATTTCAATATGTTTATTGGTTTTGCTTACAAGTATATTTCTATGTTTCAAATTTATTTCAATAATTAATTTTGGGCGCTGGAAACAGATTTATGTCAGATCTGTTATTGAATGCATCGGTTTGCTCTTAAGTAGTACGAACTCTTACTTAGAAATGTGACGCTGGAAAAAATTTAAATGTTTTCACGATACGATATGAAGCTGTAAGCACTTCATCTTCAGTTCTTCTTGGAACTAGTCACCCAGCGTGATTTAAAAGAAAAATTTGAGGAAGCAACCATAAGTTGATAATAACCCACATGATGGGCAAATCCACATCAGTCTTCCAGGCGGAGCTTATGGTTATTTTGCACTGCGCAAGGATAGTTAAGGACAAATGCATTTGTAACAAAACATGCAGATATATGTATAGACAGCAGAATGGCCCTTATGGCGCTTAGAAACCATAATATTACCTTTGGTTTGCTGCTGGGTTATCAAGGGTAGGAAAAGAAAGATGCGCTGCCGTGAAATGTTTCAAGCAGCTTTCCCTGCTGTCCTAAGCCAATAATTGTACCATCTGTCAGAACTTTCAATACTCTCGTGTAACAATATATCTTTGAATTACATTCCAGCAGATGGTCAAGAGAAATCGAACATAGACAAGCTAAGGCACATTTAAAATACTATTTGAAGCTGTCCGGGGTCAATCTACGGACAATCGCAAAGATATTATATGAACACTGCAAATAAAATAAGCACTTCAATACATTGGGCATTGTACTATACAACTCCACTTGTAGAGGATGCAACGAAGTAAATGAAACAGCAGAGCCTGTATTGCATTATTCAGCTTTAGTGTCAAAGAGATGCCGTGTTGGGGATTTTTGGTCTAGCATGGCCCGAATCAGTAAACACCTCGCCCGCCAAGATTCTTGAGTTCATCCTCTGTTTGGGATAGCTTGAGGAATGACGGGATGAGGCTGCAGCAGCAGAAGAAGTACAATTAGCCCGCTTTAGTGCCCAAGTGCGCGTGAGGTTAACCGTACCCTCCCACCTAAAATTCAAAATTCAGATAACAGATTATTACAAATTGAGGATCCATGTAAAATTAGAGCAAAATGGAAAAAAAATGAAAACATTTCAAAGGAATTGGAATTTTTCTATTTCTTAGGTTCTATTTCTGTTCTGTTACATAGAAGTATATAGTATTGTTACAAAAGTCAAAATTTAATTTCATCAGCTTGCTTTGATATACATATGTGTTCTTTTTGTGGCATCTTCTTTAGTCAGGTTTAACTTTTTCAAATTTTTTCATGATCCGATAGTTTTACAAACTCTTCACTTAGTTTCCAAATCTTATCCGAAAAATCAACATTTTTAGCGCGAAACGGAGTGCAAAACGGTTTGCATTCCATGAAATACTTTCCCGTAATGTTTTCCAACTCTTTGGCTGTAGCTAAGTGTACAGTGGTCTGGGCACCTTCAAATGGACTCTGAAATAAACTGCTGAATTAGTGGCGCATTTAAACGGCAGAAGAGAAATTTTTACCTTACAGTACCATTCAAATATACCAAACATAACACTCCATATTGAGGATACTATGGAACTGGTGAAAGCCTTTTCATAATAATCATTAACGAAAATTGGAGTTCGTGTCACACCAGGATAGAGCGAGTTTGATGTTATTCCAGTTCCTTTCAATTTTTTTGCAAATCCTCGAGCTGATATTATGTTACATAGCTTCGTGTTGGAATAGTCTTTAAGTTGGGCAAGAAATAAATTAGATGCTGTTGGTGAAGAATTTAACTCTTCTTCTTTTAGGTTTGAAAAATAAGCAACAGCTGAGCTGACAAAAATGATTCTACTCGGTGAAGACTTCTTTAACAAATCTAAAGATTACACGGAGTTATACATTTATTTTTGAATATTATATATTTTTACCGATAAGCAAGTGGGTTAATAAAAAATGATCCAAAATGATTAACTTGCATTTCTAAATGTAAACCATCTTCAGTATAACTAAAATCAAGTGCCAATGCGCCTGCATTATTTATCAAAATGTCCAATCGCTTTTCATTTTGGATTATGTCTTGTGCTAAGTTTCTCACCGAACTTAGGGAAGCCAAATCAAATTGCTTCGCTACAATATTTTTATTGTTAGTTTCGTTAATTATATTTATTTTTGATTGTTCGCAGTTGTTTTTGTCGGCTATTATTACACGACATCCTCGTCCTGCCAGTTGTAGGGCCGTTGCATATCCAATACCTAAAAACTTGATTCAAAAAGATGAAAATTTTAAAATTAATGCTGTGAAAAATAAAATTAGAGCCAGATTTTAATGCAAATAAAATTTGTTTAGTTTGACAGTGTGACACACAAATAAATGTGACGATAAAAATGTACTCGTGAAATTTCTGATTTTCTAATCTCGAGAATCGCTGGTAAGTGAGCAAAAAATCAGTTTATTTGCGTATTCGTGTCCCTGCCAGTTAATCACATACGATAAAAATGCTTATTATATTTATTTACTTAAGATGTTACGGAAATATTGCATTAATTTGTTTCCGAAGATCATTTTATTTAATGCCGGTCGAATGAAAGAACCAATCTTGCAGATAAAGATTGAGGCTTGTTTTCAACTTATTAGTTGTTCGAATATCCGTGAGGTCGATATTTAATAAAAATATTCAAAACCTAACTGACTTGTGTTTTATTTCGGGTGAGGTTATTTTGTGTTTGATTAGGATTTCGGTTAATTCGAGCACCTGACCATCTTCGTTTACTTTATGTGTTTTACTTATCTGTTTAGTTCATTAAAGACGTCACTGAGTGAGCAAATGTAGGTATTAAGAACCCCACTGGTTTTCGTTTCTGGTTCAACTATTGTTTGTTTTCGAAAACAACTGTTTAAAGAACTTGGGTTACGATTTACACAACCTGTGGGGGTTCTGTTGACAATTACAATATTAGGCCAAGTTTATCTACGATTGAATTCAAAGTTTGTGTCGCAAATTTCAAATACCGGGGGTTTCATATTACAATACATAAATTGTTTGTATGGTATCCCTTTTCTTTATATTTGTTTATTTGAAAAAAATCAATCACACCTATGGATAATTTTGAGTAGTTAGCTAAATATGCAAAAAATTAATCGAATTCTGTGAAAATTTTTTTAGCAGTTGTATATCTGTATACAGGTTCCATCTTATTTCATATTACATTCCGACTTATTCCATATTAGATTCAATCCTCATTTGAATCTAATATTGATTGAATCAATCTTGATTGAATCTAAGATTCAATCATTTAAATCTAATATTGACTTATTCAAGTCAGTTCAATGAAGGACGTAACTCAATAGTTACGTCAAATTTTAGTTATGAGCATTTCTGTATCAATAGATAAAACAAATGGGTAAAAATAGAAAAAATAAAGATAACATCAATTTAAAGATGCTTTCACCTATATATAATATTTTTTTCGCGCTTAAAATAATATTTCTTAAATTTTTTAAACTTTTAAATCGCTCTTTTGAAAAATTGGTAAAAGTGAGTTACGTCCTTTTTTGTTGGGTTTTAATGATTTTATTATTATAAAAATCTTTACTAATTTACATTTCATTTAAACAATTAAATTAACAATTAAATTGTATTTGACTAATTAAGCTGACCATTAATTGTATTTAAACAACTAAATTAAACACTTGGCATTGTAAACGTTCGTTCATATTATGTTGATTGTCTATGTTTTGGTATACTTACTACTAAACTTAGTAAAACAATGGTAATACTTTCAGTATCCTTTATAATTAAAAACGTCTGCATAATGATAGGTTGAATATTAATTTTGATGATGGTATTAAAAAAAGAAAAAAAAACTGATGAGGGAGATAATAAAAGGGTAACTCAAGGGTGATAGTATAGTGAATCTGATAGTATTGGCAGGATAATTCATAATCATTATACTGATATGGTTCTAACTTCTAAATGATACTAGTAATTCTATTGACTATCTTGATGAGGTTTATTATGATTCCAATACTATGATGTAGAATATTGAAAACGCAAAAATCGTCTTTTATCAAGATTCTGATAAGTTTAGTATTAATAAAAAGTACTGGTACGGTAGGATTATACAAGTTAATAATTAAAACCCATCCTACAAATTATTCTACGAAAGAATACATCACAAACAGATTTTGAAGCAAAAATGCTCATAAACGTATATATGTAAAACATCAAATACTTCCTCTTACAGACCTCAGTATATTTTTAATATTTGGATTAAAATAAACCGAAAGATTAACTCCTTAATCTATATAAAACAACGGATTTATTTCTAATTCCACCCTAAACCGCAAAATTATTAAAATTAAATCTCATAATACAATAGAAATTATTTTAATTAAACACGAAAACCAGGAATTAAAACTCTAATCACAATTTGGATTAAATCGATATCAAAATTGATCAAGAACTCTCCCTATACAACTACTTATATAAAACACAAAGTTAGTACGTACACTACCGCTTAAAAGTATTTACCCACCTCCATTTTTACTTTATCATATGTAATATGAGAAAGTATTGTTTTCGTGCAGAAAACAATTTGAGAACAAAATAAGACCATTTTCAAAAATGTGTGTGTGTGTGTGTGTGTGAATGTATGTGTGTGGTCAAATTTTGTATCCTTATATTGAGACTTAGAGCTGATTAGATTTTGGCTAAAATTGATTCACTGAAACTATTTTTTAATTGTTTAAAATTTTATTATTTAATATTAGTTTTAATTAATATTTCAAAACTAATAGGATTTTAAAACCAAATTTAGGTTTTCGCATATTTTAATTGATATTTAAAACGGATTAAATTTTAGATAAAATTTGTTTATAAAAACGATTGTTTTTATTATTTTAAATTTTATTATTTAATATTAGTCTTTATTTAATATTTTAAAACTAAAAGGATTTTCAAAACTAAAGTTGAGATTTGTTATGTTTATGGCAGGAATTAGAGCTGATTAAATTTTGGATAAAATTGGTTCATGGAAGCAATTTTTTTAAATCTTTGATTTAATATTAGTTTTATTAAATATTTTAAAACTAATGAGAATTTCAAAACTAAAGTTGGTATTTTGTATCTTTATATTTAGACTTAGAGCTGATTAGATTTTGAGTCACATTGGTTAATGGAAAATATTTTTCTTTTCATTATTAAAATTATTTTTTAATATCTAATAAAAGTATGATAGAGTCATGGGCATGGCCACATCCGATATTTTTAAATATTCTACATTTTAATTATTTCTTTTAACGCACAAAATTCTGTATCGTATTTACAGATATTAGAAACCAGTTTATATAAAATTTTTAATTTCTGTAAAGGCAATATTAATTTCGAAGGGTAAAACCAATAAGTACAAATACAGTTAAACAAAGATTTCAAGCAGCAAGTTTTATGGTCGAATTTTGGTTGTTATTTTCTTCTTCTTAATTTAGTTAAGACTAGGTCCTGTAATATCAAACAGTAACCTCGGCGATGTTCTGAAGCCACTGTTAGTTTTTACTTACATCTGAAGTAGCTTGCTTGGCTGGCTTTAGATGTGCTTGTTATCCTATTGTATTGTTCAAGATGGCAATTCATTAACATAGAAGGACCACCGGTTTTACGTACCTTCCGAAGCACGGAGACGGCCACAACTAAATCAACCCCTGTCCGAATTCAAATAGGGTGCCTTAGCGTTAGCAGTTATTCGCACTAACAATCGGGCTAATAACCGTCTCGTGCCATCGAATATTTGTTAAAAACATAATTTTGCGACAATAAACAAAAAGAAGAGACTACATTGAGCTAGTTTGCACCAAAAATTGGACAATTGACCTATGCAAAAATGTTCTATAGAACGACGAATCAAAAATCGTACTTTTAGGTAATAAATAAAACACTTTTGTTTGCAGAGCAGAGAGAAAGAGTTTCCAAACAATATTTAATGGCTTCAGTGTCTGGTCATGGTCATGGTCTGGGCGTGTTTCGGTGGCAATCATGTTGGCAATATTCTCAGATGTTGAAGGTACCATAAAAAGAACACTATGCGGACATTCTGGAAAATCAAATGTTGCCATCTGTAAATTTCGAATTTTTGGTCAGGAATTTACGTTTCAGTAAGACAACGATTCCAATCACACCTCCTGATTGTTTAAGTAATATTTTAAAACTTTAGAAAATGTACATAAATTTTTACACCACCCAATCGGGTTGAGCAATTTTATACCTATATATGGTAAGGATGGCAATATTCCCCAAACAAAATTGATATTAAAAATGAAATTTTTGCTTACCGGAATTACCACCAGTGATTAACGCAGTTTTTCCAATCAAACACATTGGACTTTCACATCTTCCAATAGTTAATTTTGAAAATAATTTTAATGCAGCGAATATTAAAACAATTATTGTTAAAAATAATTCAACCAGCATCTTGAAAACTCAAAAATTTAGAGTGTACCTATATCTATTACAACTTAAACCAAATTGTATGAATTTCTCTGTAATTAATACTGATGGTGTAAGTCGCACAACTTTTCAAATATATTTGATAATTTTGAATTATGAAACTCAAATTCAACTTTCAAGTTGAGTAGGTTCAAAGAGGATGTACATATGTATGTATATGTACATACCAACAATGTATTTGATGTATAATTATAAGACATAACGTAAGGTCGAATTAATTAATATGTTTATGGTTACTTCGCTGTATCTTATGTAATTCAGTTTACATTTTTGAGTGCGTCAAGTTGGCCGACAACTTTGGAATTTGAATTCCAAAGTTCGCGAGTGCTGTAATTTATTTTGAAAATGATAAGTCCGCGTATTTTCTTATTGAAACATTAAAAAACGCCCCTGCGGGCAAGCTAACTTGACGCAGCCCGACAACTTTGGAACCTTTTATTTTTGAAAAGTTTGTTTGGAAGTGCTTGCTGTAATTTATTTTGAAAGTGCTGGATCCGTTAACTTTTTTTTCAAAAATCAAACAACCCGACAACTTTGTAATTTTTTATTTTAAAATTTTTAATTAAAATTGTCGGGCTGCATCAAGTTCTTCCAACCTCAGAGGAGTTTTTAATTTTTCAACAGAAAGTTAATGGGTCCAACACTTGCAAATGAAATTAATGCATTTGCAAGCATTTCTGAACGAAATTAAAAAATTCCAAAGTTGTCGGGCCAATTTGACACACTCAAAAATGTAAGCTAAATTACGTAAGACATAGTAAAGTAATCGTAAACATATTAATTAATTCGACCTTACGTTATATTTTATAATTATAACCTTACAATGTAGTTTATAATAATTGTATAATTTTATTTTATGTATTTTTTATATTAAATTTTATTTTAAAATTTTTTTATTTTTAATTATATTTTTTTAAATTATAAAAATATATTTAATTATATTTGATTTTAGGTATAATTATATTAATTAATTAACTATTATTTATATTAAATAAAAAAATGAATCATATTATATAAATTACACATAAATACATTATATATTGCAATATCACGATTGCATGACTTTCATTTTGGTCACTTCATGACAGATTTGTGCACCGGAAAAGCCAAAAAAAAATATAAAAATCAAATTTTTGCTGTCAAACGAAAACATAACTTACCAGGGATTGCATTAGACCAATTCCATTACAACATTTAGTAGTAAAAACAATTTATTAAATCAAAGGACAACCAAGATTGTAGTTTGGTGTGTTTCCGAAATGCAATCGATGAACCCTCATAGCATGAATTTTCCATTGTTCGGAAAAATATAAAATAAAAATTCAAGTGTTTTAGCCATAAGATTTTGTATTTAGTTTTAATTTAGTTGTAAGTAAAAATGGGTTCGCAAAAACAATAAGGATGTTGCATGATTTTTGAAGTATTATTTTTTATAAACTTTAGGTGCTGGTAAACAGCACTGCATAGATAAAAAGTTTAGGAGACCTTCAGTTTTCTCAAAAAAAATTTATAAAAAATTATTTTTAAAACCGTGTTTTTAGCGCGAATGACGTCACAAACTATTTTTTTTAACAACTGGCAACACAGCAAATGCAGTTTGTGTTGATAATGTAACCTATAAATAGTTTGTGTAAAAATTGAAAAATGAATTTTAATAAAAACACAGAAAACTCGGAATAAACCATTTTTCCTATAATTGTTTGTGACTACAGTTTGTATTAAAATAAATATTATATTAATAAAAAATACAATTTAAATGGTAAACGTTATATTGTTTGCAACTGTCAAATACAAGTCAAATATTTAACTGTCAGGTCTTTGCGACGTTGTAAAATTTCCATAAAAACGTTCGGGATCACGCGTATGACGTCAGAGGCGTAATCGGCTGACGGATTCATTTTTAAATTTCAAATTTGATTTTCTCAGCGCAGACCGCATTTTAAAAATTTTTATTTCGGTTATAAATTTCATTTGATATTATTTTTAAGAATTAATAAGGAGTTATCACTAAATTCGATACCATGCAACATCCCTATTAGTGCTTCATTATAAACAATATTTCGAGTTAAATAAAGTGGCGGGACTCGATTAAAACAATTTCAACGTATTTATGCTGGACTCAAAATAAAGAAATAATTTTAACAAAATTATAAACAATTAAAAAAAAAGAATAGCAATTAAATAAATAAAGTTCGGTAAAATTAAAAGTTAAAACATATTTAATTCCGCGGGATTTTCTTTGTTATATTGTTAATGAATTGCCATCATTAACAATAATATAGGGTAACAGGCACATCTGAGGCCAGTATAGCAAGCTACTTCAGATATAAAACAAATAATATGCTCACAGTACTAGCAGTAGCTTTGAAGCTTTGCCGAGGTTACTGATGGATATTACTGGATCTAGTCCTAATTTAAGAGAAAGAAGAAGAAAGCATTAAAAAAGGCCGCAAAGTGCATTTGAAGTTTAGTGCTGAAACGTTTAACAAACAAATATTTGAATAAATGCTGACAAAAAGTAGCAAAAGGCACATGGTCCCATTGTTTGGTTAGCGTGAATTTTGAAGACTTAAAATTTTAATGTTATATTGCGGCAGGGCCGCAATCAAAAAATTTCTTAATTAAAAATTATAATTAAAAAGGTATACCAAAGGAGTCTTGTAATAGTGGTTTTACAAATATTATATTTTATATAATATTTCTGATGATATTAGATGGTAATAATGTTTAGTATTCATTATACTATACAATAGAAAATGTTTCAACCAATAGAAAATTAAATTCTCTGCGACGTTTTGATGTGGAACCTTGAGCGATGGAACTATCGAAGTTAAAGTTAAAATTAAATTTAGTATCAGTCTGTGAATCAATTTGCCCAAACATCACTAAATTTCAAACGCGAATCATAGCAATATATAGAATAAAAAACCACTCAATCGCACTGAATAATCAACACCCAGGCTAAACCGCTAAAGCTAGAAAATTTTGACTGTAAACTTTTTTTGTTGTGGTTTCACAAATGAAAATAAATACCAATTTCTAACACAAGGTTCATCATAAAACACAACACAAAAGGGCCAAGAAAAACATGGTAAAAATTTAAAAATTAATATAATTAACAAATTCTACATTAAAAAATGTTATTAAGAATTGACAATAATAATAAATACGTAATTAATGATTTTGTTTTGGGAGAGCGACGCCTGATCGCCCTCCTCGTACCACCCGCTACTGGTTTTAGCAAAAAGATGTACAATAATATAAGAACCGCACCCACTTATATATTAAATTTAGGAATTTTCAACTTTATCATAATTTTTCATTTTCTGATAATTTTACAAAGTTTTCACTTAATTTCCAAATTTTGCTTGAAAAATCGTCATTGTTAGCTTGAAATGGAATACGAAATTGTTTACATTCCATAAAATATTTTCCCGTAATATTTTCCAGTTCTTTGGCTATAGCTAAGTGTACAGTTGTTTGGGCTCCTTCAAATGGACTCTAAAATAAATTCATAAATTAGTGAGACATTTAAATAGTACCATACGCAAAAAATTTTACCTTTGAATACCATTTCAATATACCAAAAAATAAACTAGAAATGGCGTTGCCTGTACAACTTGACAACTTATTTTGTTGGAAATCATTTATAAATAATTGAGTATTTACCACACCAGGATAGAGCGAGTTGCATGTAACTCCGGTTCCTTCCAATTTCTTTGCAAACTCTCGAGCCGACATTATGACACATAGCTTCGAATTAGCGTAGTTTATAAATCTGGTAATAAATAAATTATTTGCTGCAAATGAAGAATTTAGTGTTTCTGGTTTTAAATATGAAAAATAAGCAGCAACTGAGCTGGAAAAAATGATTCTGCTGGGGCAGATTTTTTTATCAAATCTAAAAATGAAATAAGATTAATACATTTATTTTTAGAATAATCATTAGATTTTTACCGATAAGCAAATGGGTTAATAAAAATGGCCCAAAATGATTAATTTGCGTTTCTAAGTGTAAACCATCTTCAGTATAACTGGAATCGATCCCTAATACGCCGGCATTGTTGATCAAAATGTCCAATCGTTTTTCAGTTTGGATTATGTCTTTTGCTAAGCTTCTCACTGAACTTAGGGAAGATAAATCGAATTGCTTTGTTACAATATTTTTATTATTAGTTTCCTTTATAATATTTTCTCTTGATTGGTCGCAGTTGTCCTTGTCGGCAATTATTACACGACATCCTCGTCCTGCCAGTTGTAAAGCTGTTGCATATCCAATGCCTAAAATAGATTATTAAACCAATATGAAATTTTAAAGATTTTTGCTTTGTTAGTTTTTTGGAACCTCCGCAAGCACCCCTCATCTCTATTTCATCTCAAAAGTTTGTCATCATTATTAAATATTAGTCTTTATTTAATATTTAAAAAAATAAGATTAAATAACAGTTTTAATAATAAATAATAAATAAATTAAAGAATAAATAGTTTTAAAGCCAAATTTGAGATTTCGTATTCGTATGGTGGAATTAGAGCTGATTAAATTTTAGTTGAAATTGGTTTATGTAAATAATTTTTTTTAAATTTTTTATTTAATATTAGTTTTTATTAAATATTTCAAAAATTAATGAGAATTTCAAAATTGTATGTATTTTTGTATTGAGACTTTAGAGCTGATTAGATTTTGGGTCAAATTGGAGAATGGAATATATTTTTCTCTTTTTATTGTTAAAAATTATTTTTTTAATATTTAATAGAAGTGTCATAAAGTCATGGGCACATCCAATTTTTTAATTTTTTGGTTATAAATCACGTAGTTAAAAAAATTGCAACATTTTATGAACCACTTAGGGGCCCCGTTTGATTCTGAAACACAGTCCGTGACTGCATTGCAACGCCACTGATAATACTTTTATTAATCATAACGGGGTGATGGGTTACTTTTTTATGTTGCTCTATGTCTATGACATACTTGAAGAAAAATAAAAAAATCTCATTTATTAAATTAAATTGATTAAGAAAATGAAATTTTGCTTACCAGCATTACCACCGGTGATCAATGCAGTTTTTCCAATCAAACATACCGAACTTTCACATCTTCCAATAGTTAATTTTGAAAAAATTTTAAATCCAATGAAGATTGAAGTTATTATTATAACCACCTCGACTAACATTTTCTACAAATTAAACAGCAGGAATATATAAAATGTAGTATAAAATAAGTATTTATGCTTATTTTAATTAGTATTAGCGTCAGTTAATTTTATATGTACATATTTATGTATGTACATATGTAGATAATTAAAAACACAATTTTCAAGTTTTTATTGATATTAATTATCTTTAACCCATACGTAATGATAAGAGAACAATCTCAGGTTAACATTTATAACGAAGTGAATAAAATCGAATAATCCAAAAGTTCCCATTTAAATTTAAAGCCGTTTTTTTCATTTTAGAACTTTTTTCGGGTATCTTATTAAATTGACTAATACCCGATTTCTTAGGTCCATTTCTCCAGCCCCCCCCCCCATTTCGAATTTTGGATTGAATTTAATTTTAAACGTTTGTGTATCGTTTGTAGGTTTGTGTATTCATTATTTTTGTTTGTGTTAGCACCGTTCGCGAAAATTCTTATAATTTAAGTTGGGGAGGGGATTCCAGCCATAGCAAATTTTGTGTCGAATTTGATATCAAACGCTTGTGTA
This sequence comes from Lycocerus yunnanus, assembly GCA_036346125.1. NCBI lineage: Eukaryota > Metazoa > Arthropoda > Insecta > Coleoptera > Cantharidae > Lycocerus > Lycocerus yunnanus. The sequence goes on along the minus strand of JARFIX010000005.1, from coordinate 4,425,339 downwards.
TCGTTTGTGTAAGTTTGTGTATTCATTATTTTCGTTTGAGTTCGCGAAATATTTTTAATTTAATTGAGCCGGAGGAATGACTTTTCTTAACCCTCCGGTCTCAATCCCTAAAATAAATACAGTAAGTATTTATTTTATATAATCTTAAAGAATATATGGCGGTTGTTACTCGGATAATAGCACAACTTCGTTAGCCCAAAACTAGTTGTAAGTCGAAGTTTAAACCACAGGAGTAGAAACTAATTGAAATATACGATTAACATAAAATTCGCCAATTAAAATTTTATCTAAGTTTTAAAAATGGGAGGGGTTGAGGAAAAGTCCCTTCCCCCACACACAATTAAATTAAAGATATTGCGGGAACAGTGCTAACACAAACGAAAATAATGAATACAAAAACTTACACAAACGATTGATACCAAATTCGACCTAAAATTTGCAATGAGCGGAATGGCCTTCTCCAGCCCCCATTTTAAATTGTAAGATTTTCTGCGAACAGTGCTAACACAACCAAAAATAATGAATACACAAACGATACACAAACGTTTAAAATTAAATTTAATCAAAAATTCGAAATGAAGGAGGCTGGAGATATGGGTGACGGTAAACTGCACTAACGACTGCAGGTAGCTGAAAAAGTGGTAAACTGCACTCCGAACAAAAAAACAAAAATAATCCCTATGGTAAACGGGTGAAGGTAAACTGCACTCCAAATGTACCTCATAATGGTAAACTGCACTCCAGGTAAACTGCACAAAATTTTGCAAAGTAGTAAACTGCACCCCGAACATTTTCAGGTAAGCTGCAACCCAAAATTACGGGGTTATACAGATCTACCTTAGGGCGGGGCCAACTACAGCAGCGTTAGATAAGAGTCAGTCACTCTCGAGATCTGCCGCGTCAACTTTCAAACTTTTCGAGTTGGAGCCGCTTAAGGGATGTTTTTAATGAATTTAGCATGTGTCAAAACCGCTCGAAGCGCCGTCAGCGCACAGGACGGGCGCGGGCGGGTGCGAGAGTAGGTTTTGACAGTGCAACTAAATCAGAAACGAATCACTCAAACAAAAACAAAATAATCCCTATGGTAAACTGCACTCGAAGTTCCTGCAGTTTACCATAGGGATTATTTTGGTTTAGTAGCAGGTAGTTTCCTTATTATTTTAAATAAATTGTTATCTCAAAATTAACCTAGCTCTTTTGAAGTGTAACCCCGCCCTAAAAATTGAAATAGGTTGTGGCGACTGTAAATATACCAAAATCTCGGTTTTACAACAAATTATGATAGATAATGGTGTAATTAGCTAATAAAAGAATTAAATTTGCCACCGGACAACAAATTTTCAGAAAGAAATCACTTTTGTGTGAATTCGTTTCTGATTTGGTTGCACTGTCAAAACCTACTCTCGCACCCGCTCGCGTCCGTCCTGGGGCTGACGGCGCTTCGAGCGGTTTTGACACATGCTAAATTCATTAAAAACATCCCTTAAGCGGCTCCAACTCGAAAAGTTTGAAAGTTGACGCGGCAGATCTCAGAGAGTGACTGACTCTTATCTAGCGCTGCTGTAGTTGGCCCCGCCCTAAGGTAGATCTGTATAACCCCGTAATTTTGGGTTGCAGCTACCTGAAAATGTTGGGGGTGCAGTTTACTACTTTGCAAAATTTTGTGCAGTTTACCTGGGGTGTAGTTTACCATTATGAGGTACATTTGGAGTGCAGTTTACCTTCACCCGGAGATATAGACCTTGATTTCTTTATCTAGAGGTATCTCTTAGATAATCTATCTATTAAATAAATTAACGAAGTAACCAATCACATAGCATTAAAACAAAACAATCAGAAATATGGTTGGCTACTTCGTTAATTTATCTTATAGATTTACCATGTATAACTACCATATGTGGCTATTTAAAAAACCCGATTTTGGCTATATACTGTAGCTGCGGAAATTATATTGACCAAAAAAGCAAATTTTAATCATATTTCTTTAATTTTAAAGACATCAAAATATTATGTTAAATAAAGTCTACAATCGAAAATTAAGTTGAAGTTAAAATAATATGATTAAAAAAAATAAGAAACACTATAATTCCATAGTTGGTCTCTTTTGGCTTAAATAGCGTTTTAGTTTATCAGTGGCGTATTTAAGAAATTACTCTTGGGGGAAAGAGGGGAAAACCAGATTATTTCTAGGATCTCGTTAATCCATTCATGCGCGTCAATAGTAAAGCAATAACTGACAAATTCCAAAAATCTTCTTCTGCTGGCAATTTTCTGATAGCTGACAAATTCCAAAAATCAAAAACTTTTAACAACGTTTGCTATGTATGATGTATCTTTAGAGTTATTATCATGTTGAAAGACAAAATGACTTCTGTATATCCGATTATTAAGAGAATAAAAAATTTAAAAAAATATAAACTATGAGTATGTACAAACAAAATAGTAATGAATATATTACATATAAAAGTGCTAACACCGAGTACCCAGATTATCCGAATCATCCTTGGCGGGACAATTGCCCCCTTGCCCACCTTTAAATACGCCACTGTAATTTATTATCTTATTTTACTAAAATTGATAGTACATTAACTTTTTATTGTTTCATAAAAATGTTATTTCTTTAATTTTTTGAGATTTATTGCTTGCGTTGATTCCACAAATGTTCGATCGAGATTAAATCAGGGTTTATGGGAGGCCACTGCAATATATTTTTACTTGTTAATTTTAACAAAGCTTTTAACAACGTTTGCTATGTATGATGTATCTTTAGAGTTATTATCATGTTGAAAGACAAAATGACTTCTGTATATCCGATTATTAAGAGAATAAAAAGCAAATTTTATGCTGTTAAAATATTTACTATGAAAAACTACCAAATTACCTAATCTGAAGGACCCCAAACATTTATGGAACCACTTTCGTCTTTCGTTTAAATGACTCGATTGATCACTCTAAATTATTGAATTTGGATTAATTTGTAAATATTGAATTTCAATTTTCAAAGTTTTTTAAACATAATTTCAATAGATATGTACATGTTTGTAAATTGTAGTCCTTTCTGTGCGTAAATTTTTAAGGTTTATGGTCCTTTTCCTGCTAAAGCTGCTATGCAACCTCCATTTTTTGATTCTATCCGTATTTAAGTTAATTCGGTGAGTAAAGAAAGAATTTCAATTTTTTGCAGAAAAACTTCGATTAGCTTGCATTTGTTTCAGTATTTGTCGGTTACAGTTAACAAAGCAAGCCCAAAGTAATTCACTTCCATCGATTTATAATAATCCATATTTAGTTTTAATAGCAACGCCAAATTTGAATTTGGACATTTTTAGAAATGCAAAAAAAGATGCAAAAAAGAGAAACCTTAATTATAAATTGAAAAAAAATAGTTAAGGTGATAGGCCACATAAGATCAAAACCGCGGTCATTCAGTAAGAGTTTTATAGAAATTATAATTTTTGTTTGATATTTTTTCATTCGGCGATGTTGCTGAATGCGGTTCTGCTATTTAAATGTTCTTGTCGGTTATGTGTTGTGAAAAGATATCTACTTGTTAGTTTACACTGATCTATCCCCTCAATTATATATTTTTTTATCTTCAGTTATTTTATGATAATTGCTCCGATATTGTTAACCAAAATATCTAATCGCTTTTCTGTCGATTTAATTTCGTTTACATATTTTCTTATCGATTTTAATACAGCAAAGTCTTCAATTTTCAGCACAATATTTTAATTTCCAGTCGCTTCCATTATTTTGGTTTTAGATTCTTTCCCAATTTTGCATTTCTGCATGCCAAAGAAGGAGCGCCACAGATTAACTTGGGTGGGTTAGCACATCTTCGAAAACTACATTGACTACGCTACTGACTTCAGTTATTAAAGAATATAAACAAAACAAAGAAAAATGTCGTTAACTATAAATTAGTTACCTAAATTTGCTCCTGTATCGATAGGAGTCTTTCTAAGTAACAAAGTAGCACTTGCATCCCACTTTGTACATATTAAATTTTATATTATATTGTAATTATTTGAATTGTAAAAACACTAATAAGAAAAAAATTAGTATAAAATTAGTATTAGTATCAGTAGGTATATTTTTATTCATTTTTTATGGTATCAAATTCAATTGAACTATGTAAATATAATGTTATGTAGATCTAGCAACTTTTAATTGTTGATATTTAAATAATAAATCTTACATTATAATTGTTATAAGGTAAAGTCGAATATTTAATTTATTCACGCATGCACATCACTGCTACATTTGCAATCCTGTTTGGTAAGATTGAATTTTTTTAAATGTTTACTTGATATTTTTCATAAATAACCAGTGACGGCGTTAGAATTTTTAGAGGGTGGGCAGAAATCAGCATATAAAATAATTACTGTAGCAAAGCAGAGGGGCAATTTAATATTCAAGAGAAGAACGTAGTCAATTTATTTTTAATTTGCTTTTAAGCAGGTTTTTGAAAATTTCCACATGATAAATAGAAATAATACATTGATTTTGTTAATATAATAGTTATTTATGTATTAAGAGAGTAAAGAGACTTTTAGGGTGTAAACCGTAATTTTTAGACGAGGGCTAAGAATACGTCGAAGACCATAAAAGCAAGTTAACTTTATATGTACATGGATAAAAATTTTATAATTTAATAATAAATTGAATTTTTGACACAAATCTAGCGTTGCTTTGATTAAATTGGAGTTTTGGAACGTAACTATGGTAGCCAGTAAACAGCGGTAGCCATATTGTCTAAAATTTTAATTTTATTTTGTGTCGGGTAATTGTAATAAAAACAATTTACAACAAATAAAATCAATTTTATGCTTTACTTGACTCCATTTTGCCATTGACATTTTGAATTGAGTGTTGCTATTGTATTGTTTTTATAATGCAATTGTTTTATTTTAACTGAAAGTTAATTGAGAGATATGATAATTGACAGATCTACTGATGTCCCCAAAGTTTTCAACGAAGACAGCAATCAGATGGTAAAAAACCAAAACAACTTCAGTCTTGAAGAAGAGCGAGCACTCGAAACATCGACGATAAGTAAATGAGTTTGATTTGCCTGGTCCAATCCCTAAGAACATTTTAAATTATTTAATTAAAGTCGGTATATACTATATAATATATAAGTCAGCACTACGAGCCTAGAGTAAGCTCATGCCTCAACCCATGAGCCATTATTGACGATAAAAGGTAATAATTTATAAATTGATTAATAAAATGTTTTTGAAAAATTGTGTCAAATTGGGAATAGCGGCGTTCGCCTTAGATGATGTAGCAGAATCACCAGTTAAAATTTTAGTTCGTTAAAGCTTTCTGTTCCGGAGATTTTGATAAAGTAGGCATACATACAAACTTTGTGTTTTATATAATATTAAGATGATTGTATTGCAATAGTGACTAAAAATGACACGTCACTATCTAATATTCATAGAACGGCGGTATTCTATACCCACCGACCCAGTAATGGGAGGTAGCATATTACCGCTTTATGTTACCGCTTTAGTTTTCTTGAAATTAAAATGGTAAAGTTGTATTGGAATGATATTTTTCAAATTTTGAATCTATTAGGTTAACGTTGGAAAGTTTAATACTTACCGTGCGATGGTTGATGAAATGTTAACAGATAAGATGGGATTGAAGCGGAACTTACACATATGTGGACGATTACAAATTAATGAAAACGATAATATTTATGCTACATTTTAAAATGAAACGGTAACTTTTTTAAAACTTAATTAATAATAAAAGCAATAGTTAATAAAATTTTATTTTGATTGTGAAATTTACATGTTGTGTATGAATTTTGAGGACACATTGTTATTAATGTTGTTAAAGGAACATTTAACAAATTTTATAATTTGATTTTAAAGATTAATTTAAAATCACAAAGACACAGATTTTGAAATGATAATTTCATTGTATACTTTGAAAATGACAAACTGTTTAATTTGTTAAACAAAATTCAAAGACAAGGGTTTTAATTTCTTCAAACAAATGTCCTCATGTCTCAGTTGCAAGAAGATAGGCCGCGGAAGAAACAAAAGGTTGGATAAGTATATTCTGGTTTGATGGTTTTGGCCAAACATCATGAATTTCAAAGTTGAATCATAGCAATATATAAAATCTATTCTCCTTCTTAAACCTCCCATACTCTTCGGTCTCTAAAACTATTTTTTCTAGATTGAGTTTTTGAATTTATAAAGGTCATGTAGGGTAAGTGCATCCACTTTTCCCTTTTTTGCTATAGTGTAGCTTCATAATATTTAAAAACAAAATCGCCGATCATTCCTAGAAGTTTATATTTGATGTAGGAAATGAATTAGTGGCTACACTACGCTCAGGAAAAAAGAAAAAAATATTTGACCTTGTTTTTTGAATGTTGTCAAAGAGGGATTGTGAACCGTCCCATGAATACCAGCAAAAGGTAAACTGAAACCCTTAGAATTAAAATAACTTTCGCTCGTTTTCTTCACCAAGAGCTATTTATTAGATAGCTATCTATTAGATAATTAACAAAGTAACCAATCATAATTATTTTTGAATTTTTGTTTTCTTGCTGTCTGATTCGTTACTTTGTTAATTTATCTAATAGATATCTCTAGGTGAAGAAATCGGGCATTAATAATTAAAATCCAAAAGTCGCAATCGGCCTCAAAATATCCTAAGTTGAGATATCCCAAGGACCCATGCTTACATGCCCCAAATAAAACAAGCCATGCAACCTAAATCCACGAATGTTGGTGGAGTTGCATACATAGTAAGTTTGCTTTTCTTTACAAAACATAGATGTCGTTTGTAGTTTTTAAAAACACGGATATAATCCACTTTATGTGATAAAAATATATCTTGGTGTAGTAATCAGTTTTTAAAAAAAAACCAAATTTTTCAATTTCATGTTAAACAATTAATTATGTAATTAGTTAAATGAACGGATTTTCATTTTCCTTTAACTTTACAAAGGCAACACTTTTTTCCCATAACTGTTTTGCTAAATTTTCATCCTTTGCTTTTTTCGGCATCTTACTTAAATGGCATTCTTCGAAATATTCTCCAGACAAACCCGAAATTTCTTTCGCTACCGAAACATAAATGGTAGTTTGTGCGCCCTCTAGAGGAGTCTGAAAATTGTAAATAATAAAATAACAAACCAGCTCGGAGTAGATTTTGACTAACTTTGTATAACAATTTTATATAGACCTCCATGACAGTTTTGAAAATTCCAGATGAATTACTCAAAAAATTTGTATTCACAGCGCCTGGATGAACGGAATTTACGTCGACGCCAATATCTTTTAATTTTCTAGCTAATTCATTAGTAAACAATATATTACATAATTTTGTATTGCTGTAGCTCAAAAATTTGGAAAATGTTTCCTTTGGAAATGCATTTAAATCGTCAATATTCAATTTAGCCACAGAGGCCGCAGCTGATGATACGTTTACAATTCGGCTTGGGCAAGATATTTTTAGCAAATCTGTAAGAACCATAATTATTCATAAACATAGGCGAGAAAAGCAAAAATGTAAAGCTAAATTTTAATTGTAGTCTATTTGAAACAAGAATGCAGTAAAAATTGTAGGGGCGCTTCCGACGCGACGCGAAGGAAGATTCCCACAGTAAAACTTAAAAAAATTAAGGAAAACCCATTGGAAAATTGGACTAAACATATTATAAAAAACCAAAAGAGAACTTACATTTTTGTATTTAACTTTTAAAAAACATACAAAATAATAATTTACTGTGAAGTGACAATCGCAAATGAAATTTTAGCAGTGTAAACTTGCTTACATTTTAACTAAACAGCTTGCAACGTTCTATTTTTAGTACTAATTTTTACTGCATTCTTATTTTAAATGGGCTATAAGTAAGTACCTACCTATTAACAAAACGGTGAGTAAAAAGGGCCAAAGTGATTTACTTGCATGGTTACATTTAAGCCATCTTCAGTTAATTTATTGTCTAAAAAAATGGCGGCAGCATTGTTAACCAAAATATCTAACCGCTCTTCTGTCGATTTAATTTCAACTGCAAATTTTCTAATCGATGTTAACGAAGCAAAATCGATAAGTTTTACCACGACATTGCAATTGCCGGTCGCCTCTATTATTCTGGTTTTAGCATCTTCCCCACGTTTTGGATCTCTGCATGCCAAAATAACCCGAGCTCCTCTTTTGGCAAAATCTTGTGCGGTGTAAAATCCAATGCCTAAAAAAATAAGATATATGGAGATGCTGATAAGAATGGTAAATTTTTCCTCGACTTTAACCGCAGTGCTGTTCAAAATTCAGGAGACCTTCAGTTTTCTCAAAAAATATTTAATTTTTGAAACCGTGTTTTTAGCGCAAATGACGTCACAAACTATTTTTTTTAACAACTGGCAACACAGCAAATACAGTTTGTGTTGATAATGTAACCTATAAATAGTTTGTGTAAAATTGAAAATGAATTTTAATAAAACACAGAAAACTCGGAATAAACCATTTTCCTATAATTGTTTGTGACTACAGTTTGTATTGAAATAAATATTATATTAATAAAAATACAATTTAAATGGTAAACGTTACATTGTTTACAATTGTCAAATACAAGTCAAATATTTAACTGTCAGGTCTTTGCGACGTTGTAAAATTTCCATAAAAACGTTCGGGATCACGCGTATCACGTCAGAGGCGTAATCGGCTGACCGATTCATTTTGAATTTCAAATTTGATTTTCTCAGCGCGGACCGCATTTCAAAAATTTTTATTTCGGTTATAAATTTCATTTGATATTATTTTCAAGAATTAATAGGAGTTATCACTAAATGCGATACCGTGCAACATCCCTATTCTGCAATACTATCAACTTTTTGAAAGTCATGGCAACTCATTTTTAAAAACGTGAAAATTATAAATTATTATTTGTCAATAAAAACCGGCACAAAATTTAAATTTTCATTATTGGATAACAGCTTTCTGATACCATATCTTTTGAAGGTTAAAAATTAGCACTCGGTATAAATAATATTATCTATTATAATTATTAATTAGTTTTTTGTTTATTATAACTTACCAGAATTTGCTCCTGTTACGATAGTAGTCTTTCCAACTAAGCAAGTAGCACTTGTATCCCACTTGGTATTAATTTTACATATAATTTAACAATTACAAAAATACTGATGACGTATAAAAATATAATTAAAATTGTCCAAATCCAAAACATCGTAATTAACAAATTATATATTTATTCGCTTTTTTATGTTTTCAAATCGATTTAACTTATGCATGATGTTGTGAATGCATAGGTACTAGCAACTTTTAAAAAGATCAATTATTGATACTTAAATATATTTTTAAAGCGAGGTCAAATATTTAATTCTAAATAATCCGCCATACACGAACAGACTTTTTCGCGAATTTTCGGACATTCAAGTTAATTATAGACCATCGAATTTTATAATAAGGTATAATTACATAAATTAATTTTATAGGTACACCAATACCTACTTTTATGAAAATTGAGTTTTTTTAACCTATTTTTGGAAGTGTGTGGCAGACTACACAGAGAAGTTCACTCGTGTATGGCGGATTATTATCGCATGTTCATCACTATCATAGTATTCACAAGGCGGCATTTATACAATAATTATGAGGAGTTGATTTGAACCATTATCTCTATAAAGTCACTGTAACTTTCTCTACCTTTCTCCTCCGCTTACATGGCAAATATTGATTCTTTGCTGATAAGAATATTTTGTGATAAAAAAAACTTGTTTGCTTCGCTAGCGAAGATGCTATTTTAGGCGGGAAGTTTTTTGTTGGTTGATATAAACGTTAAATTTATGAAAGATTTGCTGAAATTTTATCTTGAGAGTAGGTAAACCCTACCCTTAAACTCAGCTAATATAACAGCGTTGATAATTTCAATTATATATAGAATAGAAATTTTTTGAATTAGAATCCAAAATGACGTAGTAGCTATGATATTAAATTATTCTTAATGTTTAAACAAATAAATTAACCTAATAATTTATTTTCATCCCCACATGAAAAAACTATGATTAGATACTTGATGAATTAGTTATCGTGGACGCATTTCGTGACAGAAAACAATACGTCGAATCTCTTGGGAATTCCTCCAGAATTGCAGATATTCGAATGAAATACATAAATTGCTATTTCAAACTCTGTGTTGAAAGAATTTATGATGTAGGACATCTCTCTGTCGCCGTTTCGCCATCGAGCATGCCGCTGTTAAATTGTTCAATGTTGACATAGGTACATTAACATTTATAGGGTTTTCTTCAGAAGGGAACAAGGTTCCTCCGAGATTAACTTAAACCACGTAAAATCGACTCAAAAACTCCTGCTACGCACAATTTAAAATAGGAAAATTGACATACTAGATCTAATGAAGGAATTACTCAAAAAAAGAGAAAAAAGTGACTGTTTGCAAAGCAGTGACGGAGAAAAGTCAAAGTATTGAACTAGAGAAGTGGACGATGCTTCACAACGTTAAAAACTAACAAATTCGTAATATTTTCATGTTATTCATCGCCCAGTACTGTCATTATCCAACGACAATTTGAAGATCTATATGAATAAGCCGTGAAATATAAAAGACAACATACGAACACAGGTTAATCCAACACTGTTAACGTCAAGGCAGTAGAGTGGAGGTCCACAGTCACAAATGGAAAAAACAAAAATACCAATAAAGATACTGGCGGAATTGGAATTTATTGTATGTAACACGGAGAATTAGCTAACCTTCAAAAAAACAAATCCACTTCTATCCTTGACATCATCGTCATTTTGGGGATACTCAGAGGATAAAGTCTGGAAAAAATCCATTATTTGCCATTTTTGCCAAACAACTGAAAATTTGAGGACGGCGTTGCGGGGGTGATGGCGTTGCGTGCAAGTGAACGCTTACCTTTGGATCTACCCCGCCATAACAACCTTTACTCATTTGGTTTTGTTTAGTGACAATTAGGCAACCAACCTTATTTTCAGTAGTAATTCCTGTGTTATCAAGATTTTGTTTCTGTTCTTATTGTTCACTTTGTTTCCTGTTTCTTTCTGGTATTTTAATCTATAGCGGCAATACGAAGATCCGAGTTAACCCTTAAAAGACATTCGCATTACTCCGAGGGGTGAACCGCTAGAGGAAATCGTGTACAATTAACTTCACGTACTTCATCATAATTCTCCATATTTCATCAATAATTCACGATACTTCACCTAATTTATCGATACTTTATTGTATTTCACGTTCTTCATCGGTATTTCAGAGACTTATCGAGATTTCAAAATTTGAGCACTGGAAGGTGTTCTACACCCCACACCCCGGATCAACTAGTTTATTTTTTATTATGTTGCAGAGATCTGCCTCCAAGGGGGTAAAAAATTTATAATTACGCAGTTTATAATTAATTGTAAGATTATGAATTAAAAACATTTACTTTGCCATAGCTAATTTAAAAAAACTTGGTATATGTTTAAATATTTAATTCACTTTTAATAAAAATAAATTATTTAAACAGGGGGGTCTGGGGGGTGTGGAACACCCTCCAGTGCCTCTGCAACGGGAGATTTTCAGTTTACTTCTGATGAAAAGTAAACTGCTTGGTCTGGGGGTTCTGCATGTTCTCCAATGTTCTTCATTCCAAATTTGTGCACTGGAGGGTGTTCCACACCCCCCAGACCCCCGGATAGAGTAGTTTATTTTTATCAGAAGTAAACTAAAGATCTTCCGTTGCAGAGGCACTGGAGGGTGTTTCACACTCCCCAGACCCCTCGGATTGACTAGTTTATTTTTTATCGGAAGTAAACTGAAGATCTCCCGTTGTAGAGATCTACCTCTCAGGGAGTACGGAATTTATATTTATGCAGTTTATGATTAATTGTCAGATTATGAATTAAGCACATTTACTTGGTTAAAGCTAATTTTAAAAACTTGAGATATGCTTAAATATTTAATTCACTTTTAATAAAAATAAATTATTTAAACCGAGGTGTCTGGGGGGTGTAGAACACCCTCCAGTGCCTTTGCAAATGGAGATCTACGGTTTACTTCTGATAAAAAATAAAATAATTAATCCGGGGGTCAAATATTACAATGCAGGCAAACATAGTAAAGATTTGAAAATTTAGTAGGAACTCCCGGCTACCGTTTTAGTTTTCTAAAAAAATTATGACATATTCTTGGGGGGGGTGAGGCAACAAAATAGGGTAAAACAAAAATAAATTATGTACAATCACGCACAAACGATTATTAAGATTATTTTCAAAATGTGGAGGGTGAGCTAGCAGGCCTCCTCCCTCCCTCCAACTAATTTTTTAAATAATTCAAAAACAAAATAGGTCCAACCAAAATTAAAGAATTCACAATAGATTTAGACTTTTTTGAATTAAAAATTCGCAATGGAAGGGGGTTTATGATATGCATCTCATCCAATCCCATCTAATTAGATCACAACGAAATAACAAAACACAACAAAAAATACTACAAAATAATAAATTACCAAAGCCTTTTACTGAGCTACCAAGCCTCCATGATATTCAAACAAATGAGCTAAAAAAAATTACAAAATTAGCTAAAGAAATCTAAGTTTAATTTAATTAATTGATTACTATTGAACTATCAACTACCAAAACTTTTAATTAGTAAAATAATGACCGCCAAAGGACTATTCAACGTTTAAGATAAAAAATGTTAAGAAAATCTACTGATGTAAGTTAACTTGCTATCAAATAATTATTATTGAATACACGTGCCTTAGCTATGATACACATTGACCGGAGCGCATGTGCATAAGATAGGTTAAACTTCATGTAATTCACCAAAAATTTACTAATTTTATGATATTTCACTTGTACTTCAATATACTAAGCACGTATTTTACCTACTTTAGACGTACTTCATGTATTTTACCAGTACTTCATGTACTTCACAAGTATTTTATGTATTTCACAATTACTTCATGTACTTCACATGAGATGTCATGTACTTCATGAGATGTGTACAAAAAACTTTACCAGCGGTTAACCCTCGCATTACTCTTATAATACCTTAATTATATTATAACCCTAATTTACAATACTTCACGTTGTCAGAAAAACTTTCTTTTCGTTGTATTTCTGGTGTCTCTTACACTTTCCTAGCTCTATCCATTTTACATATTCTAGATTTACGTCTTTTCTCGATTCTAATGTTCTATTTCTCTCGCAAATCACAAATTACCAGTTCACCACTTATAAGCACAATGGAGGGCCGTACTAATTAATTTGATTTTCGCAAAAGATGCCATCCAGAAAAGAAAAGGCAATACTTTCATTCACATTTGCAACAAGCCGAAAACGTAAGATATCTCCGGCTAGCGATCGGAGAGCTGAATCGGGCGTGGACCATGCAAAATTTCTAAGTTGATTTACAACTGGATAATTAATACGACACAATAAAATAACCTAGGAATATATTTAATAATTATATTTACAAAAATAAACAACCCTATCTAAACTATAAAGAAAACAAAACATAAATAATAACGAAAGACATTTTTATACCCGATTTCTGTACCTAGAGATATCTATTAGATAAATTAACAAAGTAACCAATTATATTTCTGATTTTTTTGTTTTGCTGATTGGTTACTTTGTTAATTTATCTAATAGATATCTCTATGTAAAGAAATCGGGAATTAGTGGTAAAAAGTTCAGTCTAACAAACAAACATCTTACCGCCAATTAAAAAGTCGTTCAAAAAATTGGATTTACATTCAATCAAAAAACTCGAATTTTGACCGTCTAGGAAGGTTCTGAAGTTCGGAATTTAAAATGAATAATTTTGAAAAAGAACGGTGCAATTATCATGAAATGCATATAAATAAATGCAGGAGAGAAAAAGTTTCATTTTCTATTGTGGCACGATTGCACCAAATTCCACAGAAAATTTTTTTATCTGAATTTCAAAAACTGGAGGAAAAAAGAAGGAGAAATAATATGAATACACAAATGATGCACATTGATTAACAGGAATCGATTAATTCACCGAAGGAAATTAGGAGCTAGCATCTAAGGTAAGTAACAGCTTCAGTTAATTTACATCCTTATCGTTACTTTTACCAGCGCCCTGTAGTTCCGTCACTGCATTAAAATATTTCGTGACAGCGACAAATAATCCAATATTGTGGGAACTTCCTTATTGACCTTATTGTAACTAATATAAAAAATAAATAGTAATTTTGATAAATGCAAGTGATAAAATAAATTGTTTCTTTAAACTGGTGGAAATGAATTTAGTAGTGAAACTTAACGATAGCAGTGATGTTCAATACTACAGAAAAGCCGAATATTAATTTATTTTGTCGATTGATTATCCTGTTTGGTATTATTCCCCCACATTCTGTGATTACGGGTAACCCCAATGGTATATTCACCGTTTTATAAGTTCTACGTCGGTTTCCTTATATGTATCATAATATTAATGGCTATGATGATTTTATATGTTCATTTTCTTCTATTCGAGTCCCAATCGATAAATCTTACTCTGATTATTACTACTACGGTCCACGATGTCACAGCTTCAATGTGCATAATTATCACGATTCTAGCACCAACGTTTTGTTACTCGACAAGTTTTAATGCTATTTTGGACAATTATGTGCATATATGTAGCACTAATTTCAAAGAAGATCTTTTAAAGGTTACATCAAGCAAGCAATTTGCTACTTACTTCACAGTATCCCATATAACATTATTGAGCATCTTCATATTTGAAACCTATACATGGGTCAAAGCATTTGGATTATTGCAATACTGCATTTTTATTTTTCGAATGATTCAAATTTACCACAATTCTGTGACAGTTTTGACGATATATGTTTGTGTCAAGTTCCTAAGGATGTACTTGGAAGCCAAAAACAGCTATCTCAGAGAAAAACTTGAATTTGGAGGTATAAAAAGAGAGGACAAATAATATAACTATAGAAGTCTTGCCCAAGTTTGATAACGACAAAATTTGTGGAGAAATTCGGAATGTTTCCCAATTTTATAAATATTACATCAAACAGGTTACACTGTTTAATAAACTGTTTGGGTGTCAATTGCTATTCATCGTGCTATCTTTCTTTGTGGGGTTCCTTAATTCCATAAATATAATAATTTGTGTTTATACCTACGATTATCACTACGGTTTGCAAGGTCACATAATTCTGGTACATTTACTTTGGACACTTTGGCTATTAGTAAGTAAAAAAGTATAAATCCAGTAATAAATATCATTTTTCTTAGATTATTGGTGGCTTCGCTGTGATAATGTGCACAGAAACAGAAGAAGCGGGAAGAACAACTGGAGATATTTGCCTCAATGCTTTGACTGACCTACCAAACTCAAGAGAATATGAGAAACTAAAAGAAGAGCTGTTTTTGCTGAATAGCTTGGTCCATCAAAGGAGTCTGACATTTTCAGCGGCAGGATTTTTTCCCATTAATTACTCTTTGCTTCTTAGTATAATGGGAGGTGTTACCTCATATGTAATTGTGTTAATTCAGTTCAATAAAGTGTAATTTTAAACTTGGAAACTTTAATGCACACAACAAAACCTAATAAATAGTACCTATGGGAAAAATTTCTAGCTGTGTTTATTTTTAATTAAACTGAATATAGCGGGCGGTTTGCATTAAACCTAGGCTGTTAACGATTTCGTAATTATTTTTCAACATTCAAAATTAAATATATAATTTTACGTTTATTTTATTATCTTTATTGGCAGTTTATTTAACAAATATAAATATTTTTATCCGATATTATTACTTATGATTGAATCTGGACTCTGATTAAAAATTTATTTTTGAGTTTCATCAATAAGAATCGAAGTATAATAAATATGTACTAATTTAAACTACTTGACATTCTTCTTTCGTTAACTTGACAAAAGTTACACTTTTTTCCCACAACTCCTTTGCTAAATTTTCGTCCCTAGCTTGAAATGGCATCTCACTTATGTAACATTCTTCAAAATATTTTCCCGACATACCTAAAATTTCTTTTGCCACCGAAACATAGATGGTAGTTTGTGCACCCTCTAAAGAACTCTGGAAAGTTGTACTAACGTAACCAAATCGAACTCATAAATAAAATTTGACTACTAACCTTGTAGAGCCACTTTGTAATGACATCCATTATAGATTTGAAAATTCCAGATGAATTATGAAAAATATTTGTATGCACAAATATTCCGGTTGAACTGAATTCACATCCACACCTGCTCCATGTAATTTTCTAGCTAATTCATTACTAAACAGAATATTACATAATTTCGTGTTGGCGTAATCCAAAAACTTGGGAAACATTCCTTTCGGAAATGCATTTAAATCGTCAATATTAAGTTTAGCAAAATTGGCTAAAGCCGATGATACATTTACAATTCGACTTGGGCTGGATTTTTTCAGTAAACCTGTAAGAGCAACATTGGTAGCAGAGAAAAATTTGAATTCTAATTAATCACCTGTTAGTAGAACAGTGAGTAAAAAAGACCAAAATAATTCACTTGCATTAATTCACTTAAACCATCTTCAGTTATTTTATTATTGAAACCAATAGCTCCAGCGTTGTTAACCAAGATATCTAACCGCTCTTCTGCTGTTTTAATTTCAGTTATAAATTTTCTAATCGATGCTAACGAAGCTAAGTCTACAATTTTCAATACAACATTGTTATTGCCCGTAGCTTCAATTATTTTGGTTTTAGCTTCTTCTCCACGTTTGGGATCTCTACATGCCAAAATAACCCGAGCCCCTCTTTTAGCAAAATCTAGTGCGGTGTAAAATCCAATACCTGAAAAACAAAATGTGTAGGGATTTTAACTTTCGTTTAGTAAATGTTCAGTATTGATTTTTGTATATATAATTTGTTTTAGAAAAATTTATAATTTGTCTACCCTGCAGATACAGCAAATCTCTTACGCTGATCCCGATATATCAATTTTAGCTTGACGATTGGTCCTTCATATCTACAGACGACAAGTACATTTTTATCTTTAGCGAAAAGTTTTAACTTTTCTGAATTTTTGAGTTTTCCGATTTCATTTAGATCTTCTTTTTTACTTTCTTTTCCTTTTTTGTGATTTTGGATTTAATTCAGTTTCTCATAACGGGTAACTTAACTTTAAATTTTATTAAAATCAATATTAAAAAATATATATAAATTATAAATATCTAACATAAAAAAAGTCATCTGTACAATAATATAAATTAGTTACCTGAATTTGCTCCTGTAACAATTACAGTTTTTCCAACCAAGCAAGTGGCACTTGTATCCCATATGGTATTAAACTTTATATTAAATTTAAGGGTTGCAGCAGCACTGAGTAAGCATAAAATTAGGATAAATAATCCACTTAAAATTAACCACATCCAAGACATGCTCATTATTAATATTTTAAAGTAGGTATTTAATCACCTGAACTACATAATTATAAAGTTAGGTATTCTAGGTTTGATAAGGAAATACATATTTAAAGTTAGTAAGCGGAGTATATTTGTAATTATTTTTATTTTTATTATGGTTTTTGGAATAAAAAACAAATTTTGTTTGCAATGTATTTATATCTTTGTGTACAAATAAATAAATACTAATCTTTCGATATTTATACAGGGTCGGCGTTTTGAACAAATTCTTGAAAGAAACTATAATTTCATCAAAAAAAACTTTTCTCAAATCTGAACTTCAAATTAGTGTACAAACTCGCTAGTGCATATCGCGTGTAAAGCTCTAGAAAAATTTTTTTTTAATTTGTTCCAAAGGGGAGGGGAGGGGGTTAAAAAGGTAGTTTATGGGGAGCCACCTCTACTCTCTCAACAAGAATGAAAATAGAGTAGCGACGGAAAACGTGGGAATCAAACAATTTTTTTGACACTTGGGTTCACTTCTTAATCCACATTTCAGGTAAATAAAAAAAAGACGCAATTAAAGAAAGATTGACGACAGCAATAATTTTTATTATTGACATTTTAAAATTTAAATATTTCTTGTTTACTAAGTCAGTCAATAAAATAAATTTCTCAAAAACCAAAGGTCAGATGAAAAAAATGTTTCGGACAAAAGTTGTATAAAGATGGCGAAGGCATAATTATTTTTGTAATTAGTTAACCAAGTTAACTTTGTTATTTTAAATGGCACCTTATATATTTTATGGCAGATTCAGATTTTGCTTAAAAGAATAAACCACTTTTCTTGAAAAATTCTTTTAATACGCACCAACTGGAGAAAAGATACAAGCGAAAAAGACAAATTTCATACGGAACTAGAAAAAATAGCGAAAGAGATACCCGAGCACGAGATGCTAATGATAGTGGGAGACTTCAATGCAAAGATGGGAAAGGAGGAAGTAGCTGAAAGACAAACGATACTTGAAAATACAAACGACAATGGTAATTGAATGTGCCAGCTTGCAGCCGTACTGATTGTGAGTATGACAATCTGCAGCACAAAATATAAACATAACCCAATCCATGAACCAGTGCCAAGCAAGGAAACCAGATAGACTACATACTAATAGCTAAAAGAAGGGGACAAGCTTCCGTTAACCCTGACTCGAAAGTACATTTTTCCTTATAGAAATGGCTTTACCAAACGAAAGAATAGAAAAATAAAAGCTTTTTAAAGGTAGGAAGAACTTTGTCGGACTTGTAATAAAATCACAATTTTATTTTGAAAATTGTAATTTTCCCATAAGAAATACATGTAAGTCTATTTTTATGTCATAAAATGCCAAATATGGTAAACATTCTGTAGATGGTACGTGTGCTGTGCCTGGGTTGACATTGATTAGTGGTGGGGAGATACCAGTCGCTTTCTGAGATCCGTCGCATCAACCTCTAAACTTTTGAGTTGGAGCTGCTTAAGGGATGTTTTTAGTAAGTAAAGCGCCGAGTCGCTTCGGACGCTTCGAGCGGTTTTAACAGCGCAACCACACCAAGAATCGAATTCACACAAAAAGTGATTTTTTTCGAAATTTGTTGTCCTATCACAAATTTAATTGTTTTTATTAGCTAATTACACCATTATCTTTCATAATTTCTTGTAAAAAACGAGATTCTGGTATTTTAAATGTTGCCACAACCCATTTTAATTACGATGGGCGGGGTTGCAGTTCACAAGAACTAATGATAAAATTGCATTCCAAATTAATTTTTAAAGCCGTTTTTTAACCAAATTTGTGGACGGTCCGCAAATTTTATTTTTTTGTGTGTATCTGGCATTGTTATCTTTCATAATTTGCAAAAAGAATGGTAAAAATCGAAATCAGGGTTGACGGACTCACGCCAAGAAGGAATCGTCAATAAGAGATGTACGAACTTACTGAGGTGCAAATGCTGACCCGGTCACTATCTAGTGGTTGGTACACTAAAGCAAAAGATAAATACAAAACAAACAACAGAAAATAAACAGGATGGCATCTGGAAAAACTAAATAATGAAAACACGAGAATAAATGACATAAAAGAAGTTAATAAACAGATAAATCACACGGAGGGAAGTGATAATGTAAAGGAGGAGTGGGAAAAAATAAAGAACATAATACAGACATCAGTTGAAAAAGTAATAGAACCGAAATGGAAGCTTGGGGTAATTTTAAGATTACCTTCGCCCACAAAAACACAAATTTATTTTGACGTGTTTGCCCTTGATCTTCGTTTTCGGCTAGCTTGGATATTAGCGAAAGTAAAGAGGTGGATCCGAAACTAAGTTGTCCTTTCGCTACTTCAGAAATTAAAAAGCAAATCAAACTCCAAGTATGAAATTACTATGTTTATTAAACAATCTAAGATTTCTTATTGCTCTGCAGGTATAAACAATTAGCAAAATTAATTCAGGCAGCAACCCTAATGAATTAATGTAATAGACCCAGTGAGTATGGGTCACAACTGCGTGATTGAAATACTTTAAAATTAAATAGACAATGCCCCAAAGAACAGGTATTTTAAGTAGTAATTTAATGGACTCACCAGCTGGATGATACCTTACAAAATACTTAGATGACAATGGTTTCACTTAAAAGGTAGTTGGGGGTGCTACTCAGTGAATCTTGAGATTGATCGCGACACATTACACTGGGTTATCTCTTCACCAGATTGATGCCTTCGGATGATGCTGTGCTTCAGACGGAATAAGATGACACTCGAGGGCTGAACGAAACGCACTCAAATGGTAGTTGAAGCGGTCAAAGCACTCAGGAGAAAACTGTAACGAAGCACCAAATCGTGCTTATCGCGTTTTAATCCATACAAAAATAAATGCTCGAAGTAATTATTCTTGCTCGACATAAACAGGCCGTTGAATTTAAAAAAAGATAATCGTCGGTGTAGAAAAAATTGTTGGAAAGTAATTTGCCTAACACAGCGCAAACTTCGACCTTCAAAAATTATCACGGTCACGTGATCGTCGCACGATTCGAGGAAAATTGTGGTCGGCAGATGATGAAATTTTTGACGAATAATTAACTCCAAAACGCCCGTATTTATCGAACATTCAGATCCGCCAAAAAAGTGTCTTTACAGGTGACTTGTTGATTAATCGAACCGAATTATTTAATAATTTCACCAACTTTGGTAGACAATCAAACTTGGCAAAGTCGCAATCGCTTTAAGTTCTGTCACACTCGCCCTTTCTTGACCCTCCGCCTTCACGTGACTAGATAAAACCTAAGGGATCATAAGAAAGGTGCGAAGTACCTTTCATAACAGGAATTGTTATTGTCGCAATTTCCTGTTATAGAACATATGTAGAGAGAAGAGAGAAAATTCTTTCATGAATAAGAAATAATTTAATAAAATCTGTGAAAAAAGTGCAAAAATAAAAAAAGGCGAGAGAGTAATGGTTAAAGACAGGAAAAGAGAAAGACCGGAGAATATATATACAGAAATGATGAGGAAAGTCCACAAGACGTGTAAACTAAGAAAATATTTCTAGTTAAGCAGTATAATGAATGAAATGGAATAAGAATGTAAGAGAAACAATACACGAGCTTTCTACAAGAAAATATATGAACAAAATAAATAAAAACAAGACCTAGAGGAATGAGAGATGAACGTGGTAACCTCGAGAATGATAAAGAAAAAATAAGAGAAATATGGAGAAATCACTTTGAGAAACTGTTAAATACGGATATTGAAGAATGAGGTAAGAGGAAAAACGACACAATGAGTTATTGTGAACATCAGGCAGAAGAACCAACATTTGAAGAAGTGATGAAAGTTATTGACGGGATGAAGAATGGTAGAGTGCCGGGCAGAGACGGAATACAGGTAGAAATGGTGGAAAATTGAGGCTACCGGCTACAACTGAAAATCTGTGAACTGATAAAAACAATCTGGAGAAAAGAAAAATGCCCAAGGAGTGGCAAACAGGTAGAATAATACCGATGCACAAAAAGGTAACGTAGGCGAGTGTAAGAACTACAAAGGAATAAATCTGCTACCTGTAATATATAAAATGTTGTCCTTCGTAATACTAAGAAAATTGAAGGAACATACTGAAAAAGTCCTAGGAGAGCACCAATGGGGATATAGGGAGGGAAGATTGACGATAAACGCAATGCACATTCTGAAACAACTAACAGAAAAATTCTAGGAACACGAGGAACCCTTTGATACTGTGAGAAGAAGGCAACTAGTAAGAATAACGAAAGAATTCAAAATCCTTAAAAAACGTGGACATGGGAAAACTCAAAAAGTACAGTCTGAGCTAAAGAAGGAGAGACTGAGAAATTTGATATAAACGCGGGAGTGAAACCGGAAGATGCTGTGTCGGTGCCGTTATTCAACCTGATGATTGAGTATATGATCAGAAAAACAAACTGCACGGGTACTTTAATTAACAAAGAGGTACAGGTGATAGTCTATACAGACGATATAGTAATATTATCTAGAACCTAGAAAAACCCAGAGAAATATACTAGAAAATGGAACAATAAGTTACAGAAATTGGGTTGAAGATAAATGAAGAAAAAACCAAGTACATGCAAAGCAGAAGAGGAAATGACAGTAAAACATCACACCTGAGAATAGGAGACTGCAATTTTAAAGAAGTTGATACCTTTAAGTACCTTTGGAGTGAGAGTCAACAGCAAAGGTAGCAGAGAGGAAGAAATAAAAGAAAAGCTGCAAGCAGGAAACAAGGCCTTTTATGCAAACAAGAAGATATTGAAAAACAGAAACATAATTAGAAAAACCAAAATGAGAATATACAAGAGCCTAATAAAATCAACGATAACGTATCCAGATAAAGTATTGTGTATGACATGCGAAAGAGGGAGCGCTTGAGAGTTTTTGAGAGAAGAAAAGTAAGAACGATTATGGGTCCTAAAGAACTGAAGACAACAAAGCAAGAGATAAGAAAAACAATGAAGATAGAGGAAGGACTGAAGGCGAAGATATTGTGAGGTTTATTAAGGCGCAGGCAAAATACGCTGGCTGGGCCATGTTATAGGAAGGCGAGAGAAGGATTCAACAAGTTTAACAATAGAATGATAAACTGGAAAAAAGGCGAGGAAAATGAAAAGAAACCCAAAGAATGAGATACGTGGAAGAAAGTGGTAAAAAAAATTAACAATATGGAAGGAAATAAAGATTTAAAAAGATTAATCAGCCACGGTTTTAACGTGCGGCACTTCAAAATGCTTTATAACGAAAATGGCATACAAACCCGCTTTGAGGAATTAGCCTCAAACTTGAGAACCATTGCTGTCGCTTTTTAATTGAAGAAGCGCTTACCTTAATTTTTCTATTAATTAAACCGTTGCAGAATCTTCTTCATCTAGGTTTCAATTGAGATTCAACTAGAATTTGGAAATCTAATTTTAAAAATTTGAATTTTGCAACCGATGATTGAATTTAAGGTGGAAATTTGGGCGAACTTTTCAATACAATGTCAAATAAAAATTATTTTAGAAGTTTTATTAACAAGGAACTACAACATTAATTATTAAAACATTTAACATTTATTTAAATTAATTGACTTTCTTCTTCTGTTAACTTCACAAAAGTCACACTTTTTCCCACAACTTCTTAGCTAAATTTTCGTCCAAAGCTTTACGCGGCATCTTACTTTCATGACATTCTTCAAAATATTTTCCCGACATACCCAAAATTTCTTTTGCCACCGAAACGTAGATGGTAGTTTGCGCGCCCTCTAGAGGTGTCTAAAAAATTATATTAAAATAATTAAATTAAGCTTAAATAGAGTTTGACCACTAACTTTATAGTATAACTTCATAACGACCTTCATTATTGCTCTGAAAATTCCAGGTGAATTATTCAAAATATTTGTATTCACAGCTCCTGGATGAACAGAATTTACGTCAACGCCAGCTCCTTGCAATTTTCTAGCTAATTCGTTCGTAAACAGAATGTTACACAATTTTGTATTATTGTAGTCCTTAACCTTGGGAAGCACTCCTTTCGGAAATGCGTTTAAATCATCGATGTTGAGTTTGGCCGCCTTAGCCAAGGCTGACGATACGTTTACAATTCGACTTGGGCTGGATATTTTCAGCAAACCTTCGAAATTCAGAATTATTAAAATGTAAAGCTTAATTTCAATCAAGTACCTGTTAATAGAACAGTGAGTAAAAAAGGACCAAAGTAATTCACTTGCATTGTTACGCTTAAACCATCTTCAGTCATTTTGTGATCAAAACCGGTAGCTCCAGCATTGTTCACCAAAATATCTAATCGCTCTTCTGTTGTTTTAATTTCAATTGCAAATGTTCTAATCGATGCTAACGAAGCAAAATCTATAATTTTTACCACAACATTGTAATTGCCAGTCGCTTCTATTATTCTGGTCTTAGCTTCTTCTCCTCGTTTGGGATCTCTACATGCCAAAATAACCCGAGCTCCTCTTTTGGCAAAATCTTGGGCGGTGTAAAATCCAATACCTGAAATAATAGATTTATATTAAAAAGATAAAAATATTTGAAGTTTAATGAAAATTGTTTACGGTCCGTCTCTGGTTATAAAGTGGTTTTGGCTTAACCCATCCAAACAGTTAAACTATTTTACTTTTTTAAATTTTTTTCACCTAATTACAGAGAAGTACTGATCTTTTAAGATCTCGACCGTCTGCCTAGCTACCTGACAATCCCAAAAATATATACGTCAGAGGTAGAAAGTTTAATTCTAATTTGGAGATCGTTCAAAATCGGCATAAATATGTCAAATATTTACTCTTTCAGAACAAAGAATCTACCCTACATTTAAAGGTGCTTTCTGTGTTATGGATTGTTTGAGGAACTAAAATTACCTTTTTGGAAATAATTAAAAAAGAACTAATTTGATGGAAAAGATTTTTTTGAAAAATAAATTATCATTATTTGTTTTAATTATTAATTAATTATTATCATTGTTTTGTTTTTTGTAGTATAAAAATTTATCGAGTTAGAATTTTGATTTTTCAACCCCCGTGTAAAAATATATTTCAACACGTGGTGTCTGCGATTTGCTCAAAAAATAAAAGTTTTATAAAAAAATATTAAAGGGGATTTCTATTTTATTTAGCGAAAATATTTGATTTTTTACCAATTTTTTATAAGAAAAAATAATAAATACAGAAAATATAGAAAATAGTTTGACGAAAAATAGTACAGGGGGTTACGTATGTCGGTGCGCCAACGAAGTTTTAAGTCCTGAACAGGTGATCCGACGCAAAAAAAAAGAACATAATCTGTACAATAAAGAAAAATTCAAAAATAAGAAAATTGTGAGCGATCAAAGTGAAATTTTTATTTTTTACTAAAATTTTAGAGTTTTTTGTTAATAAAAGAAAAATTTAATATTTTTGGATAATTCTACTTAATTTGATAAAATTATTTATTGTACACGTGCTTGTCAAATTTAATAACAATTCATCATCTAGGAACACTTCCCTAAACTTGAAAAATGTAGTTTCAAAAAAAACAATGTAAAAAAATTTTATATTCGTATAAAAAAAAGTTAAAGTATTTTCTCAAAATACATAATCACTAAGTGATTTTTTTTACCGTTTAGTTTCTTAAATGTATGTAGATATTTAAAGTTTCCTTTTTTAATTTCCAAAAATTTCAAAATTCAGTTTATTCGAATATTTTGGTTTATCTACGTTAGGTAAAATTATTTATAATTAGGTTTTTTTGTTGACTATTCGATGTTACTTGACGAAATTGGAGCTGTACTATAAAAAATGTAATTTTTACACCAAATAAATTTATTTTTATTCATAAATATGGGTAATTATATGTTTCAATCCAAATAAAAAAACATTCAGAAGATATTATTTAGGTACAATGTTTTTCTTTAAAATACTTTTTTTGGTTAGTTTAGATGGTTTTAATTTTTTTTTTACTAGTGACCCAAATTTTTTTAAAAACTTCTTTACTTGCAATATTTTAATTTGGAAATTATAGTTGAATACTTATTCTTTTATGATTTGATGATATGACCCTACATTTAAGGGTACTTTTGTTTTACAATTGCCGTTAAAATCATTTTTTATTAATAATTAATAAAACCAGATGTGGTTATGCCCATGATTGTTTGATTATGCTTATGCTTTTACTAAATAATAATTAATAAAAAAATAATTTTTAATAATAAAAAGAAAACATAAATATTAAAAAAATTAATATTTTCCATTAACCAATTTGAACAGTAAATCTAACCAGCTTTAATTCTCACTGTAAAGATACGAAATACCAAATTTGGTTTTAAAATTCCTATTAGTTTTTGAAATGTTAAATGAAAACTAATATTACTACATAAAAAATTTAAAAAGAAAAATAGTTTTTATTAACCAATTTTAATCAAAATTTAATTAGCTCTAAGTCTCAATGTAAAGATGCAAATCCCAAATTTTTGGGTTTTTAAAAATTTTCCGTTTTTTTGAATTATAAATAAAAATATTTAAAAAAATAGTTTCAATGAACAAAATTTGTCCACAATTTATTCAACTCTAATGCCCGATTTCTTCACCTAGAGATATCTCTTAGATAATCTATCTATGGAGAAAGTGTGAGGTTATGAAAGTGAAGAGTGTGTTTTTAACGGCTCCGATATTTTTATAGTAAAACGGGTGTATTTTGAGCAGATTAAAAGAAGAGTTAGTGACATATAGAAGTTGAAGGTGCTGAGGTGCTAAACCTCTGAAAAAGCCATACAAAACCTTATCAGAACTTGAAAAAGAAAGGTGATTTGAATTTATAATTGATAAAAATTTTTCAATAAGAGCTAAAGTCGCGAAACAAACACATAGATAAGAACATCGAATATCAGAATAAACAACTATACGGAATTTAAATTCAAAGTTAACATAATCTAGACAATTTGAATGCTTCTGAGCCGTTGAGGCGGGCATTTGATTGATCGCGGGTTTGCAATAGTTCGGAAAAGAGAAGTGCGCTATCACATGAAGACGCAAGAAAAAAAACGTAACAGAGAGGAGCAGGAAATAAATACGGAGTGCGAATCACATATTTAATAGAAGCAAAAAAGTAATACGATCACCAGATCAAGAGCAATCACAAATAGAAAGATCGAAAGTTGTATTGGGAATAAAAATGGAAGCGTCAGAAATGAGAGAAATGTTTGAAAACCTGATGAAACAAGTGAATAAGAGCTCAACCGATATAAAACAAGAAGTTAGAGAGATCAATAAAACCACGGTAGAATTAAAGCAAGAGATTCAGGAACTGAAAGCTGTTATCGAAAAAAATGAAAGGGAATGGGAAGCAGAAAGACGAGAGCTGAACAAGAGAATAAAGGCACTAGAGGAGAATAACGAAAATAATGAAAAAAGACAAAGAAAGAATAACATTATTGTGAAGGGGCTGAATACAACTGAGAACAACGCAGTACCGGAGCTTGAAAATTTTCTAGAAAAAGAGTTACAAATCAAAGTAAAATTGGTAAACGCGATCAAATTGCGATCTGATAAGACTGTGACAATACTGGCACAAGCGCAAACATGGAATATGAAAAGAGAAATTATGAGTAATAAGTGGAAACTTGGCAATAAGAAAATTTACATCGATAGCGATCTAACAATCACTGAGCGGGAAATACAAAACAAATTAAGAGCCCTAGCGAAGAAAGAAAGAGAGAATGGGAAAACAGCCAAGGTAGGATATCAGAAAATGATAATAAACGAAAGACTATTCGTATGGAACAAGGGTGATGGAAGGCTAGAGTTAAAGAAGGAAGGTAACCCCGTGTCAAAAAACTAACGGCACGAGGAGATATTTGGACGGAAAAAATGGAATCGACAACAGCATTGGAAACGGAACATAGAGATGGGTTAACGAAAGAAAAAACTATTAAAAGCAAAAGGAAGAAAACAAGGAAAATAATTCAAATAAACAAGGAGAACAGGTGAATACGACTTTGAGGGGGTGAATGGTTTTAAATACCTGGGAGTGAGGATAAGTAGTAGAAATGTGAGAGAAGAGGAGATAAATAAAGATGCAAGGGAAACAGAGCTTTCTATGCAAATAAGAAAGTACTGAAAAACGGAAATATATCAGGAAGGACGAAACTGAGAATATACAGAAGCCTGATAAGACCGACAATAACATATGCAGCCGAAGTACTTTGTTTGACAAACATAGAGGAGGAACGACTTAGAGTTTTCGAAGGAAACATTAGAAAGCAAAATGGAAAAAACAAGAAAATGAGTTCAATAAGAAGGAAACAGTGAATAAGAATTTTAGGTGGAGAAGACATCGTGAGGATTTATGAAGGCGAAGAATACTGATAGCTTAGGACAATAATGCAAAAGAAAGACTGACGTAAGAAAAGGGTGACGAGAGAATGAAAAGCCGGATAAAGACGAGAGGCAATGGACGCCGAAGGTTGAGAAAATGGAGGCGATAGATTGTTGACGAGGATTTGAACAATTGATGGGGTCAAGAATAATGAAAGTTCAAGTGATAGGAAAGGAAAATGCTGGAGACAGAATCGTCAATGGAGCAAGAATACACGAAAAGTTATAGCGAAGAAATAGTTTTAAAGAGGAGTAAACCGTAAAAGGAGGAAGACTTCCAGAATGAGAAGTGGTATATTCCGACAGGAATGAAAGCTAAATTATTAATTTTGTAATATCTATGTAGATAGAATTAACGAGAGACAATCAGTATGAGCAACAATAACAAAAAATCAGAAATAGTTGTAAATGAAGTATTATCTAATAGATAGTGAAGAGATATCTTGTGAAGAAATGGGCAGTGAAGAATAATCTCTAAATGAAAAATAAATGTTCATAACAAACATGTAAGTAAGGACTAGAAAAACTATGAACTGTTTCATGAAAAAAAGATTTCTAGGTTATAAACTTTTCAAAAATCTCCTCAAAAATTACAAAAAATTGTATAAACAGTTTTTTGTCAAAATGCAATTTAAAATAAGTATTAATTTTTATTTTATTAAAAACACAGTTTTTTTTTTCAATAAATGGTTATAACTCAGTCAATTTTTACAGTATTAGAGGGTAAAGGAAAAAACTAAATTACAGAGAATCAAAATATTTTTCAACTTTATATTTTTTGTAGCATCTTTACGTTTTGAACAAATCACGAAAACACGTATTAAAGCTGAACTGAACGAGGGTTGAAAAAACACCAACACTTAAAAATCATTACTCGGTAAATTTTTATCGTACAAAAAAGGTAAAAGAATCAAATTTAAGGTATAATAATTTTTTTCTTTTTTTAGTTTTTTTTAGTAAAATTAGTCTTTTTAATTACTATTTATAAAAAGTAATTGTTCACCCCGTAAACAACCCTTAAAGCGATAGGTGTCCTTAAATCTGGGGTAGACTCATCGATTCCTGAATGAGGAAGTATTCGACTACATATATGCCGATTTTCAATGATTCCCTAATTTTTTCTCCTAAATTGTCAATTTTTAATAATTCTGCTTGGCAAAATTGTTAATTTTAACTAATCCTATGTTAGTACAGTAAAATAACTCTATTTTTGTCATTTAGGGGAAATAATTGTGAGATCGACCGAACTCGGGGTGCATGCAATCGAATATTCAATACTTATTTTTTCATTAACCGATGAGTCTACCTCGGATATAAAGTCACTTCTCCTTTTGCTGTGCTGTTAAAGACGCGAAATATTTACTTTTTCGTTAAATTTAAAAAAAACCGCTATAATTTTATCGAAAAATTAAAAAAAATCTGTTTCGCAGATATTAAAAAAGGTTCTCCCTCACCCTCACATCTTTCTTTAAAATTGATATTATATATAGAAATTGAAAAAAACAACTTTTCAAAAATAGCAGGTGCTCTTCTAAATTACTTCAAAAATATTACCTTTTAATTTTATAATGATATCTTAAGGGATTTCTTAAATGACTACAAAAAATTAAAATAATGGGTGCGTCTTTATTTTTTGTAGTCATTTAAAAAAATTTCTTAAGATATCACTGTGAAATTTAGAGATAATATTTTTGAAGTTATTTAGTAAAGCACTTGCTATTTATCAAAATATGTTTTTTAAATTTCTATACTCCATCCGTTTTAAGAAAAAGTTGAAGTTGGAACTAAAATATGGACCTTGAAATGGGATTGGTTTGCACAAATTTGTCAATATTTTAGTTTGAAATTTTGACAAATTTGTGAAAACCAGCCAATCACAGTTCAAGGTCAACATTTTAGTTCTAACTTTAACTCTTTTCTTAAAACGGATGATAGCTGTAATATCAATTTTAAAGAAAGATAGGGGGGACTTCTAGAGTCTACCCTTAACTTTATGTTCGTTTTTTTTGTTTACTTTTACGACAAAATTTGACGCGTTATGATTTTTGTTGTTAAATACAAAGTTGAAAGGTAAATTAATTTTCTGTGATTTAGTTTTTTTACCGAATTTTATTTGATTTGCATTTGATCAACGTAACATTTATGCGAATAGATATTTTTTTGACATGTCCACACGACAAACGTAGTATTGACTATACGTATATTGATTTTAGATTTTATGGTAGATCCAAGATTTGCCGTGGTTGCGTTTGTCAAAACCCTCCGCATCCTCCGCTCCGGGCCATTTTGACAAACGCTTTACTTACTAAAAATATCCCCGTAGACCGGTTCTACTCGGCGAAATGTGTTACTAGAAAGGAGGTGATTCTCCTTCGATGTGAGAGTCTCCTAACACTGACCTAAACTCAACCGGTAGATCTCGAGCAAAATTATACTATTATTATAAAAAAAAAACTTTAAACAATAATTTTAGCAATTAAAAAATATTAATAGCATAAATATAACAAGAAGAAAAATTATTGTTATATAATAATACTTCAACAATCAAAAATTATAAAGATTGTTAGCAATTTCTTTCAAGAAGTCAACTTTATGACTAGCAAATATAAAAACTAAAATATAGATAATAAGAGAATGCCTATAAGAAGATTTGCGCGTAACTAAATCGCGCCTAAATGGCTCGGCGCCTATATGGCCCGCGCCTATTCGGCTGCGCCTAATTGTCCGGCTCCGCTATTACAATCTGGTAAACATTTTTGAGTGTCAAAACAATGCGGCTCGAATTTTTTAATTTTATTATTTTTGGTTGGGAAGTCAGGAAAACATACATATAAAAAATATAATTACTCTCGAGATCGAAAAATACAATTAATTTTGTATTTTATGCACCACAATTTAGTTTTTGTGCTAAAACTCATTTCATTTTGATCGTAAGTCCAAAACTGAGGAAAACAAAAAAATGAGAATTAATTAAATTTTTTTTAAAGACTTTAGACGCATTTTTCTCAGGTCAAACTTTCTGAGCAGTAGCCAGGCAAAGTTCACAAATTTTAAGCAAACGCCACGATCTTCCCTTAACACAACTTTTGAAAAATCATAATCCGATAAATTTTTTTTGCAAATAAAATATCTTTAGTAATTTGTCTATAAAATTAGTGGTTTTTTAATTATTTAACGGCCTCTAAAACGAAAGATGCCCTTAATTCCGGCGTAGGTATATTTATCAATTTTTTTAAACTAACTTATCTATTTTTAAAAATTTGGAGTGAGTATTTTTTGTATTATCCAATCTTGAAGGAAAATAAAATTAAAAACGGCGAGGGTCATATCCAGATCGATTTGACGACTTATGTCCGGTAAGTTCCTATTATTATTGCAAATAGTGAATCAAAACCAAATTTTTCAATTTTGTTGGAATAGCTCACCTTTCAAAAAATGTTGTCTCCCCTACTGTCAATGTCATACAAAAAGTCGTCAGTTACCTGAATTTGCTCCTGTGACAATGGCAGTTTTTCCAAGTAAGCAAGTAGCACTTCTATCCCACGTGGTATTTAATTTTATATATAATTTAGCAAGTACAAAAACACACACAATTATAAAAATCCAAACCAAAACATAATTGATATATTTTTATATTTTTTACCCTAAGTTTGAATGTTTCACTTTTACCCAGTCGCTGAACCCCAACCGCAAAACTCGGTTTTGGCTAATCATGTTTCTAAATATTAATAAAAAGACCAGATTAAACACTTAATGATATGTTTATTATCAAGTTTAATTAGCTGAACCACGAAATAATCGCTTAGATTAGATTAATCCAATGGTGTCCACAATTACGATATTAGATCGTTAAATTGCTACACTCAGGGCCGGGCTATTAAATTTGAGAGCACAGATAAAAAATTCGATTTGCAATATTATCTGAAATTGTTTTTGAAAGTAAATAGTTGTCTCTTGTACAAAAGTAAGCAAATTATTAATAGTATATTATTTTACCACAGAGTAAAGCTTATCGTTAAACGTGAGTGTGAAAAGTGTCACGAGACGTTAATGGGGGAATAAATTCTCAAATTCTATTAAATTTAATTTAAAATATAATTTTAACAAATGTGACAATTTTAACTAATTTGATGGATTGTTCTGAGAATGTGATTAAATTTATGAAACTAATGTGCAACTAAAAAGGTTTTTAGTTTCGTGAGAAGTGACCTGTTAATCCTAGAATTTATTTTTAGTTTCACAGACTACTAAATTAATGATTTCACGCGATTGTCTGTTTTAAGGTCGCCGTAGCGTGCGGAAAGAGCAAAGAACTGAGTTTTTTCCCCCCAGGTAACCAGACGAGATACGTGTAATCATTTTTAATTCTAGAACAGGATTTCAGGATCTCAAAGAAACTCTACTAATTAAATAATGCTAATTCGAAAAATGGGGACATACACATGGAGGTAGAATGAGTACGTTTTTGTTTTAGAAATATTAATAAATGATAGATATTTGTAGTTCGGAGACGACCCCATCTTTCCTCCATATGGGTGTCCCATCCCAATTTAATGTAAATAGAATTTTCACTTTGACATAAAGTTAAAATATTAAAATAATTTACCTGAGTTAGCTCCAGTAACAACTGCAGTTTTTCCGACCAAACACGTTGGGCTTTTATCCCACCCTGTACTTAATTTTATGTATAACTTAAGACTTCCAAAAACACTTGCAAATACCAAAATTATAATTATAACAACCCAAACCGGATGCATCTTTAGTTCTCAGTTTTCTTTGTATACAAAATTAAAACGTAGTTACGATTTTGTTCAAAATGACGCGACTTTTAAATTTTTCCAGACCTCTTCAACCAATAACGTTTCTGAAAAGCCGATTAAATTATATCTGACGAGGTACAAATCAAACTCTATCAACGCATGCTTAAACGAATCTTGAGTTAATTTTCTAAATTATAGATTAATTTGTTCTACTTACTTTTATATTATTCAATCAATAAACGACAGTTTTCCTAACGGATAATTACAATTTATTTAATTTGAAGAATCTTAAATGAATAATTTACACTTTGTCGATACTTTTGCTTCTCGGTATAATGTACCTAAGCATAGACATCATAAAATGAAATTACTATCCAACTGCTATTAAAATAATTTAATATTATAAGCCTTAATATTATATCCTTAATCACAGCGTATCTTTTAATAAAGTTAATGCGTTTCATTACAATAATATAATATAATCATTTAATAATACGTATCCCCTAATGTAGTATTAAATAGAAAACACCCATAAACGTTCAAAAAATAAGGGATTCATGAATTTACTTTTTAACTTTGTAAACAAAGTTTATGATTTTTCCTAAACTTTTTCTTGACATATTAAATTTTCGTGTTTCGTGTGAAACTTGAAACATTTGTTTGGGCCAGAATATATTATTTACCCAATTAGGAATGAATAATTTATTAAGCCTTGTTAACCTTTCGATAGAAAATACATAATTATTTAATACAGTTGTCCCCATTTAATTTGTTATTCACAAAAAAACTAGGTAAATATCTACATTAAAAATGAAAAAATTTGAGACATTTACAAACTGTCTTTTGGCACTATTTGCCAGAAATTTTTTGATGTAAATCTATATGTAATAGATGACTAGAAATTTATTGAACAGAAGCTTTGAATCTTTGAAAAAGTAACATTCAATTTTGCAAAGAAAAACTCCTAATTTACTTAGTTGACATTTTGTCCTCAGAGACAACTTCGACAGAGACGTCCCTGGTTTTTCTGCCACAGTACATACATTCTTAATAAAAAACAATTTTAAAAATTAAAATTTTTGGGCGACGCTTTCTAGCGTAAACTAGAAACTTTATTTTGTAGATGAAAATCGAAAATTGATTTAATTCATTAAAGAAAATGAAGGTAAAATCAAACTGACTTGCGGCATCATACTCGTACTCATACTAATTTTCGAATAAAAGTTTCGAATTTTTGTTAAAAAATATCTTAGGGAACTCCATAATAAAATTTTGAAATTGTAAATATACGTAGCGGTCATAAGTATGGTTGCACTTAGTTTTTTTGTAATAACTTTTTTAAATTTCAAAGAAATTTTCCTAAATTTTCAAAATTTATTTTTTAAATACCTTGGAATTATAACACATAATTAAAATTATTTGGAAAATTTTATAAACAAGTAAAAATTTAAAAATCACAAAATAGGAAATATTTGCTTATAATAAAGTATTATTAAAAGCACTTAAAACAAAATTTAAAGTACTTTATTGAAAATATAAAGATTAAAAACAATTAATACTTTGTTGCATAACCTTTTGCGGGTATAACTGCTTTGCATCGAGAAGGCATAGAGTCAACAAGCTTACTAAACGCTCCAATGGAATCTTTTGCCATTCTCTCCTTAAAGCTTCTCATAACTAACTCCTATTTTGGTATGTCCCACTTCTAATTTGTCGCTCGAGCTCTTCCCACAAATGCTCTATAGGATTTAAGTCAGAAGACTGACTAGGCCACTCAAGTAGGCGGATATTAGCCTTCGCCATGTAACCTTTAACATGCTTTGAAGCATATTTCGGGTCATTATCTTGCTGAAACATCCAGCCGCGTGGCATTATTCTCTTCCCATGTGGTAGCATGTGATCTTTTAATATGTCAGCATACGTAAACCGATCCATAATACCATCGATTAAGTGTATAGGTCCAACACCATCACGGGAAAAGCAGCCCCACACCATGACACTTCCACCGCCGTGTTTTACAGTGGGAACCTGATACTTAACATCATATCTTTTATTTACTGGACGTCGAATATACTTAATACCATCAGAAGAAAACAAATTATATTTGCTCTCATCGCTCTAAAGAATTTTAGACCATTCTTGAACTCCCCAGTTTAAGTGATCTTTGGCAAATTTTAATCGGGCTATCCGATTCTTCTTCAAAATTATTGGTTTCTTAGAAGGACGCTTACCAAATAGTCCAGCTGACTTCAGTCGACGTTTCACTGTCGAAACACTAATATTATCTTCGCGATTCTCGTTAAAATCACGGACAATTTCGGTAGCCGAGGATTTTTTACCGCATCACGAACGATCATTTTATCTTCCCGTCCGGTTGTTTTCGTGGTCGCCCGGTTCTTGGTCGATTGGCCACTGATCCATATTGGTTTATTTTACGGATCCAACGACCTATAGTTTGATTTGGTATACCAAATTTGCGTTTGCTGTCCTTAAAGAGTCTCCATTTTCAATGATTTCAAAATCGCATTTTCAGATCTTCGGAATATTCTTTCGTCTTTACCATAATTCTTACTGTTGAAGCAACTACTCTAACAAGTTTATTTCGAAAAATTAATTTTATTTACAGTTTTGACGTTTTAAAGAATATGCCACTTTACTTTTGGACACTGAATAAGAAATAATTATATTTTTATTCTGTTCACGTTATTACCAACATTAAATTTTATACGTCAAAATCTGTATTAGCCTATTTACTTTTAGGAATGATACAACATTTTGCAAAATAAGTTTTGCTTTTATTAATTTTTGTTAAAAAAATTGAGTGCAACCATATTTATGAGCGCTACTGTATTTATAGTTAAAAATTTTATTTTTGTGACGCTCTATGTGTTCGTCAAAGCTAATTTTTGCTGGCAGCGAAAGCTATGGTTATGTGCTAAGAAGTAATACTTGCTTTCTCATGGATAAATGAAACAAATATTGAACTGCATGAGTAACGAATGTCCGACATAAGAAATATGAGCATGAAATAAATCAATGTCAATGAGTTGATTGATGTTTATTAAAACGATAATATAACAATTTTATCTAATTGCGACTAATACTACTAAAATAACTATTAAAATAAAAGGAATTCTTATCTCGGTTGTAACGAAACTCGTTTCACATTATTTGAACTTATATCGTTAATTAAGAAATTTCCTTGTGTACCTTATATTGATTTCGATACCTGAGTATTATCCTCATTATCTACCGTATCTGCAAGACATCATCAAGTCAACTTAAGACCGCACCGCAACAAAGTGCGAAGTCCAGGGACCATTAACTGGTAATTGGCGTAAGTCGTTTAATTGTTGTATAAAAAGTTTTGTTTGTGTTTTCTTTTACATTTTAGGCTAAGTTTTAATTTTTGTTGCATTTTAGTTAAGGTTTTAAGTTTTGTAAAAGTTGTAAATATATTATTCTCTTTCAACTTAATTGCGTATTAATTATTACGTAATTGCAATTAATCTAGAACCTCGCGTGGCCCACTACCGTTGATTTCTCCGAACGCTAGCAGGAGTATCTCTGGCTTTTCAGCATGTTTCACGGCCTTTAGTAAGATCGCAGCAACTGCCATTTGCAATGTAATTTCAATCGAAACCTAGAATAATTGACTCTCGAGCAATTCACTACACTTTCACAAATTCTGCTCGTTATTGGAAAAAGTTTTAGTTGAAAATAAAGTTGTTGAAACCAAGTCAAATATGCTTAAACAAAAAAAAATATTTGACGTAACTACATTATATTTATATTTAATTCAAATTTTTTTAAAAAAATTTTTTAAAATTTTATTTGTGAGCTTTCAGCAATGGTTACTGCTGTCATCAGACATTTAATAATGATGACAGCAGTAACCATTGCTGAAATCTCACAAATAATGTATCGTTTTATTGTTCATTTAACCTTATAATTTAAAAAAATTTGGTGGTTTCCCTTTGCCATCTTCACAGTCCAAAGATTAATATCGGACCTTTGATCACAGCAGCGAATTCAAAGCGACCAGGTCTTAAACCGCGATCTTTCGCTTTCTAGTCGGCCGGTGTATACTTTACGCCATACTGCTGGTATATAACCTCAAAATTAAGTTCATAATTTTCTATGCAGCTTGCGCCTCTATCTCCTTCCTCCGCTTTCTGCCCCTCCCTCCCACACCTTTCCACTCACTCACCCCCATATCCCTCAAATCCCACGACACCTGTTCCCACCCTTTAATTCGCGGTCAACCCTGTTTCTTATTCTCACTTGGCTTGGTATAATTTATGTCATCGTTCTCAAGAAAACCAAAGCGCTATACTAAACCTTACTTATAATCTGTAAACATTGAATGTTTTGCCTTTCAGCAGTGTGGCAATGGAGGAAGAGTGATTCACACCCCAGGTTTGTGCAGTTTATTTTTATTAGTAATTAATTGAAGATATCAACATAACCGATCTAGAAAAAATCTCTAGAAAAACTAATTAATCATAACTTTAACAAGTCACACTCAAGTAACTAATATTTCAATTAGCCCAAATTATAAACCAAAGTTGTTTAAGACCGGGGTCTGAGGGTGTGGAGCACCTCCCCCAGGTACACTCAAACTGTGATAGATAAATTTTCAAACTTATGATTATCAGTATTAAGCGATAATGGTGAAAGTTTTTAGTCCAAAAAATATAAAGCAGTGACCAAGAATCAGGGGGGGGAGGATGAATTCCCCCCAGTATAATATGTCATCGTTCTCAAGAAAACCAAAGCGCTATACTAAACCCTACTTATAATCTGTAAACATTGAATGTTTTACCTTTCAGCAGTGAGGCACTGGAAGGTGTTCCACACCCCCCAGACCCCCCGGTTTGTGCAGTTTATTTTTTATTAGTAATTGATTGAAAATATCAACATAACCGATCTAGAAAAAATATCTAGAAAAACTAATTAATCATAACTTTAACAAGTCACACTCAAGTAACTAATATTCCAATTAGCCCAAATTATAAACCAAAGTTGTAGAGACCGGGGGGTCTGGGGGGTGTGGAGCACCCCCCAGGTACACTCAAACTGTGATAGATAAATTTGCAAACTTATGGTTATCAGTATTAAGCGATAATGGTGAAAGTTTTTAGTACAAAAAATATAAAGCAGTGACCAAGAATCAGGGGGATGAATTCCCCCAGTATAATATGTCATCGTTCTCAAGAAAACCAAAGCGCTATACTAAACCCTACTTATAATCTGTAAACATTGAATGTTTTACCTTTCAGCAGTGAGGCACTGGAGGGTGTTCCACACCCCCCAGACCCCCCGGTTTGTGCAGTTTATTTTTTATTAGTAATAAATTGAAGATATCAGCATAACCGATCTAGAAAAAATCTCTAAAAAATAATTAATCCTAACTTTAACAAGTCACACTCAAGTAACTAATATTTCAATTAGCCCAAATTATAAACCAAAGTTGTAGAAACCGGTGGGTCTGGGGGGTGTGGAGCACCCCCCAGGTACACTCAAACTGTGATAGATAAATTTGCAAACTTATGGTTATCAGTATTAAGCGATAATGGTGAAAGTTTTTAGCACAAAAAATATAAAGCAGTGACCAAGAATCAGGGGGGGGGATGATGAATTTCTCCCAGTATGATATGTCATCGTTCTCAAGAAAACCAAAGCGATATAATAAACTCTACTCATAATCTGTAAACATTGAATATTTTACTTTTCAGCAGTGAGGCACTGGAGGGTGTTCCACACCCCCCAGACCCCCCGGTTTGTGCAGTTTATTTTTTATTAGTAATAAATTGAAGATATCAGCATAACCGATCTAGAATAATATCTAGAAAAACTAATTTTTCTGAGAGAACCAACAAATCTTCTGATAATCAAGGGCGATCCAAATATTTCATTTAAACAGATCATAATTTCACCCGCTGCATGTCTCAAAAATCTCATTTCGGGGCCGGGTAAGAAACCCGTCATTCGATTTTGACCACTTTTAAAATGGATTATGAAAGATGAGGGTCTAATTAACATACAAAAAATTAAATTTGCGGACAGCATACACATTTTTGAAAAAAACGGTTTTAAAAATTTATTAACTGTGCAATTTACTCATAGGCTCTTTTGAAGTGTAACTCCGTCCATCGAAATTAAAATAGGTTGTAGCGACAGTAAAGATACCAGAATCTCGGTTTTTACAACGAATTATGAAGGTGAGGGTTTAATTAACTAATAAAAAAATTAAATTTGTCATCGGACAACAAATTTCGGAAAAATTCGCTTTTTGTGTGAATCCGACTTTTGGCGTAGTTTTATTTATCAAAACCCACTTTTCGCACCGCGCTCCGCTCCGCTCCGGGCACTACAAGCGGTTTTGATAAGCGCTTTACTTACTTAAAACATCCCCAAGACGATCCAACTCGAAAAGGTGTGGATGTTGACGCGACGGATATCAGGGAGCCAATGGTATCTCCCACCACTAGTCACTGTTAACCCAGGTGCACCACGTGAACTGGTGATAGAATGGCCACTTTAATGACGTAATACCTCGCAATAATACACTTACCATGTATTTCTTATGGGAAAATTCTAATTTTCAAATTTGAATTGCGGCCTTATTAGAACTCCGACTAAATTCATCCTCACCTTAAATGATTCGTATTGTTATGCTCTTTCGTTTAATTAAGCCATTTTTATAGGAAAAAGTGTACTTTAGAAGACGGATTTCTTACCTCGACCCCTCATTTCTGACGATTCGATTTTTCTGGTGTCTTCTTTGGTTAGAACCCAATTTTCGCTTCCATAGAGCAGAGCACGTACAGCCATCACTTCATAAAATTTTATTTTTGTTTCTTTAATTGTATCCTTGAGATACCTCTTTATTGTTCCGCACATAATTATGATTAAATCTTTCCGGTTTAACCACAAAGTCATTTTGTTTGTTGTAGGAGATATCGTAGCCCAAATACTTAAAATGGTTGACTTGTTCAATCATTAAACAAATAAACAACAATTTAAACAACCAAATCATTAAACAATTATTTTTCACTGAAAACATCTTCTGGATACTATACGACCTTGGGGATTCCACGCGAGGATAGAAAGAGAGCAGATCGGGTGACTTTGACACCTTGGTCGAAAGGGAGAGCCTTGGTGGTAGAAAACGACGTGTAAGGATTAACCTGACTTCTAGTCACTTGCCATTTCTTGCAAAATGGCCAATTCGACAACGATAAAAGATGAAATTTTGAACCGTAGTGAACATAAAAAAAAACCTCACTATGATTCTTAAAATTTGCTTAGAGACAACTAATTTTTGGGGTAATAATATAATTGCTACCCAAACTAATCAGTATTCTTTTTGGTGAGATGGCTTCGCCATTCTTTTTTAAAATTTATTAGATCGATTATTTGTTTTTCCATGAGAAACAGAACTTCAGTCTTTTTTTAACCATTTGGAGACCATACCGTTTTATCCAACTGTTGGATGATGTCTTACCAACATCATCAAACGAAATATTCCAAAAAAAGAACCCAAAACTGATGGTTTTCTAGTAAGCTTGCAATCTTCAACTTTAGGTCTTCTTCATCAGTAAGATCAGCAGAGTCCCTTTTCATGGCTGTGGATATTTTAATTGCTGCAGTTTGGTGTTATACATTTTTCACCAGTTTCTGTCAAGGTTAGATGGTATTCCGTTAATTTGCTCCTCCGTTTAATTGTCTGTTGAAGAGGTTGTGTATGTGAAAGAATTATGTTCAAAAATTGATCTTCCAAATCTATTCTCCATCGACTTAGCTTATTAATTTCTTCCAGTGATTCTTTTTGCTGAATTTTATTTCTTGCGTGTCCTTTCCTCTCTTCTTTTGCTTTCTTTCTGGTTTAATATTAACCCCTTTTGGGAAGGGGGAACGATTTGAATAATATGGTAAATCCTAATCGAATTTTCTAATTTTTGCAATCTGTGCAGTATAATTTTGAAATCGTATTCAGTGGACAGTCGGTTAAATTAAAAAAAATACAAAAATTTATAATTTTATTTATTTTCGTTAATTATAATCATGCTTGACCAAGGTCCACATTTTAGATCAGAGACGGCAATTTTGAAAAAGTCGCGCAAGAAAGTCATCTCGTAAA
The DNA here is from genome assembly GCA_036346125.1 of Lycocerus yunnanus. Taxonomy (NCBI): domain Eukaryota; kingdom Metazoa; phylum Arthropoda; class Insecta; order Coleoptera; family Cantharidae; genus Lycocerus; species Lycocerus yunnanus. Next base: position 4,384,641 of record JARFIX010000005.1, on the reverse strand, counting down.
TATTTTCATTTACAGATTCCACATCACCTAATTGATGATATTTGTTCCATCCACTTCCGTATAATTTCTCATTGTCTGAAAATAGAACACATCAAATTAGAGCGCAAAACTACCGCAAAATGGATACTTACCCAACCAAGCAATAGTGTGCGGTTTCCACAGGCTACTTTGGCAACATTTACATCCAACGAATCAAAATCAACAACATGAGGGGATCCCATAACAGAAACAGTATTATCTTCATCTTTTTTTAAGCCCAATTGACCATTTCCATTCCATCCCCAAGTGTAAAGATCGCCTTCGGCACTAATAGCACACGAATGCCAACCTCCAGCAGCAATTTTTATAATTTTGATTCCGGCCAAATCGCGTATCAGTTTTGGTTCTGATTGATCATCCAAATCACCGTGTCCTAATTGACCTCGACTAAAAACAGCAACTTAACCCTGACTTTAAAAAAGTTAAAATGATCTCACCTTCCTGTTCCAAAACTATAAACATCGCCATTTTTGTCCAAAACCAAACAGTGTTCAGAACCAAGGCAAATATCTACAACATTTTCGTTCTCAAAGTCCAACTTATTCGGCAAATTGAAAAGTTTCCCCTGTTCTGATAGAGCTACGCAAATATTTTTGCCTGCCGAAATTTTTACGATTTTATCACAGCTTTCATCGGCAAACAAATTCAATACAGGAAGAGGCATCCGCAATTCTTGGTTTAAATCAATTTTGTATAATTCTCCATTTTTATTCAGAAAGATTATTAAATTTTCGTTGCATGCAATCTGCGTTGCGTCGACGACCGAAGGAAGAATTTGTCTACCATTTGGCCCATATAAAATTATCGAATGGTTGTCGCTGAGAGCGATATTGTATGTGTGACTCAGTTCTAAATTCGTAATGTTTTCGAACTGTGCTTCGCTGAACTGTTTAATAATTAAATTTTGACATTGACGAAATTGCCCGTACAAATTAAAACCGCTAGAGAAAATTCTCATACTTATTCGCTATTGATTAATAATAGTTAGTGGCTGTCTGGTTGCCTAATGGTAAATATCGTTGAATGAATCGTCTCTCTGTGAAAGTAACTTGGTGGCTTATCTAAGCTGGAGTAATATTGCAAAGTGTTATTTAAAATGGTGAGAAATTATTTGGCGATTATTTTTAACATTTAAAAATTATTACATTAAAATATTTAACCTAATTTATATTTTTTATTGTAATGTTGACGTTTAAATATTAACAGTTACCATAGCAACACACATAACACAACCTCACACCGGCAATTGACATAATCATACTGACGATATTGAGCATGCGCGAAGCGCAGTCTAATTTAAAATTTGTTATTGTAGGGATTGCTTTCAATTTTGAAGAAATTTCGATCCGCTCCCGAAAAGGATTTGAGATTATTGTTATTGGGTTTGGATAATGCAGGAAAAACGACCATTTTGAAAACTTTAGCCTCGGAGGATATTACGCACATAACACCCACGGCTGGATTTAACATCAAGTCTGTTATTTCGGAAGGATTTAAATTAAATGTTTGGGATATTGGTGGACAGAGAAAAATCAGACCGTATTGGAAAAATTATTTTGAAAATACCGACGTTTTGGTAAATGGAGGTACAATTTTGGTTAGCAAACTCCTGACAGTGATTTTGTTTCAGATATACGTCGTTGATTCGTCTGACAAAAAACGTTTAGAAGAAACTGGTTTGGAACTCTATGAGTTATTGGAGACGAAAAATTGATTAACGTCCGTTACTAGTTTATGCCAATAAACAAGATCTTCCAGATTCTTTAACAGCTTCGAATATAGCAGAAGCATTGGGTTTATCGACTATCAAGGACAGAGCATGGCAAATTCAAGCTTGCACTGCATCACAAGGTTTTGGTGTTAGAGAAGGAATGGAATGGGTTTGCAAAAGTATTAAGAAAAAATAGAATATTGTATTTTTGATAAATGTGATCAATTAACTTATCCGTCCACCTTACATTTAGCAAATTTATATTGATTAATTATTAATACTTGCACTTTATACTTAGATCAAATTTTACTGTTAATTGATAAAATTTTATATCTCTAGAATAAAAATTTGTATATTTAAATAGATCCCGGTATTTTTGTTATTTATTTTTCTTTTGGTAATAATATTTAGCCGACTGATCCGTTTTTAAATCAATATTTTAAAACCAGCTTCCTACACTCAAACAAATCCATTCTTACCAGGTAGAATATCGTTCTTGAAATTGACCCAATCATTCAACGTTCTTAATTTAAGAATGTCGCACACTTAACTAACATTGCAGAAAGCAATCAGTAATTTAATATTCTAATAAATTAAGAATAATTTATTTGAATTTAAGAACGATGCCATGATTGAGTCGATTTCTAAGTGAAAAAAAAATATTTTCTTCTAATTTTCTGCATTAAAATTTTAAAGCTTTGCTGGTCTTAGATTAACTATGAAAGAAAATATAAAATATGAAAGTTTTTAAAGCTTCCTATTGATTTTAGGGTTGGATCCAATATTTGTCGTGGTTGCGTTTGTCAAAACCTTTACTTACTAAAAATATCCTCTTAGACCGCTCCAATCGGTAAAGTGTCCTACTAGAAAGGGGGGAATCTCTCTCGATGTGAGAGTTTCTTAAGACTGACCTAAACTCGACCGGTGGATCTCTAACAAAATTATACTATAATATTAATATAAAAAGAACTTCCGATAATAATTTTATTAATTAAATTGTAAGGCTCACTGTAAGACTTAAGCCCTAAATTTTTCTAATAGGTGAAATTGTTCTGGGTTAAATTAATGGGGTCAAAATTACCTGGTGACCAAATTACCAGAAGTAAAATTACCGGAAATAAAATTACTGGGAGTCAAATTACCGGCTACGATCATTTTGGCATGCAACATTTGCTTATTGATGCGCTATTTGATGAACTATAACCTAAAAAACTAATACAGTATGTCAAATTAAAATATGACAAGATTACTGTACAGTGACGGATAGTCCTTCAAATAAATCAAATTAAATAATCATGAATTTAAATAAAAATCTCTTAATCTAATAAAAATCTTTGGCTGCAAACAAGCCATTCTTAGAATTCGAACTACGGTGCTATTTCTATTCAAAGCTAAAAATTAAAAAAAATTTAATTCAAAAAGCATTTGATAGTTCTCTAAAGATAGTGAGGCAACGATTTATTCATTTGAAAGCAGTAAAAAGCGATGTTACTCAAAACTCGATTGTCAGCTGTTTCTCTTTTATGCAAACGGGTTGGTTCCTTCTGATTCTGGAGCAAACATCTAAAGCACGTTCTAATTCGATTCGGATTGAAAGATCCTCCCCCCTTTCTTGAATGAGGTTTCCAAGGCTCAATAAGATTATGCAAACTAGCACCAGAATTATAATGCAACTCACACAACGCAGGTGCATTTATTGTGCAAATTTATGATTTAAATTGTTTTGAAAATTTCTTTAGATCACTTAAAGGCAATGAACTTGTAAATTTTTTTTCATGTGGTTCTTCTTCTTCTTCAGCCTGCATTCGTCTACTCCTGGACATAGGGCTTTCTCAGTTCCATGCAAACCTTTCTCTAAAAATTGGTTTGGTTCTTCTGAAATGTTTTGGTAGTTACACACCTTGCTTGCCAAACGTGTTGGCACGGAAGACGGTCAGAAGAAATTTCTCATCTCGCCCGGATTCCAACCGAGGTGCTAGGTTTAGTAGTTGACGCACTTAAGCGCCAGGCCGCGACCGTCTTCTTCGTGTAGTTAGGGGGTACTAACTTCATTTTTACCTTGGTCTCTAAAACTATTTCAAAACACCAAAATGAGTTTAAAGTGGAAATAACATTTAGATGAAGTACGCAGATTAATTTTGCTGTGCTTGGGAAAAGGGTGGGTATAGAATATTCTCAGCTCAGTGCCGCAGTCAAGTTTTTTCTTAAGAAGACTTCTTCTTCTCTCGGTGCCCATCCGCTTCGGATGTTAGAGTCAACTTAGCTGAAGCCAAGCTGACTTTACTAGGGAATATAATTACTGGGGTGGTTTCCCATTGCCTTCCCCATGGCCCACAGATTGATATTGGACCTTTGATCACAGCAGTGTATCAGTGACTTGAAGAAGAAGAAGAAGAAGACTACTCACGATTTATGAAAACTTTTTATTTACTCCTTTATAAATTAATTTTTAAGGACATATTATGTATTTTAAAAGCAATTATTTTGGGGGGGAGGTCGAGAGGCCTATTTGAAAAGTTTACTATTAGACGAAGGAAGCCAAGAGATATGGGAGACCTGGATAAGAAACCTCTGCTGGAATTAATGGATGCATACCGACGGGGACGACTTAGACCAGCAAAACTGATCTTGGGATACGACAGATATGAGTCGACGAAGGAAGCGAAGAAAAAACCGACAAGAGTCGATCAACCCTGATTGTTATTTTCCCCATTTTCGTTTAAATTATCTTCTTCTTCAACTTAGTTTAGGCCTTAGGCCTATTATTTCCAGCTCCTTGTGATATGGAGCGCCAGATTACTTTCCATCTCTTTGGTAGTCTTCCCGAGAGTCTTTTAAGTTATGAATGATAATAATGCAATATACGCATAGAAAATGAAAATTTGCGGTCGGTCAAATTTTGAAGAAAAACGGCAATGAAGGTATGAGATCATTATATTGTTGCCTTCATTTCCTGGTTTATTCGTACCTCCAAAGTAACCTCGTCCATCAAAAATTAAATTTTAGTGTATTTTATATTTATAATGCATTTGTTGATGGTTGATGACGCCTTCAGCGTTGTCCACTACAAAAAATATCTTTAAAGTGTATACTCGAAATTATGGGTCCTTAACGCGACGAATGCTTGGGAGGGATTTACACCTCACCGGGCTATGAGTGGGAGAGTGCCAACAGATTAATTATTATTACGTAATATTGTTCAATAATTATCTTACGCGTGTTTACTATTACGGAATTTCGTGAACTTTAATGTTGATTTGTGGTCTTAAAATAGGACCTACCAAATTATCCTCATCTTATAAGTTTTATAAAATGTCCTCTTTCGTTTGGTGAAGATATTTTTATAGGAAAATTGCAGTTACGAGTCAGGGTTTATCGACATTTGCCGAAAAACCGAGCAAAATTTACAAAATAATCTAAGTAAAAATTAATTCAGACAAATAAAATTTATTGTATAAAAAATTTTAATTAATTATTTGGTAACAGTAAAACTACTGACGGATTTCTGTTTTACAGATAATCTCATTTTCTGCGCATTTCTAAATTTTACCAAATATTAAACTAAAATTCTATCTTTAAAATTAAAAAAATGTAATTAACTAAAAGTATCATTTTGTAACAGTAGCCGACTGACGGATTCCTGTTTTTACAGAAAATTTCATTTTTGCGCACTTCTAAATTTTACCAATAAATAGACTAAAATTCTATCGTTTTAAAATTAAAAAAAATTTTTAATTAATTATAAAGTATCATTTTGTAACAGTAACCGATTGACGGATACCAATTTTTACAGAAAATTCCATATTTGCGCACTTCTAAATTTTACCAAATATTAAACTAAAATTCACTTTTTAAAATGATAAAAAAAATTTAATTAATTATAAAGTATCATTTTGTAACAGTAACCGAATGACGGATTTCTGTTCTTATAAAAATTCCCATTTTTTGCGCACTTCTAAATTTAACCAAATAATAGACTAAAATTCTATCTTATTCATATTAAAAAAAATTGAATTAACTAAAAAGTATCATTTTGTAACTGTAACCGACTAACGGATTCCTGTTTTTACAAAAAATTCTATTTCTACATACTTCTACATTTTACCAAATAATAGACTTAAATTCTATCTTTTAAAATTAAAAAAATTTTAATTAATTTTAAAGTATCACTTTGTAACAGTAACCGACTGACGGATTTCTGTTTTAACAGAAAATTCTATTTCTACATACTTCTACATTTTACCAAATAATAGACTTAAATTCTATCTTTTAAAATTAAAAAAATTTTAATTAACTTTAAAGTATCACTTTGTAACAGTAACCGACTGACGGTTTTCTGTTTTAATAGTTGGTTTCATCCCCTTTAATTTCTAAAATTGGCAACCACGTGGTCTTTTCTATTTTCTTTGAAATTTTTTTGGGTGATGTTAGGGCGGGTATTTTTCCTTAGAATATGCCCAAGATATTGCAGTTTCTCTTTTCTTCAATTCTTTTTTATTTGTATTCTTTAAAGGATCTCCACATTGGTTATTCTATCTGTCCAAAAACTCTGAGAATTCGTCTCTAGACCCACATTTCGAACGCTTCTATTTTGTCCAAACTTCTTTAATTTAACTTCCATGCTTTTAATCCGTAGAAAAGACCGCAAAGACATAGCATTTCACCATTCTGATTTTTAGGTCCAGGCTCAGTTCTGGATTGCAGACACCCGTCTCATGTTCATCAAGACGTTTTTTGCTTTGCCGATCCTTCTTTTTATTTCCTCTGTATAGTCGTATCCATCATTCATCAGTGTGCCCCAAATGTTCATATTTATGAACTCTTTTATTCTTTTCTGTCGTATATAGGGAACTTGGTTGTTACTGTTTCTTTTGAGATTTAACCATCCTCTGGAGGTTTTCAATGTTTACTGCAAGGATCACAGTATCGTCAGCATACATATCCGATATTGTTAATGGGTCGTCCATTTACTTTTATACTTGCCCAGAATACATCCCTGTATTCTGTCATCTACTCTTTCTTCCCGTGCTTCCTTAGTGTTTCAACAGTCTATTGCTTGGTTCAATCACTTTTGCTTAAAGGATATCAATTTGTCATCCACGTCTTCTGTGTTTTGTTAGTTGGTTTCTTTGAAATTTTTATTTATTTATTTTTCAAACGTTCTTTTAATATCTGTGTTCTTAGTAGTGTCGTGTCTAACTGTGTTGGTCCGTAACTGGTAGCAATCTTCTTTAGTTTAATTTGTAACTTGAATTTGAAAAAAGTTGTGGGTTTTCCTGGTTCATACATCTTCGTACGTTCCATGTTTTAATTTTCATTACTGACCCGGGATTCTTAACACCCTCTGATCACTTAAGACCTGGCAGGGACTGAGGGCCTTATAATTTAAATTTTCAGCCATGATAATAAATTGTACTAGGGATAATAATGAGCTGGTTTCTCGTTGCTTTCTTCATCGCAGAATCATAGCCTTTCTGTTGATTAAACTCTGCCTATGGTTATCTGTTATGCGCTTTACCGACATCATTTGTCTTTGGCTGCATATTAGCACTAATGCTGCTGCTGCCCAAAATCAGGTTGTTTTGCCATATCTAGCTACCCTCACTTAGTTTAGCCTGCAGGTCAATGCAGTTGCCTGTGGCACTAGAAGCCATAGGTGGAATTGGGAATTCTGAAAGGACCAGTTACCATCAACCATCTTCTGTCTGTGACACTTGATGTGAGCTTGATGTGAGTTGTGAGAAAAAGTGCTACCTCTTGACTGTAGCCCTACATTCATAAATAAGTACATAAGTTAAATAACATAAGTAAATAAACAATTATATATATAAACAATAATTATCTATGTATAATTATGTGATATTAATAAACTTATAAATAAGTTTCACCCAAGCTGTTTATAATAGCACTGGAGAATTTGTTTAGAGAACTACAGTGGGACGACAAAGGCGTACCCATAGATGGGGAAAAATTAAACCACTTACGATTTGCTGACGACGTGATTCTAATATTCCACAAAAAGAAGAACTACGACTGATATTGACAATTAAATGAACGTTCCAAACAGATAGGCCTATAAATAAATAATACAAAAATTAAATAAATGACGAATGATCCTGCAGAAGGCGAACTAGGCATGGAACAATTAAACGCCGGAGATTTAACAGTTGAAAAGGTGGACTCCTAATATATCTGGGTCAAAAATCATTATGTCAAAGAAAAATTTAAAAGCCGATCTGAGCAGAAGAATCACGCTAGCATGGGCAGTATTTGGAAACTGCACCAGGTCTTAAAATCTTCCATACCAAACACCTCAAAGCACGAACTTTCGACCAGTACATTCTACCGGTACTAACATATGGAACTGAAACTTGGGCTCTAAACAATAGTATAATAACAAAATTTCAAGTTGTGCAGAGAGCTATGGAGAGACGTATGATTGGAGTCACACTGCAAGATCAAACACCCAACATAGAAATCCGAAATACATCCAAGGTAACGGATGTAATAAATCGAATATGCAGATTGAGATGGAACTGGGAGGCCATATCCTAGAACACAGGAAAATCGTGGATACGACGAATAATAAATGGGGACCTCGACCAAAGAAGAAGCATAGGATGACCACAGACGAGATGGACTGATGATCTGAAAAGATTTGTGGGCGCGACTAGATCCAAAGAGCAGGAATAGAGAAGAGTGGCGTATTATGGAGGAGGCTTATGTCCAACGATGGATGATATAGCTGTGATGATGATGATATTAATTATATATATTTCGGGCTTCCTTATGTAAGGATACAACCAAGGTCGTTTACCCGTCCCTCAAGAGGGTACTCTAGCAATTAATATCTCAAAGATGTTGCAAGTATCTTGTGAGAGGACCACCGTCTTTACGTGCCTTCGAAGCACGGAGACGGCATTACAAAGTGAACCCTACCCGGATGCGAACCGGGAGTCCTACTTAGCAGTTCATCGCGCTAACAACCATGCCAATGACCGTCTCAATGATATTAATTAAATATAACATAAAGTAAGATTTGTAATGTAATCCCTTAAAATAGTTATTTATGTATCAAGGGCATTATGACGATGTTTATGTCGAGGGCAAACAGTTTAAAGGTCGAGGGTCACTAGGCGAGAGTTTTAAGTTACTCAAAGCGTAATCATCGAGTAATGCCCGTGTTCCATACAACGTTTTATATTGCACCGCATTTGAATTTATGACCATTTAAAAATTTATAAATATTTAATTTGATTTTGAAAAATTTTCCCTAGTTTGCGGTGGCTTGTATCTATGACAATTTGTTTGAGAGAACATAATAAGCGGGCATAATATAGAGGCTAGCTAAAAATGAGCATAAACAAATCGATATGATTAAAAATTTTAATTCAAAGCATTGATAGAACTTTATTACCGAAAATCACCAGTGCATATATAGCACGTGACTGTTGTTTTTTTAATACAGTTAATTACTCTAGTTTATAAACGGCTAAGTTTTACAACATAATAACGATTCATCTGCAATATAACTAATGTAACACTATTTAAATAATTCACACGTACGCATTACTAGATAGTAACTGTCCCATCTTATATACGTCATCCAAGCAAAATCACACAATAATCGCCATATATTAAAATCCTAAAAACAGTAAGTTTGCTAGATATGTAATTGTCTTATATATTTATTATCAAAGTATTAAAATTACCATCAGTTTAAAGTATACTACGAGGTTTGTTTTACAAAATCTCATATTGCCGTTCAAACTTTTATAGCAATTAATAGACACATATTTAAAATTTATAAATTTAATTATTGAAAATATCATTTATAACAGAACGACTGACGGATCCTTGTTTTACAGAATCTATATTATTCTGTTAACATTACACATCTTCCAAATAAAATTAAAATAATAGAGTAAACTTCTATAGCAAAATCAACAAAATTCTAATTAATGTAAACGTGCACTTTTGTAAATCAGTAACCAAGATTGACGAATCTTTTTAAAGAATCACATGTTTGATTTTAAATATTAATATTAGACTAAAATTCACTAATGTAAAAAATTTAACAAATATTTTGTAACAGTAAACTACTGACGGATTCTGTTTTACAATAAATCTCATTTTGCGCATTCAAATTTTACAAATAATTAGACTAAAATTCTATTTAAAATTTTATAAAAAAATTATTTAATTAATTGAACAATATCATTTTATAACAGCAACCGATTGACAGATCCTTGTTTTTACAGAAATTTTTATTTTTTTCACACTTCTAAATTTGACCAAATAATAGAGTAAAATTCTATCTTTTTAAAATAAAAAAAAATTTAATTATAAAGTATCATTTTGTAACAGTAACCGATTGACGGATTCCTGTTTTTACAGAAAATCCCATTTTTGCGCATTTCTAAATTTTACCAAATATTAGACTAAAATTCACTTTATAAAATGATAAAAAAATTTTAATTAATTATTTTATAACAGTAAACCTACTGACGGATTTCTGTTTCTACAGATAATCAAATTTTTTGCGCACTTCCAAATTTTACCAAATATTAGACTAAAATTCTATCTTTTAAAATAAAAAATTTAATTTACTAAAAAGTATCATTTTGTAACAGTAACCGACTGACGGATTCCTGTTTTTACAGAAAATTCTATTTTTGCTCACTTCTAAATTTTACCAAATAATAGACTAAAATTCTATCTTTTTAAAATTAAAAAATAATTTAATTAATTATAAAGCATCATTTTGTAACAGTAACCGACTGACGGATTCCTTTTTTTACAGATAATCCCATTTTTGCTCACTTCTAAATTTTACCAAATAATAGTCTAAAATTCTATATTTTTAAAATTAAAAAAAATTTAATTAATTATAAAGCATCATTTTGTAACAGTAACCGAATGACGGATTCCTTTTTTACAGATAATCCCATTTTTCGCACTTCTAAATTTTACCAAATATTAGGCTAAAATTCTATCTTTTTAAAATTATAAAAAAATTTAATTAATTATAAAGTATCATTTTGTAACAGTAACCGACTGACGGATTCCTGTTTTTCAGATAATCCCATTTTTTGCGCACTTCTGAATTTTACAAATAATAGACTAAAATTCTATCTTTTAAAATTAAAAAAATTTAATTAACTAAAAAGTATCATTTTGTAACAGTAACCGACTGACGGATTCCTGTTTTTACAGAAAATCCCATTTTTGCGCACTTCTAAATTTTACCAAATAACAGACTAAAATTCTATCTTTTAAAAATTAAAAACAAATTTTAATTAATTATTTAGTATCATTTTGTAACAGTAATCTACTGACGGATTCCTGTTTTTACAGAAAATTCTATTTTTGCTCACTTCTAAATTTTACCAAATAATAGACTAAAATTCTATCTTTTAAAATTAAAATTTTAATTAATTATAAAGAATCATTTTGTAACAGTAACCGATTGACGGATTCCTGTTTTTACAAATAATCCCATTTTTGCGCACTTCTAAATTTTACCAAATAATAGACTAAAATTCTATCTTTTTAAAATTAAAAAAATTTAATTAATTATAAAGTATCATTTTGTAACAGTAACGACTGACGGATTCCTGTTTTTCAGATAATCCCATTTTTTGCGCACTTCTAAATTTTACCAAATAACAGACTAAAATTCTATCTTTTTAAAATTAAAAAATTTTATTAATTATAAAGTATCATTTTGTAACAGTAACCGACTGACGGATTCCTGTTTTAACAATAATCCCATTTTTTGCGCACTTCTAAATTTTACCAAATAATATTAGACTAAAATTCTCTTTTAAAATGAAAAAAAACTTTTTAATTAATTATTAAGTATCATTTTGTAATAGTAACCTACTGACGGATTCCTGTTTTAACAGAAAATCCCATTTTTGCGCACTTCTAAATTTTACCAAATATTAGACTAAAATATCTTTTAAAATGATAAAAAAAATTTAATTAATTATTAAGTATCATTTTGTAACAGTAACCGACTGACGGATTTCTGTTCTTATAAAAACCCTATTTTTGCGCACTTCTAAATTTTACCAAATAATAGACTAAATTCTCCTTAAAATTAAATAAAATTAATTAATTAAAGTATCATTTTGTAACAGTAACCACTGACGGATTCCTGTTTTTACAGAAAATCCATTTTGCGACTTCTAAATTTTACCAAATTATATTATAAAAATAGATTAATGAATTGTACGTAGACTGACGGATTTGTTTTATACAGAAATCCATTTCGCACTCTAAATTTTACCAAATATACTAGGACTAAAATTTTAAAAACGTTAATTAAAGTAAACTATTTAAAAATTCATTCAGTACCTAATTTTTCTGAATTAACCACTAAACAATTTTGTTAAATACAGAATTTAATTATTGATTACATTCAATATTATCTTCTAAATCTATTATATAAATTGAATGTTTGTTTGTTTGTTTGTTCGTCTTTAATAACTCCTAAACCGTTTGACCGATCCCAACCAAATTTTGCACAGTTACTCTCTAGGACCCTAAAAGGTTTTCCGCTAAAACCGGGACCGAAAAGCTTAATTAAAAAAAGTAAAAATTGCGGACGAGCATGAATGGATTAACGAGATTCCCATCGCCAATACCTGTAATTGATATATGGTAATTTTACGTTGGTATATTCACATTCAGTACCTACACTATTATAAGTGATTTGAAATACTGGAGAAGAAAAGCTGTAGAAAAATTGTAGAGTACAATATAAACCGTTCTGAAACACTCGACAACGGAACACTAAAATCATTCTGAAACGCTCTAGCAACGGGAAGCAAGATTTCGTCGAGAAGAAAACCTTAAGCGAAGCAGGATACTAAAATCTAAATACTTCACACAAAGGCAAAGTATTTTAATTATAGGAGACCGGCGAAGCCGGGTATCCACTATTCAATCATTCAGACAAAGGCAGAGTTCCACCTTTTAATGAGACCTATCTTTTTCTAATTCTATCTTTTTAAAATTAAAAAAAAATTTTAATTTGTTAAAAAGTATCATTTTGTAACAGTAACGCACTGACGGATTCCTGTTTTAACAGAAAATTCCATTTTTGCGCATACCTAAATTTTACTAAATTAAGAAATAGACTAAAATTCTATCGTTGTAAAAATTTTTATCTTAATTTTTTTTAAAATTTATACTTTTACATTTTGTTACAGTTTTTTATCAATTATTCAAAACTGAAAAATCGAATCATTTTAAATATAAACTCAATAAATTTTTCATAAAGGAATATTAGATTATCTATAATGTACAATCATCTTCATTAGGTACAAAAGCCAAAGTAATATTATTATAATAATGTTAATATTTGATTAATGTTAATCTATATTATTTAATTGTTTCGGATTGTATCTAAATATTTTTTTTTAATTTAATTTATGTTTTCAATTTTATCGATGATTTTACGTCCTCTAAAGTGTTCAAATCTAATAGTACCTAAAGCGTAAATTAAATCCGTCAGCATCCGTGTTCCTTCTCTGTAATTTTCTCAAAGTGCCTCTTTAATTCTTCTTTGCATTTTATCAAACATCCCGAACAGCCATATTTATTTATATAATTATTATTACCTTTTACTGATTACGTGTAGTGTCAGATAGACAAAATAGCGGTTAAAAAAGGGGGGTCCAAACTAGATTATTTAATTTGACTGATCCATATTTTTTTGAAGAAAAGAAATACTGGATAGTCAAAAAATAACTAGAACGTGATGGTGGGCAATTAAATATTCAATTATATTTTGAATTTCAATGCAAAAAATGTATAATGTATATTATTACTACAGCTATAAAATTAAATTTCATCTAGAACAGTAAAACAATAGAAACAAAAACTTCCAATACAGATTTTTTATCTGCGGATTATTTTTCTATTTTTCTTCCGTAGACTGCATTTTTTACTTGAATTTTTAACATTTCTTTCATTAATTATTTTTTAGATTGCCAATTTCAGAACGGCCCAAATTGGATGAATTTGCAGTCGACCGTAACCTGTAAGATTGAGTAATTTTAAAAGCATTGGTCTGTGGTTCTTTTTTTGTCGTTTGGATGATGAGGGTTTTTTTTGAGGGAATGTAGGTGTTGCTTGCAATTAATTGTCATTAAAAAAATTAATAAAATCTTGTACATCAAATTTATTAAACTATCCACCCCCATTATCTACCCACACTGTGTTAATTCAGTAATTGATTGATTTTTAATTAAAATTTCCTCGCGAAACAAATAATTTCGAAACAATACCCATATTTTGATAAACAAAGTTTTTAATTAGTAACGTTTGTTGGTTTGTTGGGTGCTGGCGGTAATAAATTTTATGGAGGTAGAGATAAGAAATTACGTATTAGTTGTGCATCACCAACACACGAAAAAATTCTACTACCAGTTAAAACCGTCCAAGTAATTTTCTATGCTTGGTTAATATTACAAGAAAACTACAACGAACAGGTAGACGGTAATCAGTAAACGTAAGACCACGAAACAGAGTACCGTTTGTTTCTTTTAGCCGGTCTTTAAACTTCTTTTCGAAACTCGGGGCCCAGTATTAAAATATTTTGGTGTTGGTGAAGTTTTATTCAAGGATTAATTTTTTAGACAACTTTTTATCAAGGTAAGTGCTAATTTTCAATAAACCTTTTCATAAATTTTCCAAGCCTTATGGAGGTAGAGATAAGAAATTACGTATTAGTTGTGCATCACCAACACACGAAAAAATTCTACTACCAGTTAAAACCGTCCAAGTAATTTTCTATGCTTGGTTAATATTACAAGAAAACTACAACGAACAGGTAGACGGTAATCAGTAAACGTAAGACCACGAAACAGAGTACCGTTTGTTTCTTTTAGCCGGTCTTTAAACTTCTTTTCGAAACTCGGGGCCCAGTATTAAAATATTTTGGTGTTGGTGAAGTTTTATTCAAGGATTAAATTTTTAGACAATTTTTTATCAAGGTAAGTGCTAATTTTCAATAATACCTTTCCATAAATTTTCCAAGCCTACTGTGGTAGGCAATGTAAAGGTAAAATATTTGATGGAGGTATCCAAAATATACAGGTGCGACATCGCCAGCCAACATTCTTCTCAAAAATTCCAGCTCATCAATAATTTCAATAACGTCAATCAATAATATTTTTTATATTTTTCCAGTTTAAGTGCGGTTATTTATTTGTAAAAACAAGGATAACAACAAATTGTTTATTATGCAATTAATAATAATATATAATTTTTTAATTACCGATTTGGGAAGGTTACCTATTCGAGTTCTCTTCCAATTGTAATTGTACAATTATTACAATTAGAATTATCAAGGAAAAAATTACAACAGAACATAGTCTCTTAAATAATTGTAAATTTATGCATTACAGTTACTTCTCGGTAGTCAGGACCGGCTCTATGTATGAGTACGTTTGGCATTATTATACCAAACTTGCATCGTGATATATGTATTATCAATATATCATAATCTTCTTGGATTTTGTTCTAATTGCAGCTATCCATCGTCGAAAAATTTATAATTCTATGCAATTTGCAGTTCTTCTAAAAACTGTTAGGAAAACCCGTTGATTGTAATGCAACAACACGCAAATATGTTCTCCACTTTAATAATTGGGTTAAACACGTCACGTATATAGTCTCTGTTATGTGGAAGAGTAAATATGAACATACAAAATTTTAATTAGTCACACCACAGTGCACCATGTCAAATTCACCGTTGCTAAACATCTCGTTGTCCAAATATAATTAAAAACTGCCAATACGAGGGTGTATCAGAATTTATAACACATTTAATGCCAGCCAACCTGCTACAGTGACCTCTAAATATTTCGATCTCTTTTTCATTTGTGCTTCCATTCCATCGATTGCTCAATCTTCAATTTTCTTCTTCTGCCCATTGGTAAACAGTTGGAGATCCAATTTGCAGCACCGATGACTTGCAGGTCTCTTCCATCTTTGAAAAAAATTATTTCTTTTGCCGCATCCAATTGAAATTTTCATAGTGACACATAAATCACCTCTCTTAGATACCAATTTATCGATTTTCTTAATTATTGCGGTCGGCCGACATGCTTTCTTTGAAATATTTTCATTTTTTAAGTAAAATTTCACAGTGACTAAAATGAATCATTGTTTAAGCTGTGGTAACGCAATTTTCTTTATCCTTGGTAAACAACCCACACTAACTAATATAATATATCAATACCCCTCGTATTTTGCTTGTAATACAAAATCATAAATTATAATGATTCTTTAAGGTTTTAATTTTTTCAATCTTTTAATTTGGTAATTTTTCCACTTACATATTTTTACTTTATCATATATGTAATATGAAAAAGTATTGTTTTCGTGCAGAAAAAAAATTGAAATTTTGATGGATTTATACTTTTTGAGGTCCCCTGAGTAAAACGAGACCATTTTCAAAAAATGTCTGTCTGTGTGTGAGTATGTCTGTGGTAAAATTTTGTGTGCGACCTACAACAAAAACTAATAGGAATTTTTAAACAAAATTGTGGATTTTGTATTCTTATATTAAGACTGATTAAATTTTGGTTAAAATTGGTTTTAATTTTTGAAATTTTATTATTTAATATTAGTTTTTAATTAATATTTAGAAAACTAATAGGAATTTCAAAACCAAATTTAGGATTTCGCATACTTATACCGAGATTTAGTACTGATTAAATTTTATTATTTAAGATTAGTTTTTATTTAATATTTTATTTAAAACTTAAGAGCTTCACAACCAAATTTGAGATTTCGTATCTTCAACGTAGGAATTAGAGCTAATTAATTTTGATAAAGTCATGGGCATGGCCACATCCGATTTTTTTTAGTTTAAAACATTATTGTACAATCGTGTTTCGATTTTCCTAAATCTCGTCAGTTAAACTTGATCCTAAAATTAAATAATTATATAATTAATTGTATTCACAACTAAAGTATCTGGAAAAATTAAATAGACGACATGTAATGGGAAAAATTTACTAATTTAAAAACATTTTTATTAAAATTTCACTTAACTGGAAAAAAATTATAAAATTATAAAAAAAAATATTAGAAAAAAATTTTACCATTTTTTTAAAATTATTTCTGAATATCAGTAGGTTCCCAAATATTGTAGGTAAGAGAGAAGATCGAAATAACAACATTGGAATATTTTATTCTTTATTTTGTAATAAAAAATAATACACTTAAGTCCTAACAAAATTTTTTAATTTTTGACTTAAATCTTCTTATTGCATACTGGAAAATTTTGCTAAGGCTGCGGTATGGAATCTTTGAATAATTAATTAATAGTGTTTATACGAAATTCGTTCACGATTCGCCTAGAAAAATTTCTAAATGTTTCTTAAAACTTTTTAAGCTCTCAATGACGCCCATCTCATAGACGACAGTTATTCCTAAAAAAACGGGTATATTTTGCTTCCCCATATTAATATTTTTGAAAAAGATCAATCGAATATTTTTATGTATCCAGAAAGTGTAAAAAAATCTTTATAAGCCTTGATACCCCCCCCCATCTTTGTTACGACCAACCTCTCAGAAAAATATTCTAAAGATCCCCCAGGTATGTACAAGTTATCCAATTATTCTTATTCCCTCTTTGGACTTCTTTATAGAAATTAAAGTTTTACCAATATAGTTTTAGACACCTCAGAAGGAGGGGGGGGGGTAAAATGAAAAAATTACAACTTATAGTTTTAAACTTCGATACAAAACAATTTTTAAGTTAGAAGAATTCAAAATATAATTTACGACACCAATAATGAAGAATGGCAAATCTTGCAAGGTTTTGCAAAGTAATTCAAAATAAGCTGAGAACCTTACCAACATTATTTTACCCCCAGACCCCCTTTTGTGTAGACTATTTTTAGTGATGGTAAATTGTAGATTTCAGCAAATTTGCTTAGTCTTTGCTACGATAACGGGCAGAGTTCGTAAACTGCCGATCGAAGATACAAGTTTTCCTATAGAAATGAAAGCAAATTATGAAAGAGCATTAAATTAGAAAATTATAAGGTGAGGATGAATCGAAAATTTTGAAGTTTAGGCATTAAAAAATCAAAATTGTAATACGCTTCTGTGATAGGCTAAAATCATTCTTAACTCAAAAGTGTGGATGTTGACCCGACGGATCTCAGAAAGCGATTGGCTCCTTCCTAACCCTGTTCTAGTTAGCCCCGCTTTATGGTTGATTCGTGCATATCGGAACATACGCACCGTCAATACAATGGAAATTTTCCCGCTTTTTATGACTTTTAAAATCGATTTGTGCTATTATTGGAAATATCAACTTCATCTTCACCTTAATAAACTCAATTTATACCGCCTGTAAATATTTTTTGTAAAATCTCCAGAGTGGCAGTTAATTTTACAGGCCGGGGATTTGAAGCTATGGAATACTTTCCAGCGAGACAATAATCAATGCTGTATTAGGATTTGACAACACTTAAACCTGTTCTTGTGCGAGGATAGGGATCGCATAAAAAAAATTCCTTTAAAAAATATGGCTAGAGTTCTTATACAGGTATGAATCGTAGAGAGGTAGAAAATCAAAAAACGGCTAGGGATCGTTAAGTGCCACTTTTTGTATGTGAAGATTTTCTTCTTCTTCAGGTGCCTATCCGTTACCGGATGTTAACGATCATAAACTTGGCCGAAGCCAAGATGACTTTTCTTGGGAGTGTAATTCATGGGTGGTTTCGTTGCCTTCCCCATAGTCCACAGATCGATATTGACTTTTGATCACAGCAGTGTATCTAGCGCCAGCAGGGTTCAAACCGCGACTTACCGCTTCGCAGTCGACCCGTGCATGCTTTGTGCTATACTGCTGGTCTATTGGTAAACTAGTATACTGCTGGTGAAGATTTTACAAAAAAAAATTTACGGTTAGTTAGAGGTCATTAAAATAAGGCTACTAAGGTGAGGATGAACTCGATATTTCCAATAATAACGCTAAAAATCGATTTAAAAATCATAAAAACAAGTAAAAAAAATGCATTGTGTTAGCGGTCCGTGCTTTCCGATATACGCAAATCAACCAGTAGGCGAGGCCAACTAGTGCATCGCGTGGAGTGAGTCAGTCGCTCCTTGTTATCAGCCAAGTCAACATCTATAGTTTGCAGAGTAGAACCGATCTAGGGGGATATTTTCAGTTAGTAAAGCGTTTGTCAAGATGACCCGGAGCAGAAGGGACCGACGTGGAGGGTCAATAAATAAATAACAGTACACATAATATGTACGTGACGGCTGCTTCAAAACAAATGATAAAATACATGATTTAAAAAAAAAATTGCAAAACTCAAAATGAGCGAAGTTTGAGGTTCGAATTTGATTCCATGTCAAAACACCGAAAACAAAAACGCTGAAAGAACCACTAATTCAAATAAGAAACAACGAGAAACAACTAATGCAAAT
The DNA here is from genome assembly GCA_036346125.1 of Lycocerus yunnanus. Classification (NCBI taxonomy): domain Eukaryota; kingdom Metazoa; phylum Arthropoda; class Insecta; order Coleoptera; family Cantharidae; genus Lycocerus; species Lycocerus yunnanus. The sequence goes on along the minus strand of JARFIX010000005.1, from coordinate 4,365,419 downwards.
AATAAATTACGACTTTTTAGTTGCCTTGGTACTTTTAGGTATCAATTTAGGGCAGGGGTGACGGGTAAGAAACCCGTCATATGATTTTGACCATTTTTAAAGTGGATTCTGAAAGCTGAGAATCTAATTAAAGTATAAAAAATAAAATTTGTGACGGCTCACAATTTTGAAAACCCTGGCTTTAAAATTTTTTAACAATGTAATTTATTCATTGGCTCTTTTGAACTGTAACCCGGTTTACCAAAAATAAAATAGGTTGTGGCAGCAGTAAATACGCCAGAATCTCGTTTTTTACAACGAATTATTAAGGAAGATGGTCTAATTAAGTAATACAAAAATTAAATTTGTGTTTGGACAACAAATTTCGAAAAAAAATCACTTTTGTGTGAATCCGACTCTTGATGTAGTTGCGCTTTACTTACTAAAAACATCCCCCAAGTACCTCCAACTCGAAAAAGTATTGATGTTGCGACTGGTATCTCCCCACCACTAGTCATTGTCAACCCAGGCGCAGCACACGGACTGGTGATAGAATGAAATATTTCTTATGGGAAAATTGTAATTTTCAAACTTGAAGTGTGGCCTTATTAGAAGTCCGACTACATTCATCCTCATCTTAAATGATTCGTATTTTCATGTTCTTTCATTTGATTGAACCATTTTTATAGAAAAAAGTGTACTTTCGAAGACGATTTTCTTACCTCGCACCTAGGGCTGGAATCGCCCAACTTCGACAAAAAAAGTCAAAATAAATGCTTGGGCTATGTTCACGTTCTGTTTTTTATGAACAGCGTGCTACCTCAAACTTAGCCTATAATAGAAACGTATTTCAATTTTTGATTTTTTAGCGCCTAAACGTCAAAATTTACGACTCACCCTCACTCTATAATTCTTCAATTTTTCTGTTTCATAATTTGCTTTCATTTCTATAGGAAAACTTGTATTATCGAGTGAAACTTACAATTAGTGAACGCTGCCTAAAAATATTTCATTTTTTATTCATACCATTTTCATCAATTCTATTGATTGATTTTTTTAATATATCGCACAAAAAAATCGCACATAAACAATTGCACATATAAAAACCGTACAAAAAAATCACCGCATAAAAATAGAAAGCGGAGGGTGCACCACGCTCCTGGCCGTTTTACTACTTAGAAATATCCCCTTAGATCGGTCCTACTCAAAAAAGTGTGGATGTTGATCCGACACATAGCAGATTCTAACAAGTAATTGAAATTGGAATTATTTCCAGGTTATTGAGTCGGGGTTATTATGTCGTTGGGTTTTTATCACGGGCTATTATGTCGGCGATATTTTGTCGGAGCTATTTTGAAGGAGGTTATTTTGACGAATCACTTTTTTTCTGCTCTAAAATAATCATATAAACTATTAGTAAAACAAAAATTTCCCTAGAAGCGTTATTATTATTATTTTGAGATCCTTGGATACAAGACACAACTAAAGTGGTCTACCTGTTCTTCCAAGGGGATACCTTGGGCATTTAATACCCCAGAGATGTTGTCAGCAATTTGTTAAAGAGCATGGTCGAAAGAAATTGGTTGCACCCGAGGGGTTAACCGCTGGTGAAGTTTTTTCTACACATCTCATGAAGTACATGACATCTCATGTGAAGTACATGAAGTACTTCACGTAGAACATCCTTCAGTGCCTCTGCAACGGAAAATCTTCAATTTACTTCTAATAAAAAATAAACTACTCGATTAGGGGGGTCTGGGGAGTGTGGAACAACCTCCAGTGCCTCCGCAACGGGAGATCTTCAGTTTACTTTTGATAAAAATAAACTATTCAATCCGGGGGGTCTGGGGTGTGGAACACCCTCCAGTGCACAAATTTTGGAATGAAGAACATGCAGAACCCCCAGACAAAGTAGTTTACTTTTTATCAGAAGTAAACTGAAGATCTCCCGTTGCAGAGGCACTGGAGGGTGTTCCACACCCCCCAGACTCTCCGGTTTAAATAATTTATTTTATTAAAAGTGAATTAAATATTTAAGCATATCTCAAGTTTAATAAAATTAGCTATGGCCAAGTAAATGTGTTTAATTCGTAATTTAACAATTAATTATAAACTGAGTAATTATCAATTCCGTACTCCCGGGAGGCAGAGCTCTGCAACAAAATAAAAAATAAACTACTCGATCCAGGGGGTGTGAAACACCCTCTATTGCTCAAATTTTGGAATCTCGGTGAGTTTTTGAAATACAAATGATGTACATGAAATACAATGAAGTATCGATGAATTAGGTGGACTACCGTGAATTATTGATGAAGTACGGTAAAGTACGTGAAGTCCCGTGAATTACTTCTGAATTATATAAAGTACGAAGAAGTATGGAGAATGATCATGAATTACGTGAAGTGTGAAGTTAATTGTACACGACTTCCTCTAGCGGTTGACCTCTCGGTTGCACTATAACAATCAAACACTTTGCTATCCTACGACTGTGGTAATCCTTGAGCCGATAATATTGAGACCGGAAAGGTTTTATTTAATTTTGCGAAACAAAGCAAAATATTCAGTAACACCGCGGCCCACCCCGAAAATCCCTATCCGCCCCTGCCTACTAATAAAAATAAACAAAGCTTTAATTGGTTTCAGGTTTGGATATGATTTTAATTAAGATATTGACGATCGCTTTATCGCTTTCCGCCGGATATACCGAAGAATCAAACCGCAATGATTTCAAAAACAACATAAACGAATATGCAGATATGGCATCAGCATTTTTGAATAATCAAGGTGCGGACAATATTGGTGGAATTTTGAGCAATTTGGTGCAATCAGATCAAGGAAAACAAATAGGTGATATGTTGATGGGCATGGGGGAAAACAAAAATGCAAACCAAATATTGCAAAGTCTGGGTTCCCTTATATCACAAAACGCGGGATCTGGTGGAGGCTTTGATCCATCTATGATGGCGTCTGTTTTGGGAGCTCTTGGTGATGGTGGAAATCAAGGTAGTGGTGACCAAAATCCTATGGAGTTACTATCGATGCTGGGCGGCATGTTTGGTGGATCACAAGGTGGAGGAGCGGGTTTGATGGGAGTCTTACCAACGTTGCTGAATACGATTAATTCGTTTAGCGGTGACGAGGCTCAAAAACGAATATCAGAACATTCTGGCCACGCATGGTTCCTACCTCCAGTTATAGAGAAACTTCACATTGCTTTGGATCTATTTTTGAATTCAGAACTTGGAGTTTCGTTAATGAAAACTCTTGGGACTGAGAAGTTTGTCAAAGTTTTTTCTGATTCGAACGGAAAATTTAGCATCGAGAAGATTGTGGAGTTACTTGAAAATCATTCGTTTAGAAAGCATTGGATCGAGTTAGTCACGAGAAGAATTGCAGGACTTATTTCTTACTTTACCGATCCTAGCACTCAAAAAGGTAAATATTATTTTTTTAAAGGCTAAATTATATTTTAAATAATTTTAATTTTAGGTTTTTGACTACGGTGCAATACTTCCTTAATACTTTTTTAAAAACCCAAGGTTTTCCAAAATCGACCTTGTTCGATCCTTCCAGACCCACGGAAACCATCACGAATTTTATTAACTACAGTGTAAAAAAATACTTGAGTATGAAAATTAATGCAAAATCCTATGTTAAGCCAGCTGTACAATACTTGCAGGTAAATATTATGACGTTGTTAAATGCTTCCTTCCTAATTAAATTATTTAGCATAAGAGTGTGTCACTGGCTGGGAATATGCCATTCACCTTAACTGTATATTCAAATATTTCTAAATAATACAATTTTCTTACCTAATAACAAATTGTAAATTATGTAATTACTCTAAAACATTAATTTTCATTAAAAAATTAATTAACTTTTTTTTTTTAGGATGTAATTAAACTTGCCCAACATAAGGGTATCCTCAGCACTCGAGCAATCGATTCCAGCGAATTGTCTCACAAATTGGCCGATACAATAAATTTGGAGGTGATCGAACCTGTTGCAAGAGTTTACAGAGCATATCGATTTGCTAAGAAAGTTCCTAAATGTGATAGGTAAACATTTGAAAACAACGTGTGATGGATTTTTAACGAAATTTTTTTCAGGTACGTTATGTGTCTGGTAAACGAAATGAGACCAAATGAAGCACACAGTTTACCAGGATTGAAAACTGCACTTAGTAAAAGCAGCAGTCTCTTCGCCAGCTGGTTCCTAAGCAGTCATACAGGAACGTCCTTTTGGTCGCTATACAGTACAATTGTTGATGAGGATAACTGCAAGGTAAGACAATAATTATTCCTTACTGTTTTTTAGAATAATCTCAAATTTAGGATTCTCAATCTTACCTATTCCGAAATTACCAAATTTTAATATAAGCACTTCACTGATAAAGCAGTACTTGTAGTACTGTTTTTCATTTTCAAGTTTTAGGCCTGTGGTCCGTTACGTCACTCGAATCTATTTCTTTTTGGGGCGGCCCACACATCTTCTTCCTCTCGGAAGAAATTTTTTTGAAATTTATTCGACTTAATTCTTACGGCCGGCTTTCGCTGCGCCTGGCTCACTTTTATTTATACTGTTTTTTTTTAAATTTGATATTAATGTAAAATTTATATTTTTAGGTGAGATACATTGAAGCATGTAACGATTTTCACGTGGAAGAACTGAGAGTAACGACGGAATACTCGCATAACGAACTATAATCCATAGTATGTTAATGTTATTTAAACAATTTTTTACCATTATGTAGAATAAGTTATTTATGTTATATATTATGTAAAATACTTTAGTTTTAAATATCTCTTTTGTATAGCTTTGTAAAGTATACCGTATGAAACATCACAAATGCGTTTTTACGTTCTTATTGTGCAATATACAAATTTACAACAATTGAACTTGAGTTTGCTTCACTTATAATTTGTAACTTCGTGGGAACTTCTAACTTAAATTATATAACCATGACAAATTGACCCCAAATGACTTCAATCGAACTTAGAGAGACACTGAATTACTTTCAAAACTTAACTTGGCATGTGGGCCAGGGACAGGACTTAAATTGTCGCTCAGTTTGCCCATCTTCACTGTAGAGAAATTTAGTGTTCAACATTAATCAGATGTAATAATCGGTAATAATTTCCAGAATTAAATAAGTTGATGCACTAAACATCGCCTACGGCGAATAAACTTATCTTTTTCAGTTCTGTAGTACACGACAAGGATCGCCGATAGCATCGAAAAGCTTAGTTTTGATATAGAAAATAAGTTAGCAAAAAAGAAACTGATTTAACTAAAATCGCGTTTAAAAGCGGTTGCTATTGGAACCTGTCAAAGTGGATTGTAAACCGCCCCCGAATACCTGTGAAAGCTAATCGGAGACTCCACTAGCAAAGCCATAAAATTCCATTTCTTCGAAAGACGGCTGTTTAATAAAAATTTAACAAATAAAAAAAATTTTATAATGAAAACCTGGAAAGTGTACGAACGAATTGAAAATTTGAAACGAAGAACACGAATTTTTTACCATTCAAATATTAATTTTGCAGAAACAAAGAATTTGATTTTTTCTTCAACAATGCAATATAAAAATCAAAATTAAGTTCAAGCGGAAGACGTGGGAGCCGAGATATTCATCGTTTATGATTAAGTTAAAACATTTAAATATTTAATTTGACAATATTTAAAATGTTTTATGTGGTAAAATCTTAAAAATCTTCTTAAAAAATTCTCTTTTTAAAGCTGAAAATGGAATAAGCTATGCATCTGATGCCCGTTTGCATCGTTTATGACTTAAGTAAAACTTAAGTTTTTTTTGACAGCGCCAAATTTAAATTTATAGAAATTATAAACTTTTAATTAATTTGTCCGTTTGCATCTAATATGAAAACTTCTACCACACAAAGCATGCACTATGTATATTTCACGTTATCGAGTTTCTACTACATATAAAATTTAATTTTTTTTACATGTTTTAAAATTTAATCTCTAAATAAGAAGAAAACGAAGAGAAACCTAAAAGTGAAACCTTACATAAGAAACACTTAGCACCTTCCCCCCCTTTGTAAGGCTTTGTAATGTTTACCAATACCCACCCTTAAAAGCTTACTTAAGTAATAAACGGCCTTCGAACGAAATTGTTGATTTCCACTCATCTTTGACGAATATTTGCTTGTGTTCATTGCTGTAACAGAAATGGTAATTTTTCTTTTGTTCGCAGTAGACCTTCGAAGTGATTTATTTATAAAGGTGATTTTTCAGCGCTTTCGGATTTTGAATTTAAATAATACATAAAAACTGAATAAGTGACTATACACTTGTTTTCATTTGAAAGATAATTTTATATCATTTAATATTTAAATTCAGGCATATAAACCGCGGCTGCCAGATACATAGTATCGCATCCTCTCAGTTCAATTTTTGACCATTTTTCCAAGCATTTAGGACCGTATTTCCGCAATAACCATCTTATATTAAAGATGGTTTAAAGATGGCTGGTTTATCAGCCCAGATCAAAGACTTCACATCTCACTCAAAAAACTCTAGCGGTGTTAAATCACAAGAGCTTGGTGGCCAATTAACTGGTTCATTTCTGAAATAAGATTTTCTCAAATTATTGTTATTTTTATTTGCTCATTATTTTGGTCGCTGTATGGCACTTAGCTCTGTACTGTTGAAACCATCAACATTAAAGCCCAAAAGTTTTGAAACAAAAAGTTACGGATTATCGCCCTGTACCACTCCCCATTGACGGTTACGCGTTGTCCTGGAGCATTTTTGAAGAAAAACGGACCAATGATACCGCCGGCTTATAGAACACACCGAACAGTTTATTTATTTTATGCATAAGCAGCTTTTGCATTGTTTGAAGATTTTCATCACACGATATACGACAATTCTGCTAATTTACGTACCCAAAGCCAGAAATGACAAAATTTTTTCTTGAATTAAAGAATCAACTTGCAATTGCTTTAATTCCCAATGACAAACAAAGGTCATGCTGCTTCCATGTACCCGAGGAGTCAACCGCTAGAGGAAATCGTGTACAATTAACTTCAAACTTAACGTAATTCATGATAATTCTGCATACTTCTTCGTACTTCATATAATTCGGCAGTAATTCACGGGACTTCACGTACTTCACCAGTAATTCGCCGTACTTCATCAATAATTCACGGTACTTCACTTAATTCATAGATACTTCATTGTATTTCACGTACATCGTTAGTATTTCAGAGACTTACCGAGATTCCAAAATTTGAGCAATAGAGGGTGTTCCACACCCCCCGAATCGAGTAGTGTATTTTTTATCATTAGTAAACTGAAAATTTCCCGTTGCAGAGGCATACCCTCCAGACCCCCCCCCCACGGATTAAGTACTTTATTTTTTATTTTGTTACAGAGATCACCCTCCCAAGGGGTACGGAATTTATAATTAATTGTCAAATTAAGAATTAAACACATTTACTTGACCATAACTAATTTTAATAAACTTGAGATATGTTTAAATATTTAATTCACTTTTAATAATAATAAATTATCTAAACCGGGAGTCTGGGGTTTGGAACACCTCCAGTGCCTCTGAACGGATATTTTAGTTTACTTCTGATAAAAGTAAACTACTTGGTCTGGGGTTCTGCATGTTCCACAATGTTCTTATTCCAAAATTTTGCACTGGAGGGTGTTCCACACCCCAGACCCCCGGATTGAATAGTTTATTTTATCAGAAGTAAACTGAAGATCTCCGTTGCATAGGCACTGGAAGGTGTTCCACACCTCCAACCTCCAGACCCCCGGATTAAGTAGTTTATTGTTTATTTTGTTGCATAGATCTGCCTCCCAAGGGTACGGAATTTATAATTAATTGTCAAATTAAGAATTAAACACATTTATTTAACCATAGTAAATTTTAATAAACTTGAGATATGTTTAAATATTTAATTCACTTTAATAATAATAAATTATCTAAACGGGAGTCTGGGTGAACACCTCCAGTGCTCAAATTTTGGAATGAAGAACATTGCAGAACATAGAACCCCAGACCAAGTAGTTTACTTTCTAGTAGTAGTTTACTTGGTCTGGGGTTTACTTCTAGTAGTAGTTTACTTGGTCTGGGGTTCTGCATGTTCTGAAATGTTCTTCATTCAAAATTTGGCACTGGAGGGTGTTCCACACCCCAGACCCCGGATTGAGTAGTTTATTTTTATCAGAAGTACATTGAAGATCTTCCGTTGCAGAGGCACTGGAAGATGTTCCACGTGAAGTACTTCATGTACTTCACATGAGATGTCATGTACTTCATGAGATGTGTACAAAAACTTTACCAGCAGTTAACCCCTCGCATGCACCATTTGGATTTTGTAAGTCTAGGGTGTACACCAGGAGAAATCAAATAGCCTTTCTGTTAATAACTAAACGAAATAAAAGAAAGTAAAAGCATACTCGGTGTAGACGTCGACTCGGACCATAATCTACTGATTGCCCGAATAAGATTTAGATTAAAAAGCTGCAACAGAAAATAAAAACTACCAGATATGACATTACTGAAAGACCCAAGTCTATATGCTAAAATGTATCAAACCATCAATGAGAACCTAGATAAGATCAGATCAAGCGTGGAGTTAGAGACCTCAATTCCTCAGAATACTCAACCAGTGTTAAACCTATGTGGAACAACTGAAGAATACCATTAGTAACATACAAAATCAAGAGCTGAAATCAGAGTCCAGATTAAACAAGAAAAAATTGGATGAATAATGGATACTCCTGTTAATAGACCGAAGAAGAGAAACAAAAATGAAGATCAAGCAAGGTTTTTGACAGTTTGAATTTTGAAGAGGTCTTGGCACGCAAAACTCTGTTTGCACTTTAAAGTGGCCTTGCACGAAAAGTTCCAATTAGGCAGGGAATTAAGCAGAGCTGCATATTATTATCCATTCTGTTCAATATCCATTCGGAATATATTATATTCCAAAATTAACAGAAAATGCACAAGACGGCATAAAATTATTAATGTGGGTCCTCCGAGGATGTTGAAAATATTGTTGACGGAGCACATGACGAACGGCGAGGTACTGCAAAGAATGGAAGAGAAAAAACTTCAAAACAAAAAAACTGGGAGACCTAATACGCCATGTTAGATATTCCTTGCTCAAACTAATAATGGAGGGAAAGATAGAGAACCGAAGAAGACTGGGTCGAAGACAATACTCTTGGTTCAAGAACATCAGAGATTGGACAGGACTTGACTCAGACGCATTGTTGAGAACAGCACCTTAAGAAGAAGAAGCCTCAAGGGCTAAGATTCTTACCATCAATCAATCACTGGTTTTCATTCCTATCGGAATATAACCACTTAGTTTCTGGAAGTCCTCACAATTTGTTTTACGAGGTGGAGTACTCCTCTGTTTTACTCTATCCAGCAAGCGCATTTGGAATTCGAACCTACGATTACTTATTCGTAGTCACATAAGTCTTCCAACACGTGATTTTGCTGGTATTCCTTAAAATTATCCTTATGCATAATTTTCCAAATTGCAAACGAACAAAGCAAAAGTTTCTTGCGCACGCCTAAAATTGACAAATTCCAGGCTTTAACAGCTGCGATATTTTCTCGGAACGCACTGGTTTTCTTCTTGTTCGTGGTGTGTTGGCATGCAGCGTTAAGTTGGATCAAACATTTTCAATAACACAGAAATGATACGTTTTGATGGGCGATTGTTCTATCCATGATGATTTGTAATAAAAATAACATTGACCATATAAAATGACGAGACAAAATATCGAGAATCCAGTACCTCTTATAAAACACTTTGTATATAAATCCAAATTCTTGAACTTCTTTGGCTAGCATCCCAAGATACCAAAGATTCCTCTTCTGATTACCATCTGATTCTTCAAACTCAAGTTTTCGTTGATTGGGAAGCCAATTACACGAAACATTTTCTTTGTCCCCACATCAATTGACAAACTAACATCTTAACTTGTTTGGCTAAACCAAATATTAAAAATTTCTTTGTGCTCGTTGCACTACTGCCAATTTTCTGATACCAATCACTATATTTAAAAATCGAATGTGATCCTGCCCATGATTTTACCATATTATTTTACTTAATATTTAAAAGATAATTTTTAATAATATAAAGAAAACAATATTTTTATTAACCAATTTAAACCAAAAGTTAATCAGCTGTAAGTCTCAATATAAAGATACGAAATACCAAATTGGTTTTGAAATTCCCATTAGTTTTGAAATATTAAATAAAAACTTAAAAAATAATTTCTATGAACCAATTTTAACCAAAATCTAATCCGCTCTAACTCTTACTATAATATAAAAGCACGAAATCTTAAATTTGGCTTTGAAATTCCTATTAATTTTAAAATATTAAATAAAACTAATATTAAATAGCAATATTTAAAAATAAAAAATAATTTTATGGACTTAAATGGGGCTTATGGAGCTTCAAAAGTGTAAATCCATCAAAATCTTAATTTTTTCTGCACGAAACCAAGGGAATACTTTTTCATATTACATAAACAGTAAAAATCAATAATAATTTTTAATTTTCTTATTCCTGATAATTTTATCCTATGAATTACTATCCTATTATCGTTAAATTTAAGATTTTGAATCTCAAAATTTATAATTTACCATTTTTTGGTTGACATTCCTCAAGACTTCCCTAATTTTTTCATGTGGGTATACGCTTTGCTTTTTTCGGATAAATTATGTTATTTACATCAACAAGGTCACACGTAATATATTGAAAACATTGTTTTTACTTTTTATATGAAAGACATATTATAATAATATCAGTATTTTAATTTATTTATTTAATTTATTTAGCTCCTGTTATGGAATCGTATATAAAAAAGCAATTTTCGGAGCAACAGGTTGAGGTAAAAGTAAAATTTCAAATAATTTAAGAAAAATATCAATAATATTACTGCAATAATTATCAAAAAAAATTGTTTCAATATTTTGTTACGCTTGACTAGGTCGGATCCAGAGTCAGGGCCATTTCCGTAATGAATTTAGAGTATAAAAGCATTTGTAAATTATTTGATTAAATCAGTTGATTTCACCAATAATGGATTCTCCATACAGAATTATCAACCATAAAATTTTAAATGAAAAGTTTACTAATATTTTGAGACCCTCATATGTCAACATTAAAGAAACAACCATGCCGATACGAATTTTGAATTTTTACAAAAAAATCCAAAATTTTACGGTCTACAACGACGATATTTGGATTTGCAGTTTTCCAAAAACAGGTAAGCAATTTGAAAGTTTCAAAATTACAAATTTAACTTGAAACATTTTTAGGTACCACTTGGACCCAAGAAATGGTTTGGTTGATAATGAACGATCTTGATTTTGAAAAGGCAAAGATTGGGTTGGGCGAACGTTTTCCATTTCTCGAGTAAGTATTCGTTCATTAATTTGTTTTCAAATTTAACTTTTTAATTTATTTTAGTTTCACCATTCTTTTTGACTACAGAAAACTAATGGAAAATAACAAGGAATTTAACCCACCTGTATTTTTGACCGACTCTGTAGATTATGTAAACAATAAAGAAAATCCTCGTTTTATCAAAACTCATTTACCTTGGAATATTTTACCGGAAGAAATTAGGGATGGATCGAAAACTGCAAAGGTGATAAATGCAAAATAATTTTTATTTTATTTTATTTAAGATTTTTTGCAGATAATTTACTTATCAAGAAATCCTAAAGATGTATGTGTATCCTACTTTCATCACTGTCGATTAATTGAAGGCTTCACTGGAAGTTTTGAGGAGTTTTGCCAACTATTTTTGGAAGGAAAATGTAAGTGTGTTATAAAAGTTTGTTTTTCCCCAGAACTCAAAAACGACCCCCCAAGATTTTAATAACAACAAATATTCGTTTTTACAATTTTTCAGTTACTCGATTGAATCATATTTTTTTTGTTTCAGTATGTTACGCACCTTATTGGGCAAATGTATTGCAATTTTGGGAAAGACGGCATAACAGCAATATTCTACTTTTAAAATATGAAGATTTGAAAAAAGATCTGGACGGATCGATAAGAAGTGTTGCCAAATTTCTGGGAAAAAATTTGACAAACCAGCAAGTTTGCCAATTGTCAGAACATCTCAGTTTTGCAAATATGAAAAATAATGATGCGGTGAATTATCAATCCCTTTTGGATTTCAACAAAAAATTTAATTTGTCCAAAGTGGAAGGCAGCTTTATGAGATCTGGAAACACGGATTGTTATAAAGCAGAGATGTCATCTTCACTTGTGGAAAAATTTGATAGTTGGATAAAATTGCACGATCCCGATAATAAATTGGGCTATCAATAATAAAACAGTTTTAATTTAATAACAATAAAAAATGTAGATAGTTTTAAAATATAAAAAAAGTGCTAAGTATTTTAAAATGTACAATAGAAACTGTAATAATTATTATTAATATTTAAAATGTCAATCCGGTTCCTTTTGTGTTTTCTTCAATCCAATCGTCAAATCTTTTAGACATTTCTGGCGACATATGTGTTTTCCAGTCTCCAACCTTCCCACTTCTGATGAATGCTTGAAAATTGTCTTTGCCATTTTCCACGCCAATCCGAGTCTCCAAAACTGGTTCCATATTCACGGAACGATTTTTTTTCATGTTACTGAAACTCAAATAATTGTGTAAATCATCGACCTGATCATCATTTAAGGTTTTGTCTAAAAACTTGGCGGTTTGTCGAATCGCTGATTTGAGATCTCGCTTCAAATCTTCGTATTTTAGAAACAAAATATTTTCTTCGTTTCTTTTATTCCAAAAACCAAAATAATGAGGCCATAACGGACAAAATGGTACCATATCGTTTAGCAGTAAATCACAAAAATTCTCAAAAGTGCAGTTAAATTTATAGCAATGCTGGAAATGATGATAATACGAAACGCACATATCTTTTGGATTTCTTGCTATGTAAATAATCTAAAAAATCAGATTTTTCATTCCGTAGTTATTAATTAAAAATTTTCATACCTTCGGTTTCACTTTATCTAATTGGACAGGTAACAAACTTAACGGAACGTGAGTTTTAATAAATCTGGGAGATGGGTGCCGATTCAGGCGTTCCACTGAATTGCCATGATTTTTCATGTAGTTACTATATTCATCAACCACAAAAATGGCAGACAACCTGAAAAATTGTGTCAGTAGAAAATAAAAAACAGATTACTGATATTACTCGAGAACAGGAGCACGCACTTGTTGAATAGCATTTTTGGTACCTTCAAAATCCAAATCGTTCCCAATAAGCCAAACCATTTCCTGACACCATGTCGATCCTGCAATAAAATTTAATTTTGCAGTTTACAGATTGTTATTTTAACATAATTTACCAGTCCTGGGATAACTAATCACCCAAACGTCATCTTTTCTAACTTCGAAATCCAAAATTTGCTGAGCTAGATTTTCGTAATGCGGTGGCATAATAAATCGTCCTGGGTTGTATTCCAAAAAGGAATCTTTAATGTTAAAAATTCTGTCGAGCTTATTTGAAAAATTTGCACTTAAAGGTTTACTAGTAAAACTCATCGTTGAAATAATTATTGATCTGAATGCAACTCGAGTTACAAATAAACTGAAAGTAATTGCACTTTTCATGAAATTTCTAGTTTGGAATTCATTTTTTTTATAAACTCGTACTTGTTTAATGATTGCAATTGCAGTTGCATGACCTGTTTCTAATATCTCTCTTTCATTACAAGTTTATTATTGTAACCAAGAAGGAAATTTAAATCGAAGGAATAATTTCTCATCTTAATTTTTTTTGTGTAAAAAATTCAAAGAAAAACGTTCACGAAGAATAAAATAAGTGCAGATGAAGCGCAATCAATCGTCGTCATAATCAGACAAGAAAAGTTGAGGAAATTTTGAAAATTTTCGGTACGTGCTAAAATTAAGTTGACTATCAAAATCAATTTCTCTGAACTGTCGATGTACATTCACAACTTCCCATAAAAATATGAAAATGCGGTTTTCTTCGAGAAAGTTACCTATAGAAAGTAATCCAACCTATAAAGTTAAATATCATTAATTTTTATTCCAAAGATTAATAAACTCAATTAAATTTTCAAAAAATCAATACAAAATTGAAACCGTGAAATATAAAACAAATATAATAATTTACAATTTGATAATATACAGTGAAAATTTAAAATAACAAAGAAATAATTTAATAAATAGTAGCAATACTGTATTGGAAGATATCTTTGTGACTATTTTAGTCGGGGAGCTGTTCTAGTGGTATTATGGATGAAATATTTAAAATATCAATTAATAACTGAAATAATCGGTTTTAAAGTTGCTCAAGTTCGATTTCTCGATATCGAGTAAAAACAAAAAAAATTTTATTTTATCATATGTAATATGAGAAAGTATTGTTTTCGTGCAGAAAACAAAATTTGAAATTTTGATGGATTTACACTTTTTGAGGTTCTCTGAGTAAAATAAGACGATTTCCAAAAAATGTCTGTGTGATGATGTGTATGTGTGTGTGTGGTCAAATTTTGTATGCGACCTAGAGCAAAAATTAATAGGAATTTTCAAACAAAATTTTGGATTTTGTATTCTTATATTGAGACTTAGAGTTGATTAGATTTTGGTTAAAATTGGTTCATGAAAACTATTTTTTTAAATCTTATTATTTAATATTAGTTTTTAATTAATATTTCGAAAAGTAACAGAAATTTCAAACCAAATTTAGGTTTTCGCATATCTTAATCGATATTTTATTTTTAATTTTAGTTAAAATTCGTTTATAAAACTAGTGTTTTTTATTATTTTAAATTTTATTACAGTAGAACCCCGGTTATCAGAGGTAACGTGGGGGGACACCCTCCTCGGATAACTGAAAACTCGGATAATCCGAATTTATTTTTTATTTATTAAAAAAATAAACACGAATTTACTTGGTCTATTAACGTTTTTAACATGTAAATAAGTATGTATGTATACATAGTATGTATTATAAAACATTGAAATAGTTATCTATGCGCTGCTGTTTCATATTGCATCTTCTTTTTCTCGCTGCCATGTTTCTCAATCTGTTAAGAAGAAGTAAATCCGCTGGGGTTGCCTCTGATTGTTGTTCGATATACCTCAGAGTTTTTTCCAGAGAAGCAAAACCTTCTGGATGGGAGATCTTAGTGGGAGGCTGTTCATCCACCGCTTCGTCGTCGTCGTCATCTGATTTTCGGTTTCCTGAAAGGCATTCGTTAGTTCTTCAACACTCATTTCTTCTTCTAAATCATCTGCTGTAACCCATTCAACAACGTCTTGTCTTGTCACATTTTCGCAACCTTTTAAGTTTTGCATTAATTCAAATAAATTTTGTTCTTCTTCTTCTGTCTCGCTGTCAAAATTTGAAGATGACATTTCTCCACGGCTTCTCAATTTCAAAGCCAATTCACTTAATGGAATATCATCTTCACTGTCATAGTTCTCAATATCAATAACTTTTGACCAAGATTTTTTAATAGTGGAACCACGTACAGAATCCCAAGCTTGGCTTACCCAGTACATAACTTTTTTCAGTGTAATCTTTCTTATCGCACTGATAATATCCTCTTCTTTTTCTGTATATTCTAATACATGTTCAAGATATAAACGCCTATAATTTTTTTTAATGTTTTCGAGGACGCCTTGGTCCATTGGTTGCATTATGCTGGTTACATTTGGAGGCAAAAATTTTACAACAATGTTACCTACGTGAAGTTCTTCCCCAGGATGAGAGGGAGCATTGTCCATTAACAACATTGCTTTAATAGGGAAACCGTTTCTCTTTAAAAATTTAGTCACAGATGGCACGAACTCTTCTTTAAACCAGTTAGTAAATAAGGTCGCATCCATCCAAGCGCTCTTCTGACTTTTGTAATAAACTGGTAGGGCTTTGGGTGAGATGTCTTTTAAAGCTCTTGGACGTGCTGCCTTGCCAATCACCATCAGAGGGAGTTTGTGCTTGCCAGATGCATTGGAACACGCCATTACGGTTACTCTTTCCTTACTTCGTTTGTGCCCAGGAGCTGATTTTTCCTGTCCAGATGCCAGTGTTTTTGATGGAAGCATTTTATAATTCAAGCCAGTTTCGTCACAGTTGTAAATTTGATCGTAGGTATACCCATTATCTTTGATTTGCTTTTAAAGTCCTGCTTAAAGTTTTCAATTGATGACACATCAGCAGAAAGTTTTTCTCCACATACGGTCAGTTGACGTACACCGTACCGTTTCTTCCAGCGGTCAAGCCATCCTGAACTGCCGGTAAAGCTATGTGTCTCTGGGAATTGCCTACTAATCATTATTGCTTTCTGTTGTAAAATTGGACCTGACAGAGGCACACCTTTTGATCTTTGCTGGTTAAACCACATGAATAAAGCTTCGTTGACCTTTTCATAGTCGCCTTTTTTCATTGATTTTCTTGTTGAAGACGAAGAGGCTTGTTTTATACACCAATCTTCTATTTTAGTACGGTTTCTCTTCCAATCTCCAACTGTTACCTCTCCGACTCCATAATCTCGTGCAACATTTTTAATTGTCTCTCCTGCTTCAATTCTTCTGATGGCTTTTAATTTTTCTTGAATAGGAACGACCTTTCTTTTACGCTTATTTTGTTCCATTATAAGACGGCAAACAAATATCTAAACAAAGCAGTTCGTATACACTTAACTAGAACTCCAACCAAATAAATTATGCGAGTACGTATACTTTCTATAGCGAACGCAATAACGAACTGCATTCACGCAAATTCGCATGCTAAAATTGTAGTCTAAAACATAAATAGGGGAACCACTCACACGGATCAAGGGATTCCCCGTCGGCCTCGACGATTTTAAATGGAAATATGTTAGAAGCTCGGTTAATACGGAGCTCGGATAATTGCGACTCGGATAATCGGTTCTACTGTATTTAATATTAGTCTTTATTTAATATTTTAAAACTAACAGTATTTTCAAAACTAAAGTTGAGATTTGTTATGTTTATGGCAGGAATTAGCAGAGCTGATTAAATTTTGGATAAATTGGTTCATAGAAGCAATTTTTTAAAATCTTTTATTTAATATTAGTTTTTATTAAATATTTCAAAAACTAATGAGAATTTTAAAACTGAAGTTGGTATTTTGTATCTTTATATTTAGACTTAGATCTGATTAGATTTTGAGTCACATTGGTTAATGGAAAATATTTTTCTTTTATTATTAAAAATTATTTTTAATATTTAATAAAATTATGATAAAGTCATGGCATGGCCACATCCGATTTTTCACATTCATTTCAATCTACTGCAGAGAGGTAAAATAATGTTTTGTCTTCTGTCCGGCAAAATGCATTGTATAATGCTTACTTTTCTCAAGCTACTGCTTGCGATGTAATAAATGCTATTACTTTTAACATTAACTGAGACGGTAATTCGCCTGGTTGTTAGCGCGATCAACTGCTAACGGAAGGCGCTTTGGTTTAAATTCAGGCAGAGGCTCACTTTATATGGCCGTCTCCGTGTTTCGGAAGGCACGTAAAGACGGTGGTCCTCACAGTACTATCTTCGGAACTTCGCCGAGGTTACTGTTGGATATTACAAGACCTGGCTCTAAGTTAAGAGAAAAAAGAAGAAGAAGACTTTTAATATTCTTTCTTTGCTTGTTTTAAGGCTTAAATATCAATTTTTAGTTTTTGTTCTTTTATGTTCTTTCCGGCACAGTTGCCAGATGTGGTAAATAACTACAAGCCTACGCTCTGCTTTTGTTTTGAAATTATATGAAAAATTTACTTCGACCTAGGAACCGTGCTTTCCGGCTACAGCATATGGCTTATCAATTGGTTAAGTTCAGCTAAAAGAAAAGATTAAATTTGAAGATAATCACAGGACGATGATTCTCTTACAATTTCTTCCAATTGTATAGATATTCGCAATTAAATATAGAAGGAACTCTTTTCCTCTTTTAGCTTTCAGGATCACAGCACCAGAAACTCAAATTAACTGGGCATAGGCAAGAGAAAATAATGCGTAAGCAATTGGGCGTGTCCCCGTACAAAAACGGTGAAAATATTCCGGACATACTCAACCACTACATCTTAGCCTTTTACCTATGATAAGAAATAATAACATTAATTCGGGACTGCAAACAAAAAATAATTACGCTAACGCTTACCTGGTAGATTCTTCCTTTTCGTAGTTCAGCACGTGGTAAACTCAAACTTTTTCGACGATGACATCCAACTCCTCATTTGTTCAAAGCGTGAAAGCGTACAATAAATTGAGACAATTATAATCTTTACATAATTAATTTACATTAAATCTGGATCTAAACAGGGTGCGTGTTCTAAATATAAACTTAAAAGCCTAAAAACATTGAAGGGCTAAAAAAGTGATGAGTCACGTCAAAAAATAGCCTACTGACCTTTCAGTTGTAAATTAATTTGACAATCTTCAACAAAAATCTCTCTTTAATAGGTATCTCTCTGACCTCAATATTTTACTTTTGTCTAGACTACTTCTTATCTCGCCTACGTACAGGGTACAAATAAAATATCACAGGTGGTCGTTAGTGGGCGTGTTAAATTGGCGTGGTTTAAATGGTGGATTAAAGGGCGTGTCAAGATAGTGATGAAACTTATCAAGAAAGTGTGGCATTAGGACGGTTGAAACAAGGAACATTTTTAGGAACCATAGATAAGAAAGAGTAATGGTAGGATTATTTATTACATGCAGGGCCGGATTTGCAATATGCCGATTTTGATCTTGGATATCTATATTGTTTTAATAATATGTTTTACATTGAAGAAGGTTGTAGGGTTAATAGCTAAGTACGTGGTTGCTAATGCCAAATACATGATTCTACTTCTGACTTCAGAAGTAAGAACTTTATTTCAAACGTCTCCCCCTGAAAGGCAATGGCAATGACAAACGATCAAGGTTAATCTGCCTAGTTAATCTTTTCAAATTAAAGTATATCATAATTTTGTGGTTCAGAACCTAAGCTATGTGTCATGTATGTATGTGCTAACACTTTGCACGCACACCACTTTGTATAAGAGAAAGGATCACTGACGGCGAAGGAATCCGACATGGCAATAAAAATTTATAATAATAAATATATTTAAAAAAAATACTTTGACAGGTATTATTTACATGCAGGGTACCTTTGAAGCGTGGTGTAGGTGTCCAAGGAGTGTAAAGAGAAAATTTACCAATGATGCGTGTCAAAATTGCGTGATTTAAATGGTGAGAGTAAGGGGCGTGTTGAGGAGGCGTGGTTAGTAGTTAAACAGCCAGTTCACAAAGATGGTTTATTAACCAAGATCGCAAAATTAAACTTTGCAAACAAATTGCGGTAGATGAGAATATAAAATACACACTTAAACATGAAGAGTTAGGATTATTCGCAAATTTTCTAACTCCACTGATTAGTTGATACTCACGGAGACGGGTAATAAACCCGTCATCCGATTTTGACCATTTTTAAAGTGGATTCTGAAAGATGAGGGTCTAATTACGGTATAAACAAAATAAAATTTGCGGTCGGTTCACACATTTTAAAATCAGCGACTTTAAAAATTAATTTGAATGCAATTTTGTCATTGGCTCTTTTGAACTGTAACCCCGCCCCCGAAATTAAAATAGGTTGTGAGGACAGTAAATATACCAGATTCTCGGTTTTTACAACAAATTATGAAAGATAATGGTGTAATTAGCTAATAAAAAAATCAAATTTGTGATCGGACAACAAATTTCGGAAAAAAAATCACTTTTTGTGTGATTTCGACTCTTGATGTAGTTGCGCTGTCAAAATCTACTCTCCGCACCCTATGCGACCTTCTGAGTTGCTTCGGGCGCTCCGAGCGGTTTTGACACGCGCTTTACTTATTAAAAACATCCCCCAAGTAGCACCAACTCAAAAAGTTTGGAAGTTGACGCGACAGATCTCAGAGAGCGACTGGTATCTCCCCACCACTAGTCACTTTCAACCTAGGCACAGCACACGTACCATCTACAGAATATATTTCATATTTGGCATTTTATTACACAATAATACACTTACACGTATTTCTTAGGGGAAAATTGCTGTTTTCAAAATTTAATTGTGGCCTTATTAGAGGAGAAGGTGCAAATATGAAATACCATTTTGTTTGGTATATAAAAAATTTTTTTTTAGCGAATAGAATTAACCCAAATTTAGGTAAAAGTTACTTCAGACAAGTAGACACAATAATCTAAAACAAATGTGTAATTAACTAAAACATTTTACAAAAAAAGTTTGAAAAAAAAACTACAAAATGCCCGCCTAAGAAGAGGTGGTGCAAATATGGAATACATTAAATATCTAAGAAATAATTAAATAACTTATTGTTCCTAAAAACTTAAACTAACTATAAGGTCCTAGATTAACATATTACTTGCACCAGTCGCAAATATACTCGTCTTTTTCGGCGCCTGCACTGGTACTGGTACATACAATACTGGTATTCCATATTACCGACAACCAATGTCATCAATATTTTAGGTTAGATCTAGCCTATTATAATAAAAAACTAAACAAATACAACGTTATCTTAAACTTTAGTTTATATAAAATGGCATCGTAACAAATATTTGAATAAAAACATGCAAATAAAAAAATTAGGCTTGCATATTCACTTACGTGTTAAAATTATCAATGTACGAAATTCACATGTACACATGTGGTAAACTAAAATCATACTAAAACGGTACGGGGTGGATCGCCTCCAATAAAGATGGCAAGCGTTCACAAATTTAGCCGATTTTCGACCGAGGACCTTACTTGGTTTAGTCAAAACCGATGTATTCCATATTACAAGCATATTCCATATTTGCACCTTCTCCTCTACTAAATAATGTGTGGTTAGACTATTGCTTATTAGAAATATCTTGATAAAAACACAATCAAACGTTTGGGCCAGTAAAATTTTTTCTTTAAAAAAAATATTATTTATAATACTTGATTATTATTTAAAATGTTAATCCGGTTCCTTTTGTATTTTCTTCAATCCATTCGTCAAATCTTTTAGACATTTCTGGCGACATATGTGTTTTCCAATCTCCTACCTTCCCATTTCTGATGAATTCCGGAAAAGAATTTTTAACATTTTCCACGCCACATCTCATTTCCCAAAGTGGTTCCATATTAACCGAACGATTCCTTTTCATGTTACTGAAACTCAGATGATTGTGTAAATCATCGACCTGAACGTCATTTAAAGTTTTGCCCAAAAACTTGGCAGTTTGTCGAATCGCTGATTTGAGATCTCGTTTCAAATCTTTATATTTTAGAAACAAAATATTTTCTTCGTTTCTTTTATTCCAAAAACCCAAACAATGAGACCATAATGGACAAAACGGTAGCATATCGTTTAACAATAAATCACAAAAATTATCAAAAGTGCAGTTAAATTCGCCATAGTAATGCTGCAAATGATGATAATAAGAAACGCACATGTCTTTTGGGTTTCTTGCCATGTAAACAATCTACAAAGTAATAAAATTTAATTTTCCCATTTCGTAGCTATAATTTTAAAGTTGCCTACCTTCGGTTTCACTTTATCTAATTGAACAGGTAACAAACTTAACGGAACGTGAGTTTTAATGAACCTGGGAGATGGCTGGCAATTCAGATATTCTACTGAATTGCCATAATTTTCATATAATTCCCATATTCCTCAATAACCAAAATGGCAGATAACCTTCAAAATGATGTTAGTATTAAGAAATTTATATAAAAAAATCACTAATATTACTCGAGAACAGGAGCACGCACTAGTTGAATAGTATTTTTCGCTCCTTCAAAATCCAAATCGTTTCCAATAAGCCAAATCATTTCCTGGCACCATGTCGATCCTACAATCAAGCTTGCTTTTGCAGTTTCAAGATTTTTATTTTAACACATTTTACCAGTCCTGGGAAAACTAATCACCCAAACGTCATCTTTTCTAACTTCAAAATCCAAAATTTGCTGTGCAAAATTTCCGTAATACGGTGACATAATCAAACGTCCTGGGTTGTATTCCAAACAGGAATTCTTAATATTATAAATTTTGTCGAGTGTTTTTGAGTAATTTACACTCACAGGTTGAGTGGTAAAACTCATCGTAGAAATAATTGATCTAAAATTATAGAAATTATGTTAAAATGTTCTTCGGACCTTTTTTAAGGGCAAAAAAGTATTTGAAGAATGTATTAATACTTTTTTTTGTATCTTCAAAAACAACCGAAATATCAACATTTATCGAAAAGTTGAAAAATCCAACTTTTTCCTATAGCTCAAAAACAAAAGAAGATAGCGAAATTCGGCTTTCACCATTGCATTTCTCTCCAAAAGAAATCAAGGATGCGCTATTCGTTTTTTCCATATTTCTTTTAGTTATCGAGTTTCCCAATAAGAATCATCGAAATTGGCCGATGCACCACAACCTCCCATAAAAATGTGAAGGTGCGGTTTTCTTCTAGAAAGTTACCTGTAGAAAGTAATATCCAACCTACGAAGTTCGATATCGTTAATTTTGATTCGAAAAATTTAAAAAACACAATTAATCAGATTTGGTTAAAATTTTGAAATATTGGTACCTACAAAACTCAAACCGTAATTAATAGTAAACAAATATTGAAAATAAATTGTACCCAATTCCAAGTTCATAACAAACAACGCAACACTCATAAAAAACAAAAAATTAATTTAATGAATTGATGAAAAAATCACAACTGACTAATAAACACTAATTTGGTACAAAAACAGAAAGTTTAGTGGGGAGTATTTATTTAGAATAATAATTATAGAAGACTGTGTTTATTTAAATTTTCGGCAAGTCAAGAAAAAATCAAAGAAAAATATAAATAATAATAAAATAACAGAATTTAACTCTAAATTCTATATTTTTTGTATTAGCTACTTCAATTGTGTTTAAAGTTTCCAGTTCGACTCATGCCGAATTTATTCGCCTTATCTCTTAGATAATCTATCTATTAGACAAATTAACGAAGTAACCAATCAGACAGCAGCAAAACAAAACTATCAGATATATGATTGGCTAATTCGTTAATTTATCTCATAGATAAATCAAATGTTTGATTTGTTTAGCGGATAAGTAAACTCGATGAATAATAATTATTTTCCGCGTAAAATTCAAAAATTTGATTGCCATCTATTCGCGGTGACATTTACAATACACATAATAAAGATAACTGTATTTGTTGTTGACGTTTGCGCAGGGTTATGTCAATTCGATGTGTCAGATTTAATTTGGTTTGTTTTTTAGATACAAAATTAAGAAAGAATGTGGAGAGTGGCAAGTAAAATAGCATTGGATTACGAAAAAGACACTTGTTTTAATGATTTATACGAAGAATGCAGGTACAGTAAGCCTGGAGCAAGATTAACGCACACCCTGCGTATGCGTTTAGAAAAACTTTCACCAGAAATACGCCGCGAAGTAGCAAATCGAGTTAAAGTTGGTTGTGCACCTTTATTTATTGCGTGCAGAAGAGGGCAAGTGGAAATTGTCGAATATTTAATTAATGTTTGTTCTGCCGATGTCGAACGAAGAGGTTTATATGAAGTTGTAGATGAAAGGTTAAATTTTGTTTTTATATGAATATGAAGATTTACAGTTTGAATTTTGTAGATCTGTTCATCATGTGACACCTCTGTGGTGTGCTGCTGTGTCGGGACAATTGTGTGTGATTAAATTACTACTTCGTTATGGCGCAGACATAAATGCCGTATCAGATACGGGTTCAACACCTGTAAGATCCGCATGTTTTATGACACACTTGGAAATTGTACAGTATTTAGTGGAAAATGGTGCAGACATTAATCGTGCCAATTATAATGGCGGTACATGTCTTATTAACTCAGTGCAAAGTGTCGATTTGTGTAAATTTTTGTTAAAACATGGAGCAGATGTAAATGCAAAAGATATACAAAACAAAACGGCTTTACATTATGCAATTCAAGAACACCGGTAAGTTTATTGTTATGTTGTTTATATAAACAGGTAATATTATAAAGAACTAACATTTTTGGTTAGCCTTGAGGTAGTTCCATAATATATAATTATGCTCAATTCGACTCTCTCTAATATTATTCTCTTGGTCACTTATTTTAAATAACAAAGTATGAAACTATACCCGAAATGTGTATGTAACCACGGATAAATTGATGTCAACATTTTAATGGCTACCAAAATATATTTATTGTTTAATTAGTGGAGAAATAAAAAATTAAATACGCCGCAATCTGTAACTTTTAATCTGTTCTAATCTAATCAGTTTTACAATTTTTCCATGAAATCATTTTTAGTGTATAGACCTAATTTTGGTTAATCATATATATTAGATTAAAATTTTTAAAATTAAAAGGTTAAATAAACAATAAAACGAAATTATTCGTAAGCTTTCGGCAATGGTTACTGCTGTCATCAGACGTTTAATAGTAATAGTGTAATTACATAGAAACAGAATATAACGTATTGTTATTTGATACGATTTCTTGATCCATAAAGTTTGAAAGATAATCGCGAGTTAAGGAACAACCTACTTAAGAACTTATTAAATAGGAAAACTTAACTCTAATACGTTATTTGTAGCTAAAATGAGTAGATACCTGTAGATATTACTTAAACCTTCGATGTCAGTTTTTCTGTTCATTGCATTCTTTTCTCTCTCGATACATATCATTTCGTGAAGGAGTCGATCTTTATAATTGGTGACTGATTTGATTATCTTGGCATTTGTAAAGGAACGTATGGCATAACTGTATAACCAGTTATAAGGACTAAGATTGTTCAGACGACTACCGCTTGAATTTTATCTTCTGATAAAGAAGGTCAAAATGTTTGCTAACACGGTAACCTTTCTCAAGTGTTGGCAACGGCGCTGGTGATGAAGTTTGGGTGTGTAGATAATGTTTTAAAGACAAACGTTGCAGCTAATATCTTTTAAATTTTTTTATTAATTTGGTACATAAATATTTACGGTAAAAAATTTTGTGTAAAGCAAAATTAAATATTTTATGAAACTTATGAATAACTTCACCGTCGTCAAGAAATATTGTATTATACAGTCAATAAAAACACTAAATTGTGTATAATTGTAAACCTTTAAAAATAACTGCATGTTTTTTATCGTAAAATCTGACATATCTGAAATTTTGAAAAAAAAAATTAAAATTTTGTAATTTTACAGAAAATTTTCCGAAAAAATGATTTTTAAACGCATACAGTATAGCTTCAATAATTCGGACATGCGTTAACCAGGACACTCCAGTAATTAAGGCACTGTTACAATTTGAACAATTTTGTTCCATTTACCTCTACAATGGGGACATATCTAGAAATCATAGACTGCAGATATATTATAATCGTGTAAATTATGTGCTTCAACAGTAAATAAACTTGAGGGGAATCCGATTATTTTCTGCACGAAGTAAATGAAATTCCTTTACGTCAGTTGAAACAAAAATGGGAATCAAAATCAATAAATATAAATTTAAACATCATTACGCAAATGATGAATTCAGTTGATCCACAAATTAGTTATGCCCAATCTGTACTTGGGCAACTCGGCAAAATGAAAATATGTCAAATTTTACAGATGAAGATTTAATTGGAGGATTTAAAATCTGACAATACTTTGTTGCATTTTACTGACTCCGATTGCAGTGTAGAAGAATCATGCAATAAAATCTTGCACAAAGATGCTGTTTGGTCATTTTTAAAATGCATTCAATGGGCAGAAGAAAATAATATTGCAATCCAAGATATTCTTTTATTAAGAAGATTAAAAGAAAAGGGCAGCACACATTTTTTCAAAAACATTAAATAATAAAATTAGTGACTATTTTAAAAAAAGCAATACAGTATGAACACCAAAGACCTCTTGTTTATTTATAAAAATATGTAATACTACATGGTTAAAATTCATTAAAAAGTTTTTCTTGTGTTATTTGTATGGTTTTATAAAAGAATTTGGTCAATTCGCAAATCGGGACAGGTGCAAGATTTCATCTGTCGCGATTAGTGAAGCTATACTGTACCTATATTAAAAAAACTAAACAAATGAAAACCAAATCAGCTCATTTGGATGACTGTACAAGACTCATGACGTCATCTAAAAAATATGAATACTAATTATCAATTACAATCAATAATAAAATGAGTACCTGATTCAACTCCAGGGCAAGTAAAAATTTTATTTTTGACCGTCTCCCTTCGAACGGCAATGGCAAACTACCGAGGTGTAATCTGCCTTCGGAACTCACGTTAAGCAGTAGGTTCCCATTGTATGTGATGACATTACATCTTAAAAGTAGAAACCAACTTGACATAAATATTCATAATAATTGAAACAGGTCGAGTTGAAATATCTACTTTAGTTGTCGATTTAATAAAATAAAACTCATTTTTGATGAGGTAAATACATAATTAATAAAACAATTATTTTAGGCTTGAAACAACCAAATTGCTAATAGAAAATGGTGCGGATTATAATTCGAAATCGCGATACGGCGATGACGCTTTACAAACAGCATGTCTTAAGGGATCGACTATTATCTATGAATATCTAACCAAAGTTATATCATATTCTAATGATCGTTTAGCAAATGCTCACGAATTATTAGGTTCGACTGCTTTAGATGAACACAATGACTTATATTCTGCGTGGCATCATTGGAGTGTAGCAATCTTTCTTCGGGAAAGTGAACGAGGTATAAATAAATTTTAAAAATATGTGATTTTTTCATTTTATTACTATAAATTTATAGGGCTGCTTCCTAAAACTCCCATCATGCCGCAGAGAGCAGCTTTCCGTAACCAACGAGAATTTGCGTCAACGGAAGAATTGGAAAATCTCATGACGGACTTAGATGCAATTAGAATACAAAGTTTACTTATCACAGAACGAATTTTGGGACCATATCATAAGGATACAGTTTTTAGGTAATCGAAATTATTATTTTGTAATGAAGCCAAACTCTTTGAAAATCAAGACAAACTCTCAAAATGTTGTAGGTTAATGTATCGCGGTGCGTCATACATTGATTTGATGCGCTTTCAACGTTGCGTGGATTTATGGCGGAGAGTACTTGAAATTAGAGTAGAGAGGGATTCAATTTTATATTCTGATACTTGTTTTACGGCACAAGCATTAGTAAGACTGATGATAGATTTTAACGAAAAACTCAAAAGCAACGAACTGATCGAAAATAGTGACGAACAAAGGTTTGAAGACGTTGTTGCTGTATTTACAATGTTAACAGAAAATATTGCTGGTATGATTGTTTCAATAAATTTTGAAAAAAAATATTATTTGTTTTGTTTTCAGACGAACGAGAATTAAGTCTTGTAAGGCCGGCTCATAAACGACAAATGGATAGTTATGATAGAATTTTAAAATGCATTACACATTTGATTTATTTATTATTGGAAACTGCTAAAACGAACGATCAAGAAAATGTTGTAGTGAAAATTGTTACAGATATGATACGCGTCAATCCCACTACCATTGTTACAGGTGATTCGTTGTTGCATTTATGCGTTTCCAAACTCAACACGTTACGTTGCTCCAGCCAATTCATAGATGAGGATCCGCCTGTAAGTATTTTTCTATTAATTTTAAAGTTAGGTACTACTGAGGTACATACAGAAATTTTAAAAGTTACACTCCCCAACAAAGGATCCAATCAGAGAAAATCTCGATAAGACGACAATTGGGATAACATAAATATCTTGACAAAGCGAAAACTACGATAGTAACATTTTTTCTTAAGAGTGGTATATTCATAATGAGCACTGACTACCAAGTTGACCCAATCCAAGATGACTTTATAAGGGTGGTTTTAAGTTGCTCTCTTCATAATTGACATTACATTCATGGTTTGTTTTCCGGTAAAAGGATTTTTGTCCACATACCTATCCAAGACTCTAACCTCCAATGTTATCAGCTGTGTTGTAAGTTTAGTGTCGCGTTTTTCTATTAGTTTCCGCAATATTTTTTTATGTAGTTAGCAGTGGTGCATCGACATAGAGCATTACAAGTACCCGCTGTGGTTCGATAAGAGGTTTCAAGCAAAGTTACTAGCGGCTCGCAGTTGGATAGGTGATCGCTTCTTAACTGATTTAACAACACTCGGTGTCGCTGCTTCTTTATGAACGCGCCTTATCAGTGTGGTAGAGTATGACTGACGCAAACCCTATTTATTCTATGAGAGGAAGACCTCACATGCGGCAATGGATGACATAGCTGTTGTTTAGTTGGTAACACTTTCCATGATTCTTGTCACGAACTTCTTTCCCTCTCTTGCCAGTCTTTCTTTAATTTGGATCATCTATAGTGTTATTCTTTTGTTCTGCTGATCTATTGTTTGTGGTTATCAGTTTATTTGCCAGAATATGTATGCAAAAGTGCAGACAACACCAACAGTAATTTGGTAAAAGCAGTTCTGCACGTGTAGCAAACTCTTGTAGCCGTCTATCAATTTTTTAAATTTATTTGGACAAATTTGAATACCAGAGAATAATCTTATTTGTTCTTCATTGGCCTGGTATTTTATCTGAAGTATTCACTGTCCTAAGTCTGATGAAGACCACCCGGAACTTGTCTAGTTCACGTTATCATCAGGCTCAATCTACTGTCATATAATAAAACTTATAGTTTAACGTAGAATCCGAACCACAGAAAAGTGTAGGCTATGCTCAGGACCAGTGAAGGCAAATTAAGAACTAGGATTTTTTTATATATTTTTTTTAACTTAACATCAAACAAAATTATTTAATTTTATTTTTTATTGAAAGTTGATTATTAAATTATTATTTTTATTAATTTATTGTTAGTTTAAGGATTTCTGTTTGTTCTTTTTTTATTTATTTTTTTTTTTATTAAAATATGTACATAGTAAATTATCTACGATTTTTTAGTTATTAAAGCCTAACTCCTGAACAACAGGTAAGTTGGGTAAAAATGTGTATAGACCTGGGGATTTAAATCCTTCTGCTCTCCTCTGAATAGTAATATTTTAATTTTTTTTCTATTCTTGAGAATGTATGCTTAAATAAGTAAATATAATGTTGTTTTAATGATTTTACTACGAAGGACGCAATTGAAAGAAATACAAGTTAGCAATCGCTCATCTATTTCGATATTATGATATTGCATAAATAAATTAAAAATTTAAATTATATGCATATATAAGTTAACAAAGTTATGCACTACATTGGTACCCAATTTTTACAACTACCTATTACCGATGATAATGAAGATGGAGATTGCTACTATATCGTAATAAAGTTTTAAATAATCCGACGATTGATAAATTTTGACCATGTATGCTTTTACGTCACAAAAATTTTTAGGTTACCTAGGCTAATTTATGCAATGCCCTATCTGAATGAGGCTTGAACCGACATTTAAAAAACTTGTGTATTGCGAAATAAATTAATAACTTTCTGATCTTGTTAATTGGTCTGTTTTTGTAGTTAATATTTCCAAACCAGAAGGTTATTCAATTTTTATTGGACTGTGGTGCCCATGTGAATGCCAGGAATGTGTTGCATTCAACCCCACTGCATGTTGCAACAATCACATACAATTACAGTTCATGGGTAAGAAACCTACCTGACTTTTTAATAAAGATTTGACCAAAATGTTTGACAGTTGATTAAACTTCTGTTGGATTATGGAGCACACATAGATCAGCCAAATTTGAGGGGCGAATGCCCAACGGAAAAGATTATGCTACAACCCTTAAATAATCAAATTTATGTTTTAAATCACATCACGTTAAAATGTTTATGCGCCACAATTATAAATAAATACAACATTTTATATGATGATCAAGTTCCAAAAACTCTAGCAACTTTTATTCAACTTCATGAACCTTAAATTTTTATTACATACAACCTTTGCTGGGCTTTTTGTTTGCGATTGAAAAAGATTCACTAATATGAAAAAATGTTTGAAAATAACAAAGAAAGTGCACTTTCAAGCATAATAATAAAGGAATCGGCTAATCTATTATTTGCACTTTATTGTAATGTGCGTTGTCCTGATTTAACCAAATAGTTTAAAATTTGGTTGACTATAATATTTGCTCTGCTATGACCAATTGCGGTAGTGATAATAAAATTCAGGTTATTATTTGAATTGTAAGTTTTTTTGGTACCTGATATGAAATTAAAAAATTTATGACTGGCTATGTTGATGCATATTTTAATTATTGAATTGCAGTTGATATGGCACAAATTTTATGTAGTTTTAATTAATAAACAATAAAATATTATAGATTTAAATGAAATAGTTTATTGTAACCTTCTAACAATGTGTTTCTTGTGATGTAATAACAAGGCCTCGGGTCTATTCTGGTCAAACAGATGTGAAAATTTAATTTTTGAAGTTGTTAATTTGGAAATCATAACTTCTAGTTATTAATTTAATTCTAAATTTGAAATTTAGTATTTTAAGATCTGAAGTTGTTAATTTGGAAATCATAACTTCAAGTTATTAGTTTAATTCTGAATTTGAAGTTCACAATTTTGAGATCTGAAGTTGTTATGGAAATCATAACTTCAAGTAATTAATTTAATTCTGAAGTTAAAGTTCAGCAAGCGAAACTACACAAATAAAATGTGGGGAGTAGATGGAAAATTTAAAATTGGGAGATTTTGGAGCAGCAACGGTGATTTTTTGCAGAAACAATCAAATGCGACTCAACAAAACAGAAAATGGAACAAATTGGACACAAAGAATTAGAAAAATAATGCAAAAATGCGCTAAAATTTTGAACAACTTATTAAAATGAATTTTAATTAAAAACAAATTTAAAAAATTTATTTTGCTTTGAAAAAGATTTATTATTGTAATATTGAGGTAGTTTTTAGTTTAATTATTTACATAGGAAATCTAAAAACATTTTCCGTTTGATTAAATGACATTTTTCAATTACTGTTTAGATTCCCATAAACATTTACGAGGCGATTTAATTTTTTTTTCCACCAAAAACAAAACCAGCAAAATTAAGAGTTCATGCTACTAAGGAGCTAAAAGCTGAGGGAAAGTTTTAGGCAACTAAAAATTAAATTCAGTGGTAAGTCTTTGGAAACTAAAATAGAACAGTAAGATAATTTGATCTAGAACAATGCAGTGTACGAAATATTCTTCAGTACCCCAGTTTTATAAGAGATAACATTACTTGTTTACATCGTTCTTGTTATCTTATACCCCATGATGCCACTATCTTGAATTTTATGTTGTTTTAAAGTTCATCTATTGATTACTTGCAACAGAAGACTTAAAATTTGCCAATTTTTCAATTACAATTTAAGTGCGGCTGGGAAGTAGACTCCCCCGGTCTCTAAAAATATGCTCCTAGTTTGGATTTTATTACTTAAATTTGATTTGTTAAATTGTCACCTTTAAGGTGAGGATCAATGTTGTCGGACTTGTAATAAGGCCACAATTTAATTTTGAAATTAACATATTCCCATAATAAATACATATAAAGGTATGTTGCGTGGGCTGCGGAAGGTCAGTTTTGATTAACGTAACCACAGCCGATTTTGAATTTTTAAAGTGGTTTTTTTTTCAAAATTTGTAGACCGACCGCAAATTTTATTTTTTTATACGTTAATTAAACCCTTGTCTTTCATAAACCGCTTTAGAAATGGTAAAAATCCAGATTCAGGATTCTTAACTGTCACCCAATTTTGTAGCTAATCGATATAAATTTAACAAATTGGTAATAATTAAACTATTAATACAATAGGTGTTTTCTTACGTTATCATGTTTAATATGTCAAGTACTAATTAATTTTCGATTTTCTGGAACTATTAATCGGCAAAAAAATGTGAAGTGGTAGATAAAGTTAATAAATGTAGATGATTAGTAGATTTAACTAAATTTTAAAGTTTTAAAATAGTTTTTAAAAACTATTTTTAGTTCCATGAATGAAAATAGTATGTTTTTTAGTAATGCTAGCTGACTGCAATATAATATTATGACAGTAACAAAAAGTGCCACGTTTACCAGTTCTTTAAATGCACCACTTGAACCTAGTTTTTGGAAAAAGAAATTTTTTTAAACTATTTTGATTCTCTGATGGTATTACTTACCTAAACATTACATAAATCCTTTTTTCTGAACTAGCAATACAATAATCTTTTTGTTTTGTTTTTAAAGTCATGGGGGGGGGGGTCATTACCTTCATTACTTATTTTAACAATTATTTCTGTATGCACTTTAATAAATTTTACTTTAAAAGATACAAACTCATTTGCAAAAATACCTAACATTTTCCCGTAGCCAATTTTCCAAATTATTATATTACTTTTACATTGATCTTTTGAATTATAAAATATTGTTTATAAATTTTTATGAAGTTTGATCTTTTATTATATCTTATCATTACATGGATACACTTAACTAGAAAGTTCAATTTAATTTCCATTAAGTATTTCGGTATATAAGTTCAATTGCCTTAGCTGCAGCTAACAGTAAGCGAAAATTAGCACATCATTTTCTTACTCTCTAATTGTGCACCAATAATTGGTTATTTGATAAAATGATTATCGAATTAATTATAATACTTGTTTTAATACTTATTGGATTTAAAATTATTGCAAAACTAACCCTTGGAAGATGTACAAGTCCAGTGTGTTTGATAGGAAAAACTGCTTTAATAACTGGAGGAAATTCAGGTAAGAAATAATTTATTTTAAACTAAGTTGTTGAAAACAATCATTTTCAATTTTAAGGTATTGGGTACGAAGCGGCATTACAACTAGCAGGACGAGGATGCCGTGTGATAATTGCCGACAAGAATAATTGCGATCAATCAAAAGAAAATATTATAAGAGAAACTAATAATAAAAATATTGTAACGAAGCAATTCGATTTAGCTTCTCTAAGTTCGGTGAGAAGCTTAGCACAAGACATAATCGAAAATGAAGAACGATTGGATATTTTGATAAACAATGCAGGTGCATTTGGACTTGATTCTTATACCGAAGATGGTCTATATTTGGAAATGCAAGTTAATCATTTTGGGCCATTTTTATTAACTCACTTGCTTATCGGTAAATATTCAAATGTTAAAAAAATGAATTATTTACGTTAAAAACTTTTAGATTTGTTAAAAAAATCTACACCGAGCAGAATCATTTTTGTGAGCTCAGTCGCTGCATATTTTTCGAATTTTAAAGCAGAAGAGTTAAATGAACCGGCTAAAGATACAAGTATTTTCTTTTCTCCCAAATCAATAGATTACAGTAATTCGAAACTATGTAACGTAATATCGGCGCGAGGATTTGCTGAAAAATTGAAAGGAACCGGAATTACATCAAACTCACTGTATCCCGGTTTAGTGTATACCCCAATGGTAGTAAAGTATAATCAGAGTAATTCGTCATCTTACATTCAAAGTTTATTAGTTCGTGCACACCAATGGTGCTACTTCAGGGTAAGAATTTAGAAATGCACATATTTACATATACCGGTAATATTACTTTTAGACCCCATCGGAAGGAGCGCAAACAACTGTACACTTAGCTATAGCCAAAGAGATCGAAAATGTTACTGGACAATATTTTATAGATTGTACAGCATTTTTCACTCCTTTACAAGCTACAAATGTTGATTTTGCCAACCAGATTTGGAAATTAACTGAAAAATTTGTAAAACTATCTGATCATGAGAAATTGTAACTCAGAACGAAGTACATTTTAAGTTTATAGAAATTTGTTTAAACTCGATATCTACTTTTTAGCATTACATCCGATATAATAGGTAGAAGGCATCTTTAAACTATTTATAACAATTTAATATGATATAATACGTTTTTTAACTTGGCACCTACGTCATACTAATCTAACCAATGATACTAGCTGCTTTTGGTTAACCAATGGCAGTGCCTACGTGCAATGACGTAGTTGCCAAGTTACATTATTATTCCTACTATAATATTTACTATTGAAAACCAGGACCGTAGCTAAATATTTGAGCGAAGCGATGGATATTTTACAAAAAATAAAAGTAAAAATTAAGAATAAGTTTCTCTTTAACTTCTTATCAGTCTGCCGCTTTTCTATGTTTTTGCTCTCTAAAATGATGGCTCTCAAGATATTGTAGCTGATGTCAATAGATGCAAAAAAAATCTAGTACATTTATTTTCCAAATACATAAATATAAAAATGCAAATTTACAATATTAACATTAACAAATAATTTTAAATATTTCTTTACATTTGCGTACCATTATTTACAAAAAGTAATATTACATTTTACTGACGAGGACAAGTACGACAACAAAGAAGCGATATTTAGGGTAACCATCAGTCTTTATGTTACCTTCACATCACAGCTTCAATTTTATCTTTTCTTGTTTCATGTTTTTACAACATTATTACATTGAAATTTAACATTAATGGTAACAGGATGCAATATTAAATTTTGCATATTAGTGTGTATATCTAGTAAGTTGTAATTTTGTAAGAACGGTACCAAGGTATAATAATCAATCGTCAAAGGTACATAAAACGACCCTTTAGCATGTAACACAAAAATTGGAACATTAAAATTACTTTTATGATCGACCATCTTATTTTCCAATTGATTAACGTCGGTTGAAGTGTGCCGTGTGGGCAACATCTTTTTGTTGGATTTTTGGTAGGCCCGCACAATTTTTTCATTTTCCGCTCCACCGCTGCTTGGCGGCGAACTGTGACTTGAGCTAAAAAATTGTTAGTTAGGCGTAATTTTCTTGCAGTCACTTCGCGAGACTACCTCGCGTCGAACGCTAAAGCTTCGTATCGACTTGGCGATGCGCGCTACGCAGAGTGCATGCACAGATTCAAAAAGATAATAATTTACCTGTAATTTTCAAGACTGGTAACGGAAGTTCTTCTATTGTTATGGTAAACGTCATTGTTGTCATTCCTTTGCCTTTTTGCCGCGCTGTTAAGGTCTTGGGAAAACCTTAACTTGATGTTAGTTTTATACTTGTAGGAAGCCGATCCAGTGTCTGATTGTTTGTCAAAAGTGTCAAAGTCTGAACACTGTGTATTCATATTTTCATCGCTTACATGATAACTGTTATTATTTGACTCTTCATTAATTTTTTGTTCATCAATTTGCTTTTTACCGTTTAAATTACTCGAAATACGTGACATGTAAACCGAATCGTCGTTACAAGTGTCTGAAGGTTCGTCTACCTTCGTTTGGGATAACACATCGGAATGCTTTTGTAGATGATTTAGTAAACGAACGCATATTGCTTCTCGAGGAAAACGACCTTCGACTTCCACCAAGAAACGCATCGTTTCGGACATACATTCTTGATATCCCAAACTAAAATCAAACTTTCAAATAGGCACAATCTTCAATATAATATGCAGGACACTTACCTGTAGTTTTCTGACAATTTCGTGTGCAGCTGCTGAAGATGTTTCATGTATTTTATTGCCATTTCAATTATTTCGGTTTTTTCGATACGTCCGCGACCTTTTTTCAAATACTCGGCCGGTATTAAACGAGACAAATCTGCCAAACAATTGTTCATTCTGTCGCGCCTTCGTTTCTCAATAATACGGTGTGACATAGGATCTTGCTACGTAATCATAAAATAATTATTATAACAAATTGCACTCAAATTAATTGTATGGTGTGAACGATAACCGAAGTAACTACCCGAAAAATTTGTCTTGCGGAGAAATTGAAATAAAACAAGCAAAGGGGCAATTTATTACATTTGTTTTCAAGCTCCGACTTCTTAGCGAATGAATGATTTGGAAATTACTTCTGATGTGAGGTTTTCAAGATCATTCCTGTAAATCTTAAAAACTTAGGTGAGTGGTCAAAATTAACAGCTTTTGATTTAAAATAGAACTTAAAATTTTTATTGAGTAATTTAATTAAAATTAAGGTTTAAAGGAATTTAAGTTTTATAAGTGTCGTCTAGAATCAATATATTAAGGTCATAATCGGTCGTTATTTTCTTTTTAGCAAAAATAAAGAGATAAATGGACAGATCGAGTTTTGAACGTAATTCTTATATTTATTGTAGTAATTATTCATTCAGTAATTGTAATCTACATTCGGAGATAAATGATGATACTTTCAACACAACATGTTTTGTATATTTATTTTCAAGATAAATAAAGTATTATTAATATTTATAAAATACAAAAAAAAATTGTTTACCAAATTTTAGAAATTAAGTTATTGCAATCTATTTAAGGAGGTAGATGATACTTTTCCGCTTATTCCTGAATAGAATTTCTATGCTGAAGTGAAATTAATTTTTCATTTTAAGCTATTGAAAGTCCCCCCCCCCTTCATTATATAATTATGTGTTTTAATCTTACAATGATTGGTCCGCACATATTATAGTAATTCTGTGAACCACCGCATTAAATTCGATTGAAAAAATTTAATAAAAGCCCAAACAGAGAATGCAAATAATTTTAACCAATAAAAATCAAAATAATTTACATTGGCGTTGATTCGTGATTTTCATTGGTTAAATTTTTTACACCCAACGCAGTGCCATTCTGCTCGACTAGGAGGAAAATTTTTATGGAATTGCTGTATCATGAAAATGTGGAATGAATTTTAAGTTATTTTTAATTTTAAAACGCACCCTAGAAGCTTTATTTTTCTTGTATGGGATATTACTATAATCTGTTTCATCTTCACTGCAAGGTGCTGTCGAAAAATTTAAATTTCTGAAATGCATTAAATTTTGGAATTGCTGTCTAATGTAGTGGTAATAATATTTACTTACCCATCGCAACATGTATATAAAGTTCTGTCATCTCTCAACCTTTGCAGTTCTTCCATTGAATTTGCACTGAAAAAAAATTAAATTAAAATTACTTTGAAAACGAAGTGATCAAAATTTTCAAGAGGCAAAAAGTGTTCAGCGTAAAAAGGCAAACAAATTTTCTTGGAATCATTTTTTGATGTAATTTACTGTTTTTGAGTTATTTAAAAAAAGACTGTATCGAGTAATATGGGGAATCCCCCCAATTGCAAAAACCAATAATTTACTACTTGAGAGAACATTCTTTGTAGGAATGATTGAAGGATTTTGGTGGCCAATGAAGATTAATGAAATATTTTATATTTTGTTTCAATGATTTTTCGTATTATAATAATTTTGTAATAAAAGAATGTTTTGCTTGTGTTCAAGGATTAATATTTTTTGCTATCAAATAATTATTTCCGTTTTACATCAACTATCTATCTGCAAGGGAATAGTATGAAGTTACGGTCTGCCGACTTTTATGACGTTTTTTTTGATGAAATATAACTTGGTAGCTACCTATTTATTTTTGGAACTATTTTTTCGAATAATAAAAATCAGATTGATGTCTTTTTATATTCCATTTATGGAATATGTTTTATACTATGTAGCCACAGTGGGGACGTCTTGCAAGGTGCCAGGACGAAAGGTCCTGGTTGTCTTCCCACTGCCTCTTGACCAAAAATTTGACAATTATCTACACCGTTTTCAATTCATCGATTTATTTCAAATGTGAAACTCAAAAAATCATGATTGGATTTTACAAAAAAAAAATGATTTTATTGCCCCACCTTACTCATATTATTGCATTTCTATTCGTTGACCTTTCTTTCGAAATTAAATGTAAAGAATATTTAAATTTAAGAGGGTAACAACTGACAAAGATTGATAATAATAATTGTGTGGTTCGATTATGTAAGCCATAATAGCAAGGTCGTCGTCCACTAATAATGAAAGTACAAAGCCACTAAAATTCTCACGTTTATATACACATGTAAATTTATTCTCGTCGAAGTAAGTCAAATTACACGAGGTTTTACACGTTGGTTTCTGGCAAAAATAACCACGTTTCCATTCCAAGCAATTTATTTCTAGACATAGCAGATTCTATTAATTAATTACTTTTCATATTTCAAAAATTTATTTACACAAAATAGCGCACGTGAAATCTCAGATTTCTGTTTTTTGATGTTACAACGAAGCAGGTACTTGTATTTGAACTTATAATAAAGATTGAAGAATTTTTCAATATTTTTTTGAAAATTTTGAAAAACTTCGCTTTGAAAACAGTTCTTGCAATTATGCGGGGGCCCTCGAAACAACCGCCAAAAATTCTTTTTATTCTATATGGGGATTACCAATTAGCTAAATTTAGAGAGGTAAATAATGCGTGATTTTTGGATAATGGCCCATTGGTAAGAATTAGGGGGGGGGGGGAGTAATTGTGGCTTATGCTTGAAGAACGAAACAATTTGAAATTCCATCATTAATAATTCTACCAGCTACTGTATAAACTTTACATATTTGCAAATGAAACTTTGATCTAAAAGTTTTTTGTTTGTGACATACATGAACATGAACTTGCCAAGGTCTATAAAAAGTATATTGTGAATGGTAGAAAACTATTATAGTCACATAAATTTCACTTTGCTATTTTTAGTTGTATGTCAACGGAAACGA
This sequence comes from Lycocerus yunnanus, assembly GCA_036346125.1. Lineage (NCBI taxonomy): Eukaryota > Metazoa > Arthropoda > Insecta > Coleoptera > Cantharidae > Lycocerus > Lycocerus yunnanus. The sequence goes on along the minus strand of JARFIX010000005.1, from coordinate 4,326,913 downwards.
TATCTACTGACTTTTGATTAATTTGAATTGATGAAGCTATTCGCTTACTTTTTTTTTGTTCTTCATACCAATAAAATTGTTCAAATAATTGACCTAAAAAATCTAAACTGTAAAACGCCCGAAATGTTGTGGCCCATCATTTGATTCACGAGAAAAAAATCCGTCTCGTAATAAACACACTTGCGAAGGTTTCGTTGAACACTGATCCTCCAAAATTTTGAAAAAATGTCATATAACGTTAACTCCGATCCATCTCTCCCTATTGCATTATGACGTCCTATTTCGTGGCTAAATCGCGGCAGTCTTCAATTAAATAAATTGTAAAATATCAATTACTCAAAAACTATATGGTCGATTGTATTAGCCCGAATAGAGTCGAAAACTCTTTGTACGCAAAGTGGAAGTTTCCGATGATACAATAAATTTCGAAAGATTTGAATATTTTGCAATGTCAACTTTTAGTGACCTCCTCCCCTTTTACTCAATATTTCCAGTCCTCCTCTGTTACAAAATAGTTAAAAAATGTCTTTAAAGTGTTTCTTTGAATAAAAAATAATCTTGGATCTCTGAAATCGTCGTTTTAATTGTACGAAAACTAGCAGGAAGGGATTTTTGAACCCAAAGATTAATTCTCCATGTGTCGGTTACAAATACTTTTTTTTTCAAGTTAAAAAATCCAAATTGAAATCGCAGCTTCTATTCTAGGGCACTAATTTAAATTTGCAATACAATACATTGTCGGGTTAACATCCCTAATTTTTCGAGTAGGACCGGTCTAGGCGATATTTTAATGAGTAAATCGTTTTTAAAACGGCTTGTAGCGGCCGTAGCGCGGCGGAGCGGAAAGTCAGTTTTAATTACCCCAACCACGGCCAATTTTGAATTTTTAAAACCGTTTGTTGCCCGACCGCAAATTTTTTTTAATGTGTAGAGAACGATGTCCTCTTTCATAATTCGCTTCAAAAATCATGAAAATCCGAATTCGGGTTTTGTGATCATCCCCAAATAAGGACTTAAGCGCTTTAAAATCCAATGCTTTCCCTACAGGCCTGATTTATTAGCAACATCTGCACTTAAGGAAAATACGAGAAACAATTGCCCAAGCAGGCTTTTGCTGGTAAAAATTTTGATGCAAAAACGTATGAATTGAAGATATTAAGTTTGAAATTTAAAGCATTTCCAAATAAAAAACGGCTTAAGTTAAGATTCCCGAACTCAAAAATACACTTTTTCCTATAGAAATGACTTTACCAAACATAAGAGGGCAATTTTATTAGTTTTTTAAAGTGAGGATGAAATTGGTGGGTCCTTCAATAAGCCTACAATTTAAATTTGAAAATCACGAATTTCCCACAAGGAACGTTGTGCGTGGGGCGACATTCACAATTGGCGAGGAGCTACCAATCGTTCCCTGTTATCTGCCAGGTAAACATCTACACTTTTTAATCTTTTTAATTAGTAAAACGTTTCTCAAAACGGCCTGGAGCGGAGGGTCGGTTTTGACTAACGCAACCACGGCAAATTTCGGATTCATCCTAAACGAATAATTGTCGATGGGCGGGGTTACGGTTTGAAAGATCCAATGAGACTACCACATTATTTAATATGATGAAAGCCGTGTTTTTCCAAAACTTATGGACCGACCCCAAATTTTTATTTTTTAATCTGTTATTTAGAATATTTTGACATACTAGGTATAACGCAAAATTCAATAGGATCAAAATTAGACTCGATGATCAACCTAATAGAAATATCATACAAAAAATGTCATGTTAAAATGCGGTGAAAAATATTGCAAAAATGCAAAAAAAATCAATTTTACTGTTCTTGAAATCGACCCAATCATGGCAACGTTCTTAAATTCAAACAGGGCATTCTTAACTTAGGATATCAAATTACTGATTGCTTTCTGCAGTGATAGTTACATAAGTACGACATTCTTAAATTTTATTTCAATTTAAGATCGTCGGATGATTGGGTCAATTTCAGGAACGATATTCCAAATGGTAAGAACGGATTTTTTGAGTCAAGTTGTAAAATAATGTAAGAGATGTGGTTGATGTTGATACCTATGGAATTCATGTGTGACGTATAGAACTGAGAAAAGACTTTCTGTGTAAATGAAATTTTCTCATTGAAATGTATTAAAAACAGTAAAAAGGTTTTTACTGTTAGAGACGATCATTGGCCTGGTTGTTGGCGCGATCAACTGCTAACGTGAGGCACCCCGGTTCGGGTCCGGGGAGAGGCTCACGGAGAGCCGAGAGAGGGAGAGGGAAAGACGGTGGTCGCCTCACAAGGTGCTAGCAACATCTTTGGTTTACCGATGCTCAAGTAACCTCTTGAGGGAATCGGACAACGTCGCAGGATGTTCTAAACCGAATTTATATATAAAAAATTTTAAACTTTTAATATTTGGGGTCAAAAACCCCTTTCCTTTTTCTACAATAAATTCAGAAATTTATTTCATATTGAAGTGCCCAGTAGAACTGGGAAAATACACTTTGAACTAGAAAAAGTGGTGCCCAAAAGTTTTTTTTGTAAAAAGAAATTGGAGAAAAACTAAAGGAAAACAAAACAAATAGACACAACATTTGGACAGAATAAGACAAGAAAGAATACCAGCACAAGTCAGAAGATATAAGCCAGAGGGGAAAAGAAATGTCGGACGAGCTAGAAAGAGATGGGCACCGTGACAGGCCTTACAGCCTAATGCGAAAAGTGTAGAAGAAGAATTAGAATTTTTATATTTTGTACTTTGTTATAAAAATATGTTGAAGACTGGGGAAGGAGTTGCCCGGAAAATAAATTATTGCCAGTTTGGGCCTGAATGGAGGAGAAAAGTACTGCTAATGAAACGTCCTACGTGCAAAAACGAAATGATTTTATATTTTTATAATTAAACTTATATTTACTTATATTTTATAATTAAACTTGACCAGCAGTGTAGCGTAAAGCATACACCGGCCGACTGGAGAGCGGTAGACCGCGGTTCGAGTCCTAGTCGAGTCGAATACACTGCTGTGATCAAAGGTCCAATATCAATCTGTGGACCATGGGAAGGCAACGGAAACCACCCATGAATTATATTCCCATGAAAATTCATCTTGGCTTCGGTCAAGTTGGGTCACGACGCTTCTGTCAAGAAGCAAACGATGAAGAAGAAGAAGAAGAATAATTAAACTTAAAATAAAGTATTCGCTTAATTAATACAACTGAAAAATTCACCTCATTCCGAACAGGGTAGCGGTTTTAAACGTTAAAGACATCATGTTTTGATTACTGCTTTGGAACTGAAACTAATCGCCGAGCCTCAAAATTAAATTAAACTATCAGATTTTGGTTTAAAACTTGTGTTGATTTTATTTCTAAAGAATGAATAATTTCAACTTTCGGTAAAAATGTGAAGCTAAACAATTTTGCATGGTGACTCCATAAAAACCTTCGGAGGTGGAAAAGCAAAACTTGGCAACGAGGTGAATTTTGTACGCGCATGAATGGATTAACGAGATTCCGTCCCAATATGTTTTTTTATTAAAATGATTAATTAGTAATCCAGTAAGTAAATTTGTTACATTGAAGCACATTCGTCACGTTTTATTCACAAAACTGTTTGGTTTTGCATTTTTTTCTCCAAAATCAAATTTAAAAAAGCATATCCCTCGAATTTTCGATTTTGGTCTTAAAATGTTTCAAGGATACCAGGGAACTATAATCAACAACAAAACCCTACTATTTGGAGTTAGTTCAGTCGAACCATGAGGTTTGTTTTCTTGGAAAATGTAGTTTTTAATTTATTTGGAGATAGATATTTTCAAAACTGAAAAGGATAGGTCAATTTTTTTATATTATTGTTAGTAAAAATTACACAACTTTGCTCTAATTTAATGGACTTCGTAACTCTTCAGATAACAGAGATCCCCATGGTGAAGGGCAAGAATATTTAATCTGCCGCCAAAATCATCGCCATTTATAAACTTGGAAAACCTCTTGCCATCCGATATGGGTTTAAATAATATTGTTGATTAGTTTGGGTTTAGTCTCATCGAGATTTCTAATTAGGGCCTCCCATTGGGCATTAAAGAGTTTAAATGAAAATCAAAAGCCTAAGCTGACCGCTCTAGAGAACACTGCAAGCCACTACCATGTTATTTGATCGCTCACAATAAATTTTTCAATTAAATTTAAAAATGAGTTACTTTTTGGAAAAAATTTGTTACGAGGAGAGGAAAATAAGTGTTTCCGGTTTAAGGATAAAATAATTCTTTATTTATCGTTAGTATAAAAATCTACTGTTAAATTTAAAAAAACAACAATTTATTTTTATAATTTAGAATTTATAATGAACTTTTCGAGTTGAAAAACAAAATTTGGTATCAAAACATCGATAATATAAGCAGCACAAATAATAAACAACTAAATTACGTAGGTACGATTTCTTATCAAATTAATTAAAATTTAATAAATGAAGGAATCACGTATTGTTAAAAATTAAATTCTCACCTTTCGAACTTTACGTGTTGAACATTTTCTTCCCAAAAGGAATGCGGTTGCATCGTATTATCCATGTTAGTTTTTTTATGCAATTTCGCCAACCCGAAATAACACTTCGCAAGGACGAAAAATTGACAAAATAAATTAAGTACAATTTAAATTTTTGTTGCTTTAGAGTAGGTACACTTGTAACAAATTATGATTAGTAAATTTTCTAATTATCAGGACGATATTATTGTCGTGGGGTTCTAAGTATACTGCCTAAACACGCAAATTGTTTGTCTGCGATGAACTGATTATTCCTGCCACACACGCTGGAGGACACGTGAGGCTCCTGAATTAAATTAGACAACTTTGATTTACAAACTTCTTTCTTCCTTTTACAAACATTAGCTTACGCCATAGAACTGTTATACCGAAACGTTAGTCGACCAACCGGGAAGGAAAGTTTGGCGAAACTCAAAATTTAGTCCTTGCTAGAATTTTTGGTCGTTCGGCACTTGTGTAATCAAATAAAACGGAAAAATATAAATTTTGTAATAAATTACGTTTGTCTGTGATTAATCGAACACACAGCACGTGATTTTGAAATGGGCTATCACGTTTAAAATAACGTGTACGATCCACGTGACTTTAAATGCATGCGCTTTATCCTAAATGCTAACTTTAAATGGAATAAAATTGCAAAATTTGTGTAATAAAAATAGTAATGGATTATTTTAAATATCACACAGTCATTAGAAGATTGGTCAATTTTATTCTACCATCTGCTAATTGTGACCTACATTACTTAAAATTGAAATAAATAACAACATATGCAGGACCGGCTTCAAAAAAAATAGTTTCCGATTTTCTTCCCTAAAAAAATTTTAACGCTACAGATTTCTAGTGAATTATCGAGTTGGCTTTTAAATTATGTATATTTAACCCCGGTTCGTTAAGTTTTAATAATAACATTAATTTTTAAACATAGAATACCCTGACGAAGTCGACTAGCATTTGACATGAAGCTACGAGCCCCGCCAGAAAATTTTCCAATAAGGGACAAACGATATTGTTATTATTTATAGTTTTTATTTATTTAGTATACCTATAACAAAAAATCCAAAAAGCGGATCTAAGGGCACAATCTCTCACTAATACTAAAATCAGTATTTTTTGTTCTTTTTGATTTATCAGCCATTTTAAACAATTGTGATTAACAAATCGTACGTACTTTTATTAATTTTTAGGTTATATATCACTTGTTGTGTTACTTTAATCACTGGCTTTCGGGTGATTAAATACATGTGTTAAGCACTGATTATCGTTTGTGAAACCCAAATAGTCACTTAACAACAGATTATCTTCTTAATCAATGGTTAAATTCCGTAACAATCGGGGGACGGGCAAGAAACCCGTCATCCGATTTTTACCATTTTTAAAGTGCATTATGAAAGATGAGGGTCTAATTAGCGTATAAAAAAATAAAATTTGCGGACGACTCGCACATTTAAAAAAACTGTTTTAAAAATTTATTTACAAAGCAATTTACTCATCGGCTCTTTTGAACTGTAACCCCGCCCATCGAAATTAAAATTGGTTATGGCAACAGTAACAATACCAAAATGTCGGTTTTTACAGCGAATTATGAAAGATAAGGGTGTAATTAACAAATAAAAATATAAAATTTCGACAAATTAAAAAAAAATTCACTTTTAAGGTGAATCCCAGTCTTGACGTAGTTGCGTTTGTCAAAACCCACTTTCCGCACCCTGCGCTCTCCTCCGCTCCGGGCGCTACAAGCGGTTTTGACAAGCGCTTTACTTACTGAAAACATCCCCCAAAAACGGTCCAACTCGAAAAAGTGTGGATGTTGACCAGACGGATATCAGAGAGCACTATCAACCCAGGCACAGCACGCGGATTGATGATAGAATGGCCGCTTTAATGACGTAATACTTCGCAATAATATACTTACACATATTTCTTATGGAAAAATTGTAATTTTCAAATTTGAATTGTGGCCTTGTTAGAAGTTCGACTAAATTTATCCTCACCTTAAATGATCCGCATTTTTATACTCTTTCGTTTGGTAAAGTCATTTTAAAAAAAGTGCACTTTTGAAGACGGGTTTCTTATCTCCACCCAACAATCGTTTGTGGGGCAGAGTTTGTTAAATGCCGCTCGAAGATACAAGTTTTCTTATAGAAATGAAAGCAAATTATGAAAGAAGAATTATAGGGTGAGGATAAATCAAAAATTTTGAAGTTGAGTTATTAAAAATCAAAAATTGTAATACGTTTCTACGATAGGTTAAATTCGTACCTCATGCCCCGCCCATTTTGAATTTTTTTCTCATTTTACTCAAAATCGTGTATTTTATCACTTTTTAATGCAGCCGTCACGTATGTGAACTGTCATTTAAACAAAAGATTGAACCTCGTCTATTTAAGAAGCATTTTAACGAAAATAATTTTTAGGGTGCATCCGAATCTTGCCGTAGTTGCGTTTGTCAAAACCAACTTTCCGCAACCTTCACTTCGCTCCACTACGGCTCCTACAATCGGTCGCACTGCTCCGCTATGGCCACTACAAGCCGTTTTACAAACTAATAAAAAAATATCCCCCTAAAACGATCCAACTCGAAACAGTGTGGATGTTGTCCCGACAGATAGTAGGGAGCAACTGTCTCCCTTCTAACGCTGCTCTAGTTAACCCCGCCTAGCCTAGTCTTCTTGGCTCTGCGGAGTACCGGGTCTGAGACCCATACCTCCTTCATCTGACTGGTCGTTGACCTGGGTCACAGCTTTGGATTTTGAGATGTACTCTCTTAGAAGTTGCTTAGAAGCAAGCATGGTTGAAACCTCGTTTTCTCAGTACCCCGAATCCTGCGCTATCGACTGTCTTTATTTATTTAAGAAATTAAAAATTTGTACAAATCACACAATTTACAACACAAAATCCAAGTTCGTATTTGTTCCTCCTTTTGATTTGGTCGTCTTTGTGGGTGGCGGTGGTCCATATTCTCTTCTTTCACCTTTCCTGGTCCTTAGAGGTAGGCCTAAAATATAATAGTGAAGGTCGGGAGGGTGGGAAAGTCTGTGTGGTGTGGTGATAAAACTTTATCGCCATGGCTCGGATAAAGTCCACGATAAGCTCCGTATTGGAGTCTTCCTGTAATTTCGCACATTTGACGTACCAGCTGGTTTTCATGGCACGTCGAAGAGCTCTGTTTTGGGACATCTGGAGTTGGGCAATGTGGCCTTTGGTCGCATATCCCCAGGCGACCACCGCGTAAGTCATGGTTGCGCAAACTATTGTTTTGTATAGGAGAAGTTGGTTTTGTATGGAGAAGTTGTTATTGTGGCTAAGGAAGGGCTACAGAGCTACCTTGCACCCCTTGCTTTTTGGTTAATGGATTTGATGTGAAGGCTCCACCGAAATCGAGCAACCGCTTTATGGTTGATTCATGCATATCGGAACGCAATCAAACGGAAATCAATGCAATGCAAAATTTGGCGGTTTTCATTACTTTTAAAATCGATTTTTAGCGTTATTATTGAAAATATCGACTTCATCCCCACCTTAATAAACTCAATTTTATACTCTCTAACTAGTTAGTTAGTTGCAAAAACATTTTTGTAAAATCTCCACAGACGGCGAGCGGTACTTAGCGATCTCTAGCTCGTTTGTGAAACCGGGCATTAAGCTCTAATTAAACTAATCACTATCACTATAAACTTGTTTCTTTCCACTGCTGGATAAAGGCCTTTCCCATTATTCTCCATCTCTCTTTATCCTTTGCTTCGTTCAACCATCCAATACCTGCAGTTTTCTTTATTTTATCCCCCATCGCGCTTTTAAGCGTCCAGTGCTTCTTCTTCTTAACTAATCACTGGTTAATCACGCTCATGGATAGAATGGACCAAATGTTATCTATCCTAATGAAACTAGTGTCAAAAATGCCATAATGTTACTGTCCACAAAGTTAGCTTTATGGAATGCCAATGGCTTGTCTCAACACAGACAAGAGTTAATAACTTTTATAATAAATCATAAAATTGACATCTTGCTTATATCTGAAACCCATTTTACACACAAAAGTTACTTAAAAATACCTAACTATTCAATCTATCATTCACGTCACCCCGATGGAACAGCACATGGTGGTTCGGCAGTTATCGTTAAAAGCTCCCTGAGACACTACGAGCTCCCCAATTACCAACAAGAGCACATACAGGCGGCAAGTATTATGGTGGAGGGGCTGTGTGGTCCTATAACCATTTCGGCTATCTACTGTCCCCCGAAACATAAAATTAAGGAGGATAGTTTTACTGAGTTCTTTAATACACTGGGCAACCGCTTTATCGCAGCAGGTGATTACAATGCGAAACATAATCAATGGGGATCTAGAACTGCTAATCCCCGTGGCAGAGAACTTTTTAAAACAATATCGAGTAACAATTTAAACCACCTATCATCAGGACATCCAACGTATTGGCCAACAGATAGAAACAAAAATCCGGATGTACTGGATATTTGTATCACAAAAGGCATCGCAAGTAATTACTTAAAAGCGGAACCTTGCTTGGATTTGTCTTCCGATCACTCCCGGTCCTGATCGAACTCGCTTCTGGTGTCGAAACCAGAGATAGACCTCCGTCGCTCTGCAGCAGATACACTGACTGGGACTGCTTCCGCTCGTTATTAGATGAGAGCATAGATCTGTCATTGCCACTCAAATCGGAAGTAGACATTATTCTTGCAGTGGAACATTTGAACTCTATTATTCAGAACGCAGCTTGGAAAACTACACCATCACATACTCCCAACACAACGGACGAAAACTGCCCTCCTAAAGTAAAGAAAGCTATCGCAGAGAAGCGGAAACTTAGAAGAATATGGCAAACCACCAAGCACCCAAGTGATAAAAATAAACTAAACCATTCGACTGCAAAGCTTAAAAAACTTTTAAATGACCTGAAAAATAAATCGATCCAACGTTGCTTAGAAAACCTGACACCAACAGAAGAAACAGATTACTCTCTTTGAAAGCTACAAGAAAGTTACAGCGACCAACAGTGTTTGTACCTCCTATCAAGCAAACGGATGGCAATTGGGCAAGAAGCGATCAGGAAAAGGCTCATGTTTTCGCCGAGTATCTGACAGGTGTTTTCAAACCTTTTTCACAAGAAAATGGAGAAAATTTTGAAGCAAGTTGTACCATGATTTCAGAGGAGCACCAATACGAGCAGTACAAACACAAACCTTTTAAGCTAAATGAGGTAGCAAAAGCCATAAAAAACACATATAAATCCGAAAAAGGCACCGGGTATGACCTCATATCTGGAAGAGTCCTAAAAGAATTGTCCGAAAAAGGTATGAGATTTATTACATATGTTTATAATGCAGCTCTTCGTTTAAATGTTTTCCCAGCACAATGGAAGGTAGCCCAAATAATTCTATTGCCTAAGCCTGGCAAACCTCCCCAGGAACCCACCTCTTATAGGCCGATCAGTCTGCTGCCAATTTTGTCTAAGTTGTTCGAAAAAATGCTCCTACAAAGGATTCAACCCATGCTTTCGTCGAGGAATATAATACCAGAGCACCAGTTCGGTTTTAGAAGGCAGCATTCCACCATAGAACAGGTCCATCGTGTTGTAGAGGTAATAAATAAAAATTTAGAAAACAAAACATTCTGTACAGCCGCATTCATTGACGTGTCCCAGGCCTTTGATAAAGTTTGGCACGAGGGTCTTTTAATAAAAATTAAGCAACAACTGCCTGAGTACTACCTACTACTAAAATCATATTTATCGGAAAGAATGTTTTGGGTCAAGAGTGGGGGAAGCTTATTCAAATCTATGCTCAATAGCCTCTGGAGTACCCCAGGGTAGCATCCTAGGACCGGTGCTCTACCTGCTATACACGGCGGACCTGCCTGTAACTAGATACACCACGATCGCCACCTTTGCAGACGACACGGTCATTATGTCCTCGCATAAACACAAAACCCAGGCTTCGGTAGAACTACAAGAAGGTTTGGACCTGATTCAAAAGTGGATGAGACAATGGCGCATAAAAGCAAACGATTCCAAGTCAGTGCAGATCACTTTTACAACAAAGAGAGAAGATTGTCCACCAGTAACACTTAATGGCCGTAGGTTGCCACAAGCGGATGATGTGAAGTACTTAGGTATGCACCTTGACAAACGTTTAACATTTCAAAAACATATTTGGTCTAAACGAAAACAATTGGGCATCAAATTTAGAGAAATGTACTGGCTTATAGGTCGTGGTTCTAAATTATCATTGGAAAATAAACTACTAATATATAAAAGTATTATTAAACCAATATGGACATACGGCATACAGCTGTGGGGCACAGCTAGCGTTTCGAACATTGAAATTCTTCAAAGATACCAGTCAAAAGTGCTTCGCACTATTGTTAATGCACCGTGGTTTGTGCCAAATGTAGTAATTCACGAAGATTTACAAATAAAAACAGTTAAAGCGGAAATAGAAGCTCACAGTGAAAGGTATAAAAATAAACTAACTACCCATCCAAACAAGCTGGCTACTGACCTTCTTGTAAACAATATGACACCACGTAGGCTAAAACGATACCATCCATGGGATCTCTTAAATAGATTTGTAAATTAAGTAAATTTGTTTATATGTAATAAAAAACAATATCGCTATCATGCTGTGTAAGTAACGGATTGTAAAAGTCTAATCGTTGGATTGACTTTTTACGACAATTGTAACGCCATTCTATTTACTAAATGTTTTCTTTTAAACAGATTGTAAATAAATTCTGTAGATGTCAAAATAAAAAAAAAAAAGATCACTGGTTAAATATTATACTAGGGATTTTGCAACCGAAAAGTGACTTAATTAATGATTATCTTTCTAATCAATGGTTAAATTCCTTAACAATTGTTGGTAAAACCGAGCATGTGTCTGATGGGCTGACTTCCACATCTAGTCATTGCAGGGTAGAGTGAGATAACAGAGACTTTGTAATCCAAAATTTCCAAAAAAAATGAAAAAAGATTATGAAAAAGGATATGAACATATTTTGGTAAAAATAGAGTATGTACAAACACACCTGCTTACTTATCTTTAGTCTGACTCATGCAGAAAATGGTATTGGATAATTTCCGAGTTGCGGTCCTGAAATATACATATATTGAAAATGAAGTGGAAACGGTGGGCAGGAATGAGAAGCCGAAGGAGACAATTTAAAATAAAAATGACTATCATCATCATCATCAAACTTCCTGGATTAGGATAAAGCCTGTTCCGGCGTCCATCGTTTCCTCGGTCGCCCAACGTCTCTTTTTCCTTTAGGATGGTATTCCATTATCAGCTTTACTGGTCTGCGGTTGTCCATCCTTTCCATATGTTGACACCATCGCTGTCTGTATGTTTTAATGTGTTTCAGCAAAGGTTCAATCATAAGTTCGTGTCTTATGTCTTCATTTCGTATAAAACTGCAGCAATACCTACATTGACCTACGGATGCGAAGCATGGGTCATTGGAAGAAGAGACGAAGGCAGAATACAAGCAGCAGAGATGCAATTCCTTAGAGCAACAAAAGGATGCACTAGAACAGACAGAATACGAAATGAAGACATAAAATGACTATCAAATAATTAAATTAACAACATCGCAGCCGTTGCAGCACTTAATCGACTTCAAGGGCCATATGGATGCAGATAACAGCCAGAACCAATGGATTGACTGCTCGGCAGGAAGACAGCACCGAAACATCAAAGAAACCTTCATGAAGAAGTCAAGTCGGCAATGAAATTGATCTACGAAAATGAAAATCCACGTACAGGCATCAGTAGATGAAGGCATCTCGAGTAAAGATGAAAGGAAAGTTAACGTATTGACAAAGATCAACGGGTCAATCTAGAAGAGATCGATAATAAGCAGTCGCTGAAAGAAATATGTCGTTAGTCGATCAAAGTGGTCAAACGTTAAGGTGTAGAATAATCAGTTAGTATAGAAAAGGATACAATCTTAAAAAAGAATACCCTTTGACTTCTTATGGCATGGGAAGTCCTTTGGATTGTATTGGCTTTGACGAAGAGAGTAGTTCCGTCGAAGCTTCTGGTGTAGAGATTTTAAATTATTAGTTTCTTGATAAACTTGTTCCGGGTTTTAATTTTAGTTTCTTCATGGATCAATCTGTTGGTGGTGTACCCTGGAGAGCCATACATTTTTTTTCGGAGGCAGATGTTTTGAACGGCCTGGAACTGGTTTATCTGTGAGGGGACGTTGCAAAAACTCACGCTGATGATTCGTAGCCGAGGTTGAGTTAGATGATTGCTTTGTAAAACGTCAGCTTGAATTTGGATGCCAATGAAAGGGTCCAGTGTTGCTATTAAACCCCTAGCTCAGTTGCTGCAGGTGGTGACATGCTAGATCAAAAAGAGCCTATAGTTCATAGTGACGAATTGTCCGAATTAACTTCGGTAACGCTCAGAGAACTTGCGATGATTGTAGTGTCGTCTGTATAAAATACCTGGGAAGTTTCTGCCGTCTTGGGCATATAGTATATTGCTTACAAATATACTGAAGAGAGTCGGTGATAGCAGCGACCCTTGTGGGATACCTGCAGTGGCCTTTCTTTCCGTAAAGCGGATGTCTTCTAACTTGACCTTGTATTTTCCGTTCTTTATCAATCAATGAACAAGTCCGTGGATTTTCGCTTAAAGCATCTTGAAGAGTAAACTTTTGTTTCAACATTGTCGAAAACCTTCGATACGTCTAGGCTACAACTGTCGTTTTCTTCTTTTTGAAGAATATGATAATTTGCTTGACGAGTTGCAAGAGTTGGTGGGTGACTGGAAACTAAAATGTTCGTCCTGAATGATGTTATCCTCGATGGCTCAATTTAGTCGGTTAAAGATGATACTTTCTACAATCTGCTCGACGGAGGAGAGGAGACTGATTCGCCTGTAATTTTGGGAAACAGTTTTATCTTTCACGGATTTGTGGATTTGTTTGTCCGGGAAGTGCTTAAATTTGAATTCCGCGTTTACAATAGCTGTTGTTGCTGATATGGCTTCCTTGGCAAGCGCTTTGAGAGCAATGTTGGTAATGCCGTCTGAGCTGAAAGCTCTTTTGTTCTTGGCGATGTCTTGAATGCTTCATAAATTTCGTCAAAAGAAACAGGTTCGATTGGGGTAAGATCTGCAATGCGGAGCTTAACGTCCATTTGTCCGTTAACCAGAGTAATGTAATAGTCGTCTACATCATCGTTTGTACCTTGTCGTGTGCAATCTTGCAATGAGTACACGCACTGACGACAAAAAAACAAAAATTCTCTTCTCCTTAATAGTTCAGTCAATGGGGATTAATAAAAGACCTTTCTCATACAAAACATTGGGTAGAAACGATTTTGATATAAATATGTTATTTAGTTCCAGGCTTCGATAAAAAAATCCAAGCTTTTGACCGTGGGGGCGGGGCGTCGGCGCGGTTCACAGCGTGGATTTAAATTACAAAAAATTTGTTTTTTAAAATAATTTCTCAACGGTTGATTCTAGAACAAAAATGCCTAATGCAAATTTGAAGAAAATTCAATGTTCTACATTTGTTGTATGAATACATTTTTCCTTAAGTCTGATGTGTAACGAGTTACAGTTGCGGAAACGTGAGCATTCTTTCAAAAAGTCCTTCGACTTAATCTTTTCCCGATAAATTTTTTAAAAAATTAAATTATTAATAATATTAACATTTACATAAAAAAATGTAAATATTGCCAATCTAATTATTGTAAATCCGGCCAACGAAAACAATAAAGCCCGTTCGATTTCGATGTTGACATAAAAATTCGAATAGGCAGGCGGTTTTACTGTTAAGCAGGCTGAAGAAGATGTTGATGTCTTGATTGTCAACACAGTGATTTCTTTCTGCTCATCATTCGACGCTGTTGTTATCATTGACAAAGACGTCAATCTTTTAGTTCTGCTGGCAGCATTAGGATCATCCAGAACCAATATCTACCTTCGCAAACCGGTGAGAGGCAACACTGCTGAAAGAATGTATTCTGCCAATAGTTTGAAAGTGAAAGAAGCAGCAGAAAATATCCTGGTTTTATATGCGGTTAGTGGATGTGACACAGCTTTCCTCTTCAACCAAGGAAAAACAAACAAAATTTCGCTTGTCCCAAAAACAAAAAACTTGATGCCATCACTAGAATCTTTAAAGATCAGAATGCCAAACCAGAAGACATTGCAGACGCTGAAGCACGCTTTCTCGTTGCTTTGTATGGTGGTAACATGGAAGAGGAAACCGTGGAAGAAGTCCGCTACCAACGTTTCGCAAAATTGACAATACAAAGCAAATTCAACAGCTTCTTTACCACCAACGAAAGACGCAGCACGGTACCATGTGTTTAGGACCTACCACCAAGTCCAAAAATTGTGTGGAATCCAAAAAATCCATGAGGTTGGTGCTGGAAACTTGGTACAAATGGGCTCACTCCAATAGCAATGTCAGAGAAACTTGCTCCAGATACCTTATTAAATACCATTTCATGCAATTGCAAAAGGGATGCGGTGGAGCATGTGGCTGGAGGAAAAGTGGTATGAATCAAGAGACCAGAGATCACCATCGAGAGCGACGACTGCACGGACAGACATTAAAATGAATTTAATTCTTACTCAATATTGCGCAATAATGCGCTTCCATATGTTTCGTATGGCAATTTTATGGAATTCTTATGGAAATTGGTAAAAATATTTTTACAAATATTTCAACATTTGAATATGTAAAGGACATTTCTTTGGATGCTCGATAAATGTCTTGTATGTGGTTTTTATGGTGTTCTCGGTTTCTTTTTAAATATTAAAAATAAATAATCACAAATTTATTCACAAAAGGGCCAATATTTCGAGGATTAGCAATAAACTTAATGTATCAATTGCATTTGGCTCAGCAGAGTGACGTGTTGTAAAACGTAAGAGACTACGAATAAGTTCAAGAGTTAACCAACCCTGACTCGAAAGTACACTTTTTCTTATAAAAATAGTTTCACCAAACAAAAGAGCACATAAATACAAGACTTTAAAGATGAGGATGAATTTGATAGCTCGTATATTAAGCCCAAATTTTAACTTTGAAGTTCACGAAATTGTCATAAGAAACACAATCATGTAAGAGAATTTCTGCTCAATATTGCGTTTATAGTTAAATTATATTAGACACAAAGTCATTATAGCCAATATGATCGCCAACATCCGGTAACGGATAGGCACGTGAAGAAGAAGAAGTTAAATTCATTTTGATTACAGTCCGTGAATCCTGAGTTGCCACACAACGTTCGACGAATTGCCAATCTGCCCTTGCATCTGTTGGTTCAAGGATCTATAATTTCGAGTTTTTACCGGACTCAGGGATGTTTTTTATAAGTTTAAACTCTTCTAGGACCCCATTGTTCAACGATTTATTATCTTTTAGATTACTTATGGCTCCGAGATATTTTTAATAAGTTTTACTAATTGACTCTCGTATTTTCTGATTTAAGTAGCATAATTTTGAGTTCCGCCGGACTCATGGATGTTTTTTTAAACTGTTACAAAGCCATCTTTTATAATTAGCTTTAAAAATTGTCAAAATCGGAGTTCAGGTTTATTAACAGTTTCTCTTTTAGTACCTGACTGATTTATTTGGCACCACTGGGCTGGACACTATTTATCGTACTCACCATTACTAAGCAAGTAGACAAATTCAAACACTATCCATAAACATCGAGTAATAGACAACGATTTTTCAGACGATTCTCGACATCTTTACCCATAAAACTTAGCAGAGGCCGGTTTCCGAATGGAATTTATTGTTTTGCACCTGTTCACGGCCACCATTCGCCGTCTAGGCTTTATGATTTATTATTCGTCCATTTCAAAGCCTTAAATCACCGTGCTATTAGTATTATTTTTGTCATTTAAAATTTATTACCAACTTAATTTTTATATTAAAATTTATGTTAAATTAAATAAACAAAGATTATTTACTTTATGATTTGGAATTTTTTTCTTTCTAAGTAAAAATTTTACGTATAGGAAAACCATAACATTTTCGTTATCTTTATTACCCAAAAATTTTTAGTTGAAATTATGATTTAGACAAAAAAATTAGTTATTCGTTTTTCGTAGTTTCTCAAAGTGGCAAAGTATCAGTTGCTGTTTTTAGATGAAGATGAAAAACGACTGCCACTGCTGGCCTTATAATTAGCGCGATCAACTGCCAATATATATTTCAATCGATCAAATGCCAGAGCATAACTTTCTTATGACGGTCTCCGTGCTTCGGAAGGCAAAAGACGGGAGTCCCTCTTTGTTGATGAATTCCAGCATCAACAGCAAAACAGGGTTACAGGCACATTCTCCACCCTGTTTCGGCAGCCGTAGGGTCTTAATACTAGAACCCATGGTATAATATTATTATGCCATAGCTAGAAACGATTATCTAGAGAAAGAGGTCGAGTGTTCAGGAGTGGACAGAAAACTGAAGAAGAGTATTTTCTGGCAGCAGCCTTCTCTTTACTGAAATTACAATTTTATCTTCTCATTCTTCTCATAAACTTTAATCTTCGTATTAAATACTTTATTATTTTGGTTTATTTTGCTTTATTATTATACGAACAAGCGATTGCTATCAGTTATCAGCAGTTTTCATTTTGACTTTATTCTGACCAAATAATTTAGTTTTTAATGGCAAACTTTAAACATATAAGGTGTGGCTAAATTTTTGAGCAGGGACTGTGTAATATTACTTTTTGGTTTTCATGGTCATTTTTGCATGTTGAATTTCCATACCGGAGATTACTTCCTCCATGTTTGAATTTTTGCAACTACAACATTGCAATATTGATTACTTTACACCTTCGTATATATTTTTCGAACTGGAAATCTTATCAGGTCTCTTTAATCAGTTAGGACTGCTTAATTTCGAGATCTGATCAGATCTATTTTTAGAATTTAACAAATTGGAGACCCGATCTGATCCGATTGGTACTCATCGACTTTGAACTTGATTTTGAAGAATTCGGGAATAATCTAATTCAGCGTTCGCAGTAGGAAACGATAGTCAGACCCATAATAATCAAACAATTTATTGTTTACATTTACATTATTTACAATTTATGATGTTACATACAATTTTCACAATGAACCATTTTTAATTTTTTTGAGCATTGGGTACCTAATAATTAAAGTAACTTTTTTAACGAAAACATTACGTAACGTAACCCAGTAGACAATTCCAGTTCTAGTATTTGTGAAGTTCTGGGATTTATGTAATAATTTCCACCAGCTGGATCAACAGTATATTTGAAGCAACCCCAAGCCGAAAATAAATATTTTTGGTTCAATCCTCGTACTAAGTATTCACAATGTTGTCCTTCGGAATTTTGAGCTAATACTGTATTAAATATTTCGCGCACAGCCATTTGCGTTCTGAAATTCATATTGGTAGTTACCGTCTGGGGCTGAAAATTCAAAATGTGAATTTAGTAATGGAAAACATATAGTAATAGTAGTAGTTAAAATTATGTAATTGGGATCTTTCTTTCCAATTAAAAATTGAGATATACTGACTGAACAGCTAAGAGCTAAAATGTCTCATCATCCCATCGACGTCATCAAGCATGGGATTTCATGATGTAATAATACGATGTATAACATGCATAACAATTAACCCAATTAAAAATGAAATAGATACTAAAATACTTACTACTTCAGGTGCTTGTCCATTACTACTTACTACCAATAGGCACACAACGAGAAGGCACTTGAATAATACAGACATGGTGATACTATTAGTTGCTATGGAATTAATTAAAACAAAAGATTGCAAGTTGCTTTTATACCTCCATTTAGTGAAGAAAAATAATTTATTTATATTGATAATTGGATTACTATTATACAATTAACAAAAGCAAATATTTGTATTACGCATATAATGTAGGCGTGTATATACCTACGTCTTTTAAATTTTGTTTACTATCATTTATTTATTTGGACCTGTCACCAAATCTCAGGAGATGCAGTTACATATAAACTTTTGTTTACCAGTATCCAATGGTAGCATTCTACGAAACTTTTCACGCTTTCCGTGCTTCGGATCCCATGTTGAACAATAGATTTCTGTTAGGTACTGGATTTTCTATTATTCATTGATTTTAGGTTATGGAATACCCCCAGTGCTTCGGAATACCAAAGGTAGACTATTAAATGTTCAAAGATTCTACCATCCGTTGTATGGAATGAAACATACCCCTTCATACTCTCCAATCTCTATCTTTCTTTTGATAATCATAGTTGATGTTATTGTGAGATTTGAATGACCTTTTATTTTTTTAAGAAAAATTTGAGGTTAGTTTTCTAGTTGAAAAATCATATCGATGAATTGGAAATACTTTGAGAATTAACAATGGATGAATAGATGGGTTAAATTTGGATATTTTGGAAGAATAATAATTACTTATATTTTAGAAATCATTTAAATGGAACTCGATCAACTTAGATTCTATTTACATACGCTGAAAACTTGGCTTAGGTTGCTACTCCTGCTACTCTGCTACTCCGCTGACCATGCTACTCATCATTAACAGTAAATCACGATTACACAATTAAAAAAACAAGTGATTCTGAAACATTTTGATTATTTACAATATTATAATAACCATCTCTCTAATAAACTTACGTGTAACAACGGTGTTTCGCAAGGTAGTTTACTAGGGCCCTTGCTGTACTCGATTTACACAGCTGATCTTCCTTCTGTTCTTACCAAAAACTGCAGCTTCCACATGTATGTAGATGATATTCAACTGTACGTATCCGACTATCCTCTAGCAGCATTAAGGGAATCATTAAAATCCTTAACCTCAATCTGGATTCAGTTTAATCAGGAACGAGCTGATTCTGAACCCACCAAAACCCAATGCATCTGATTTGGTAGTCCTTCTGGATTCAAAGCATAGACAATAGAAAAGTCGAAGTGGAACTCGATGGGGGTATTGGGAACTTCTGTTCAAAAGTGAAAAAAAGTGAAAGTGAGTATGATATGGGAAAACTATTTTGCATTTTCCAAAAATTTAAGTACATGCTTTGTTAAACTAAAATCTCTTTATGGACTACTATATAGTCTATAGACTACTGCATCACTGTCTACCATGGTCTCCTTACAGAACAGTTGAAGAACAGATTACAGATTATTCAAAATGCTTGTTTTCGATTATAGAAAGAACATGACACCTTACTGTACCTCACAGAAAGTGCTCAAAATATGGAACAAGGTCTCACTCAGGAGTGGGCAGAATTAAAATACATGTATTTGAAATACGTATTGAAATACATTTTGTATTTTACATTTTGTATTTTACTTTTCTCACCCTGACCTCACGCTCAAGTCACTAAAGGGCATAATAACAAGAAGGGGCGATTGTCACAACCGGGAAATTGAGAAGAAACCTGTGTTTGTCCATTTTAATCCACAAAACTTCTAAATTTAAAGAATCATTCCAATACATGGCGTATGCCATCTTTAACAGACACCTGGAATTATTCTTGAAATCAAAATCTAATGCCACTTTCAACTTAAAATTAGTGGAACATCTTCGGAAAGGCTAATGATCCTTCCTGGTTGCCATGGGTATTTGTCGAAAATCAATTTTGCTGAACATTTACCTTAGATGAGGAATGATTTACCCTCTAATGGTGCGCGGCGTTAGAGTGGATTAACGAGATTTACTAGTACTAAACTAAATAAAAACGTTCTAAAAATGGGTTTAACCCCCTGTTAAATTAGATAATTATAAAAATAACTGTGAATTAACGAGCGACAGTAACTAATTCTGTAATTTATTTTTCTTACAAATTTTATTTTATTTAAATTTATAATTTCTTATTTATACCCAGATTATCTGACGGTCAGAGGCGTGGCGAGGCGTGTAACTGCCAGAACCTCTCGAGGAAACCAAACTAATCTTTTACAGAGAGGTTTAGGGGAACTGGAGAGACCTATATCCAGGAGCAAGCTGAAGAAGAAGAAGAAGATTATCTGTAGTAAAATGTAGAAATATTAGAACAGAAATTTTGTTATTATTCGTTAATCTGCTAAGCTAACATGATAGCAACTTGCTCTAAGTAATTTTCAAATTATTATTTTATTTAAGAGTACCTACATGTCTTGAATCTTAAAAGTCGTTTTTCTTGATATGCCATTTTTTAAATTAGTGACCACGATATATTAGTGTGTTTCAAGCTTGACGTTTTCTTTTTAGTTTCTTATGACCTACGGGATTAACAATTAATCTTTTATATTTTTGAATAGTAACATGCACTTTCTATATAAGAAAATTATGTTGCATGTTGTACCTGCTCTGATCAAATTTGTAATTGGACTTCGTCAACTTAGCCAAAGTAGAACTCAAATTTAAAGAGTTTGTAACATGTGGATTTTAATTTGAATTTTGCGCTTCCATTCTTAAAATCCAAACAGCAAACCAAATACTCATGATTGTCAAACGAAATACTCATAGGTTGTGCGAAGTGGTAACCAAACTTTGCGAGTTCTTTTAAATACACGAACTCATAAATCGTGAATAAGTTAAATACCAGTAAACTTACTTAATTAGAACTTCCAAATCCCATAATTTAAAATATGATAAAGTTGGTTGCTATTTCCGAGAGATTACATTTTGACCCCTAGATATTACCTAAATTAGAAGGAGATTACAAGAAAAACACAAACTAAGGAAAAGAGTTATTAATTGTCATAAATAGGACTTTTAGAACAACTGCTAGTTGAGAATATTCATTTCATTGAAATTAAATCGATCGATGGAACGTTAGAAATTACTTTAAATACTGAGATGCTTCGATATCTACAATTTCGTTTTTAAGAGAGAGAGAGAGAGAGAGCATGTTAGATCTTAAATCTTGTAAAATAGCCTCCTGATTTTCTATTATGCGTTTATTGGTAAATCAATTAAGATAAATTATCATTTATATTGTAATTGACCGTTTTTCGTTGGAATTAAAACATCCTTTTATTTCTATTTTTTGCGTCTCTTTATTTAATGTTCCCATTTTAAGAATTTTATTCTACTTCATGCCTAAGGAACAATTTTTTATAAACTACCTTAAAAAACCTTATTTGAAATCATACCTAACTTATAGTTTTTACTTATATGGTATGCCTTGGTTTAAGTAATACTTAAGTATAATTTATACTATAAATATTTTATTGGCCCCATCATTATCTAATAAAACAATACCATAGATTAATAAAATATTTTCCTACAATCAATTAACTCAAATCAAGAGTCTAATTATAGTGTTTTCATGCAATCATTTACATGTAAGCTATAGGAGTGACTTAAACAATTCACTACAGAATGAACATTTTATTAATTCCCCAATAATGTTTTAAAATAACCTAACACGTCAAAATGATAGCTATCTGACCATTTTGAGAACCACTGACTTATATCTACGTAAATCACCCCTATCACATAAAAATTAAGAAATCTACTAAACTTTATTGAAATAAATCTTATAACTAATTAATACCTTTTTAAATACCTGGATGTGATCAGAATTCTACCATGATTTTACCGTATAACACTTACCTTTAATTGAAAAGATATAATAAATATAACCACGAAATAATCAACTGCATAAAACAAAAATAAAATCTAAAAATGGATATTTTGAAATATTTTTATATTTAAGGAATTTTGATTCAATCAATTTTTGAAGCAATAATTTTATTTTAAATACATACTGCTATGTTGTTTTTGAAAAATAATTGCAATTGTTTAAATAATTTTTTTTTCTTTGGGACCGTTCAAGTATTACGTAAGCACTATAGGGGGGCGGGGGGTCTTTGATTTGCTTATTTTTGATGACATGGGGGTGGGGAGTCTAGATGGTGATTACGTCAGCAGTAGTTTACTTCAACTTTTGAAGTTGAAACTTCAAATGATATAAAAAATGAGGAAATACTTACCGTAAGTAATTATTACTCTTATATAATGTATGTACATATTTCGTAAGTATAATCTCACTTTTGGTAAGAATAAAAGTTAGTTGGTGCTTATTACAGCCGAGTAATTACTCGCAATTTGTTGAGTCTGGTTGTTAGCAAACTCATGCAGTATTATGGCTCAATTTATTCCTAATATAAGAGCCAAGAAAGTGTATAAATGTAGAAAAATTAGTTTTGATAATGATTACAAAGTTTTGTACTGATTGAGTAAAGAAAATGTTGAATGGTTAGCCAAATATTTTTTGGGTGAAGACACATGAGAACGTACAGGTGGTGCAATATCCAAACTTGATAAAATGAAAGTAAGTTTTTCCCAATCTTTTAGAATGATTTTTTTATTACCCATTCTATTTAAGTCCGTCTTTTTTTTAATCTTGATTTTATGTTGTTAATTCTTTTAGACAGTTTACTTGCCGTTATTTGGGTACCAAACTTTTTCTCCCATTGCTTTTGAACGATTTCCATTGCTTGAGATTTTGATTTTTACAGCAGGTGTTTGTGATTTTGAGAAAATTGTAGGAAAATTGTTCAAAATTGTTACGAATTTACGTTGCAGAGGAAATTATTTTTAGTAAATAATTACGCAGTTGCCCAGAAGAAACACAGAGATGGTATGAAAAGAAAGTTAGAAGATATTTGTCATGAAAATCCAGAAATAAAAAAAAACTATCCCTGAGGGATTCAGTGGGACGTCCTAGCCTAGAAAACGATCAACCATTAATATTGAAAACAATTGCGGATATTGCTTTATTTGGGAGTGCAGCAGATGAGAGAAGACGAACGGAATCTATTCGCAGTGTAAAAACTCTTGATGAACTCACACAAGAATTACGTAAAATAGGATTTGACATTAGTCGAAGTGGGACATATCTTCGTTTGATTCCCAGAAAATCTAATTCTACAGAGGGACGAAGACATGTATCGACAGTCCCTGTTAAGCTCACTCGGGCTCAAGCTGATCACCACAAAAGCCACTTAGATAGCAATTTCGCTGAAACATCAATCCATTATTTGGAGAACATAGCATCCATACTTGGACCAGATCAAGTATTTTTTATATTTCAAGATGATAAAGCTCGGGTCCCTATTGGTGTAACTGCGGCAAATAAGCAAGCACCTCTTCTAATGCACATGGAATATAGAATCAAATTGCCTGATCACGACTGGGTAATCGCTGAGCGGCATAAATTAATACCATCAGTTTATGCTGGTATCAAAATCACTCCAAGTATGATAGGACAACCGCAAGCCGTTGGATATTCTGGACCAACATACATCGCTATTCGAAGTGGAAAGCATAGTTCATCTACTGCTAATACTCATGCTCAGGATTTCGAGACGCTTCTTGAACTTGAAGAGTTTCAAGCATTAGCTAAAACTGACCATGGATTGGTAAAACCAGTGGTAATCATGACGGTTGATGGAGGGCCAGATGAAAATCCGCGTTATCAAAAAGTTATAGGGTTTGCTATACAACACTTTAAGCGACATGATCTCGATGCATTGTTTTTAGCTACTAATGCTCCTGGCAGAAGTGCGTATAACAGAGTAGAGCGCAGAATGGCTCCTCTTAGTCGGGAACTGGCTGGTTTGATATTGCCTCATGATCATTTTGGGTCTCATTTAGATGAACGTGGCTTTACAATTGATGAACATTTAGAAAGATCTAATTTCGAGTTTGCAGGAAATGTGTTAGCTGAGGTATGGAGTTCAATGGAAATTGATGGCTATCATGTTACTGCAAAATATGTTGGGCCGGGCGAACAAGATCTTCCTGATTTTCCAGACCTTAAATGGTATACAGAACATGTGCGTGAAAGCCAATACTTGCTTCAAATTGTAAAATGTAGAAACATAGAATGCTGTCGTCCAAGAAGTGGCCTGTTTAGGTTACTAAACAACAGGTTTCTTCCACCACCAGTAAAAGTAAAACAAATAGTTGATGACTTGGTCTTGGATGATGGAGGGCAATTTCTCAATCTTCCGGTCAATTTAGCTCTACGCTTAAATTCTTCAGTCAAAGATTTCCTGCAAATGCCCTACGATTATTTTTGTCCGACGGTAAAATTGAAGTTATCAAGTCGAACATGCAAAACGTGTGGTCTTTATCATGCTTCCGTCAAGTCACTAAATCGTCACATCGAGAAGATCCATAAAAAAGTAAACACGCACACCGATATAAAAGTTAGGCCTATAAGAGTGGCTGCCCGTCGTGCTAATGAACTGATGTGCATTATTCAAAATTTAGAGCACCAAGATGTTGAATGGCTCGATGAGAACGACGTAGACATTCCAAAATCGAATGAAAGTGAGCAGACACACAACATTGAGCAGCAAAGATCCAATGTCATCGAGAACTTAGAATCATGGATTCAGGTATCATGGACTGAAGACTGTTAATCGGAATTAATATGTATACCAAAAATTTAAAAAAGTTTGTTTTGTTCGTATTATTACTTAAGATTATAATATTTGTACCTTATGACTATATGTTAAATGCCGTGCCAATAAAGTTTGTTTAAAAGAATATTATTCGCGTTAAAGTCCTCTATTCTAAGTCTATTCTCTTATTTCAATAATTATATCTGCTGCTCATGAATCAATAAAAAAAAACAGAATACATTAAAATAAAAACGCATATATCAATGTTTACGTAAGCATGGGTGGGTGGGGGGGGGGGGGTAAGTGCTTTGCTTACTTTTGCTGACAAGGGGAAGGGGGAGGTTGAAAATTGCAAAAAATATGCTTACGTAATACTTGAACGGCCCCTTTTGACAAACTTAAACAGGTCCCAGACCTAAGTCAAGCTGAAGAAGAAGAAGAAGAAACTTGAATCTTCATCAGTAAACTATTTTACTAAGTTTCTTTTACATTGTGTTATGGACGTTCTTCCAGCTAGCTCAGATTTCTATGACTCGATTGACAGTATACAGTGTAGATTTATTCAACATAAAAATAATTCTTGTAAAAGTGCATAAAGTTATGCAACCACAATGTACAACAATTTTAAATTCACCCTGTGCTTAAAATAAAATTTTATCTTTCAGAGAACTCATGCACATAAACTTATTCACTATCATGCAAAATTTCTACCTACTTTGTAAATCTAACAAAATGTTTTTGTAATAAAAATATAACTTCTTACATTAATGTCATTTTAAAAATTTAACAGTTAACATTTAAATGTGTTTCAATACCATTGGCAACATCTATTATTTTTACTTTTAATTACATTTATTTGATCATAAAATTTTTATGTAAAACTTATTATTTATTTATTATTTAAGATTGAAATCGACATTGCAATATGTCACTTGCGCATAAAGACAGGACGACTAAAACAGAGGTGATCTTTAGATGTCCCGATGTTTCCAGTAGGAAAAGGAAAAAAGGTAGGAAAAAGATCTATCCGCGGCACTGAAGCAACCGAAAACGCACAAAGCAAGGAAAATGAAGAAGTTTTGGCTACAAATTCGGACAAAGAAACACCCGGCACCAAAAAAGATCCTGGCATACATACCTAAAAAGTCACGGGTGAGTAATACTCACGAGATAGCTGAGGTAAACGACAGCAAAAAGGGAAGCAAATTTAGCACGCGGAGATAGACAAAGGTCGCCAGTTAATAATCAAAGCACCCCAAACACTCCTCTACAGGGATGTGTTTGATCAACAGATAAGAAAGTGAATGGAGGACAAAGGATCCCCAGATATTAAACGAATAAGATCTACATGGGAGGGCAATTTTTTGATGAAGCTGGAACAAGACAACGGAAACCTCTACCTGCTCAAAACAACTCAGCTATTGGGCTGTGTGGAAGGAGCGAACGTAAGAGCTCTTACTGACAACTTCCACTCACTGAATTGATCCATTTTCATTGCGCGTGTAGGTCTTGTATTGAACTTCAACAGGTGCAAGTATAAGGGCACGCTTCTTTGGCAATTTCGAGAAAATTGAATTTAAATAAT
This sequence comes from Lycocerus yunnanus, assembly GCA_036346125.1. NCBI lineage: Eukaryota > Metazoa > Arthropoda > Insecta > Coleoptera > Cantharidae > Lycocerus > Lycocerus yunnanus. The sequence continues at coordinate 4,300,397 of JARFIX010000005.1, read as the reverse complement.
TATATATTACTGATGAACTGCATAAAAATTAACAATAAATTTGGTAAGTTGTTAATGGAATTACGTAAGATTCCAAAAAAATAAAAACATGCAAAGGGTACTGGGATTGCATCCAGCTCCTGCCATTTTCTTTTTTTTTATTTATTTGATTATTAATTCCTTCCAGTATAATATGTCATCGTTCTCAGAAAACCAAAGCGCTATAATAAACCCTACTCATAATCTGTAAACATTGAATGTTTTACCTTGCATCAGTGAGGCACTGGAGTGTTCCACACCCCAGACCCCCCGTTTGTGCAGTTTATTTTTTATCAGAAATGAATTGAAAATATCAGCGTAACCAATCTAGAAAAAATCTTTAGAAAAACTAATTAATCCTTACGTTAACAAGTCACACTCAAGTAACTAATATTCCAATTAGCCCAAAATATAAAGCAAAGTTTTTTAGACCGGGAAGGAACACCCTCCAGTGCCTCACTGCTGAAAGGCAAAACATTCAATGTTTACAGATTATGACTAGAGTTCATTATAGCGCTTTGGTTTTCTTGAGAACTATGACATATTATACTGGGGGGAATTCATAACCCCTCCCCCATTCTTGGTCACAGCTTTATATTTTTTGTGCTAAAAACTTTCACTATTATCGCTTAATACTGATAACCATAAGTTTGCAAATTTATCTATCACAGTTTGAGTGTTCCTGGGGATGCTCCACACCCCCCAGACCCCCCGGTCTCTACGACTTTCGATTATAATTTGAGCTAAATGGGTTATTACTTACTTGAGTGTGACTTGTTAAAGTTAGGATTAACTAGTTTTTTAGAGATTTTTTCTAGATTGGTTATGCTGATATCTGCAATTTATTACTAATAAAAAATAAACTGCACAAACCGGGGGGTCTGGGGTGTGGAACACCCTCCAGTGCCTCACTGCTGAAAGGTAAAACATTCAATGTTTACAGATTATGAGCAGGGTCTATTATAGCGCCTTGATTTTCTTGAGAACCATGACATATTATACTGGGGGGAATTAATAATTAAATAAATAAAAAAAAATTGGCAGGAGCTGGATGCGATCCCAGTATCCTTCGCATATGTTTTAATTTTTTTGCAATCTTGCGCAATTCCATTACAACTTACCAAATTTATGTTAATTTTATGCAGTTTATCAGCAATATATAATTATTCAAATTTAATTTTCTCGAAATTAGCAAAGAAGCGTGCCCTTATACTTGTACCTTTAAAGTCCAATACAAGACCTATACGCACAATGAAAATGGATCGATTCAGTGAAGGGAAGTTGTCGTTCCCTCCTTGTGAGACTGACAAGTTTCAAATCAGGATTTGGTCAAGAGACCTTGACAGATGAATCTTTGATATAGAAGAATTTTGAGAAAGTTGTTACAACGAGGAAATATACGATATGATAGCAAAAATAACTTTTGTATTATTGATAATTAAATTACTATTTTATATTTAACCAAAGCACATATTTTAAAATTTTATTACTATCACATTTATCTATTTTATACCCCCCCCTTCTAAGTTAAGTGCAGGAGTTGTACGTTACTAAAGTAGTCAATAAGTAACATTATTGACAATTCTCAACAAACAAGTTTCCTGTAACAATATTTTATTATATTAAGCAAACCAAATGATTTTGGATTTTGATTTATTTCAGTTCTTAATTGCTTTGAGTGTCTGAGTCCTAACTAATATTTTTATAAGTTTTAATTATTGAAAGTAAGTATTTGTTTAGCCCCAAATACATAAATACACCTTTTCCCCGACCTTACAAAATATCAAGAATCTAATAGCCAGAAGACGTTAGCTCTGTGATGAGAAGCAGAAAGCCGTGGGTGAAAACACAACATCCAGAAAAGTGGTTTTGAAATTAATCCTTGCTGTTTTTCAACTATTAGAAGTTGTAAAATTGAAGGAGGTTTCTTGCTTTTAGTGTTGAATAATAGTTTTTCTTTTCCACTTCTGGTTTTCCTCACAAACCTTTCTAATGGCAAAGTTTTATTTAACGCTTTCTCTTATCTATTGTTGTCCATTCCGGTTTGGTCGAATAGCAGCATTATAATATTATTTGAAAATCTGTTGAAATTTAATTGGAAAACTATGGAATTTTACACGGTTGTAGGCTAGCAGTTCAAATGTTCATTGCTATGCCGTAGTCGTAGGTTTGATCTCCGACTAAGTACATCGGATTTTCCCGACCATCCTCTCTTATAAGTTACTGACAACATCTTTTATTTATTAAATGCCTATCAGCCTTTTGTGTAATTGTAGTGCATACATTTCCCCGATTGATTCGAAACTCATGCTAAACTATAGGTCCCCTGCGAGTGTAGATGTATTCGGAGAGAAGGACGAGAATCAGGAAATTCGGTATAAATAATATTTTTTCATATTATATGTTTAAAAATAAATATATTAATTTTAAAAATAAAAATATAATAGGCATAATTCTAAAGATACAACATGCAAAATAAAAAATATAAATATTATTAAAATCAAATGTACGTTATGAAACCTGTGATACGTATATACATGCACTTAATTAAAACAAAGCTACCCAACTAGAACAGACAATTTACACAAGCTATTAATTAGTCCTTTAGATTATTTACATGATATAAATCTGTTTTATCTTATATTTTAGTCATTAATTTTTCTGCCGACGTCGAAATTAAAGAAATTTGTTTACCGAAAACAATACATAACGCACTAAAGTGGACGGTATTTCAAGTTCCAATATTGTCGAAGTTTTGTTATTTATATAGTAATTTCCACCAACCGCATCCGGAGTATATCTTATGCAACCCCAACAAGTGAACAAAATTCTTTCACCAAATCCTGTTGCCCAGTATTCGCAATGCTGGCTATCTGAAGTTTGGGCCATCACTGCAGTAAATAACTCGCGTGCACTCTGTTGCATTCTTAAATTCATATTGGTGGTTACTGTACGAGGCTGAAAAGTAAAAAAACTTAATTAATAATGGTTGACAGAGAGAGAACGTAGAAAGTTTGTCGTCTCCGCCAAAAAGGAACTTTCTACAAAAAAAAGTCCGTTACAGCATAATATGCATCCGGTTTTCCGTGGAGAATTTTCAAATCTGTACTATCGAATTCATAGTACCATGGATTTTTCTTTTTCTTATTTTCGCGAAGTCGCGGTATACCTCTTTTTGCTGTTTTTTGTTTAGTCACAATGTTATATACCAATATTCGTCGAAAATTTATATAAAAATTAGATTAACTGTTTATAAGTCGCCTGGATGCAATTAGAGAGACACCTTCGCCATGTTCTAAAAAGCTAATGAGATGTGGGGGACTTGCAAAGCTCACTAAATTATTTTAGCTAATTTCGAATAAGTTGTAATTATTTGCAGTTTTCCAAAAAAATTAGTCCGAAGTAAAATTTAAGAAAAGCACAATCGGTGCTAAATGAACAATAAAATACTTACTACTTCGGGTGTTGTTTGTCCATTTCCACTAACTACCAATAGGCACACCAGAACTAAACACTTAAGTGCAGACATGATGATTTAATGAATTACACTGAATTAATTGTAAAAAAATTTTTGCGAACTCTTTTTATACCTGAATTTCTTAAGCGAAAATGTTGTATATTGATAATTGGATTATAACTTTACAACAAAAACAAATGTTTGCATTAGTTTAACGTTTAATATACCTGGCATATTTGAAAACTTTATAACCCTACCTTGTTTATCTTTTGACTTGCTTAAACAGTCTTATTTGCAATTTCATATTTTCGGCCTTGTTGTTTAAGGATACTGCCAAATTAAATTTTAATTTCTAAGTAGATAATGTTACGAAAGATTTTGTAAATTATAGTTTCCACTAAATTATATCTCAAGATCGCTGTAACGCTGAATGCCTTTTCGGCAAACTGAAAATCTATAAATATAACTTTTTCTGTAATCCACAGCAGTGGCTTGATGTGTTTATTGTCGAGTTAAAACGCCTCAACCTTCCGATTAACATCAATACGTTGTGGATTTAAAATCGGTTCTTCTTCTTCTTCTGCTTGTCTTAGGTCTGGAACCTGTTTAAATCTGGCTTTTTCCTGAGATACTGATGACCAACTGTCCTTCCACCTTTTTGGGAATTTTCCCGGTGACCTGGTTCCATAAAGGGTTCCATCCCTAGCGATTTTTGGGAGCCGGTTCTGGTTCATGCGTGATATATGCTCGTTCCAGGCCCTTCTTTTTGTTCTGGTTCATCTGATTATATCAGGTGTTTTGCACTCTTCTCTTGTGTGGTCGTTACTTACTCTATCGACGTCCGTCGTAGATCTATTACGTCTAAATTCCTGTTATTCTTCCGTTTTGGGTTTATTTTCACACAGTCTTTCTGCCAGCAGTGATGTGAATGGTTTCAGTAGTGTGCGCAGTAGCGATATTCCCCTGTAGTTCTTGTCTCCCTTCTTAAAGATTGGAATTGTGGTGCTTGTTTCCCAGATGTTCAGGACAATTTGATTTTGAAGGATGTTTTTAAATAGTGTTGTTACTTCCTTTGATAATATTCTTCCTCTATTCTTTATTACTTCATTGGGAATTCCATCTGGGCCAGGGGATTTTTTGTTTTTTTAGTCTAGATAGTGCTTCTTGTACCTCTTGTTCTTCCATTGTCCAGATTTCTACGTTCGGTGGTGCTATATTTGGTGTCCACCTCTCGTCGTGATTTGCCTCTCCATACAAGTTGCCGAAGTATGTGGTCCATAACTCTCTGCTGACAGTTGTGCATTCAAAATATTTATTTATTGTTTTTTATCCTTAATCGTAGCAGCTTTCAAATCTTCTTATAGGTACCATACAGGTCGTCTTCCATAGTCTTCGTGAACTCTTCCCAATGTTGTTGCTTTATTTCTTTTATTTTGACCCTTACATTGTTTCTAGTTCTGACATATTCTTCACGTGCTTTCTCGGATCTAGAACCTCTAAATTTTAGGTATTCTTCTCGTTATTGTTTCCTGAATAGTTAATATTCACTTATTTTATTCCGAGTGCGTTGTCAGCCGCGCTGTGGATATTATTTACCATTTTTATCCATTCCTTCTCTACATTGTCTGTAGCTAGTATGGAGTTGTATTCTATCGCGATTGTTAGTGTAGAGTTGTCGCTTATTCTCGTCTCTTAGACTTTTCATGTTATATTTTTCGACATATTGGGGCGGTTTTCTTTTGATTAGCATCATCTTCATGCGCAGATTGCAGAGTACCAGACCGTGGTCAAAGCATATTATGTTTACAGATGTTAGGACTCGTACGTCCAGAACTTATGAAGAATGCACTGCTCTGTTGCTTATTACGTAGTCAATGATGGATTTTTGATCTCTTGTATTCGACCATGTGTACTTGTATTAAGGTTTGTGAGGGTAAAAAATTTATTTGGAGTTCATTATGGCCACAGAACTCTATTAGTTCCTCTCCTTATTCATTCAGCACATCCCTATTGTATCACTTGTATCGCCCCCTCGATGGCTTCATCAACTATTCTGGTATTTAGGTCTCCCATTATTATGATCTTGTCGTTCGTGGGTAGTTTATCGAGTTTGTCTTGTAGATTTTCATAGAAGTCAATTATAATATTATTTGGAAATCTGTTGAAATAGGTTGGAAAACTGTGGAATTTTACTCGGTTGTAGGCTAGCAGTTCATCAATCGACCTTGTTTTGCCAAACAGGGGGTACCTCGTGTAGGTATGGTTCTTTACCACGCACGACGGTCTTAGGCGATTAATCTTAATTAAATCGATTAATCGAAGAAAATCGATTTCGATTCGCTCGTTTTAGACGTCTGGCTCTCCTGCTAAACGTTGCATTTTGGTGAGAAATAACAATTTTCTTTATTGATCATTTTACCGATGTCTTCTTTCTTCCTAGCTTTCATGTTATTGATGAAGACATCAATTGCTTGCTAATTACCTTTTGATACTAGCAGTCTTTACCATGTTGTGGAAAAAACAAAACTACGAAGACTTTTCTCTCTACGATTGTTCTCTCAAACATAAATTTGGCACAAAGTGCGATCGCGTGCTGTGCGTTATTGATTTCTTTTATTGGTCTCTGGTTTGCTTATATTGTGCAGATATATAATGTTGAAGCTTCCATGACAGAACATGAATCCACCGTCTCTTTTTCGATGCAACGCGCAGTTTTTACCATTTTCTTAGGAGTTGTACACAATCAGTAGGCACTACCACTAACGCTGTTTCCATATAAATGCGCCATTGGTGGGTAAAACTGTTGAACAAAGAAATTTTTATTGTTTGGTCTATACCGCAGAGCATGCGTCTATATCAGGGTTTTTACCGTTCATTCCATACAGAATGATAGAATACAACAAGGAATTCCGAATTTTTCTTTCATTCACTTAGTTGTTCTCTCACGTTTAGCGTAAACTTTATTAATAACCTCAAAACCCAATGTTTTGAAATGTGAAATTTTACTCCAAGGCATTTTATGGTAATGCTCAGTCACTTCTATCTGAAATGTTTATCTACTAGCTCCAAATAAATACTATAAATGGCCGAAATACTTAGTTTTTTTTTGGAAGCTAAGTGTCAGAAAGAGGTGTAATACGTCACAAAAAACTGACTCATAAGAAGTGTAAGCTCGCGGTTCGAATCCTGCTCGCGTTAAATACACTGGTGTAATCAAAAGCATATTGTTTGTTTTACATCTAAAGTAACTTGCTGGGCTGGCCTCAGATGTGCCTGTTATTTTATTTTATACTGTTAATGATGGCAAGTTATTAACATAGGAGGACCATCGCTATTACGTGCCTTCCAAAGCACGGATACGGCATTGCAAAGTGAGCTCTACCCGGATTCGAACTAGGGTACCTTCCGTTAGCATTTGATCGCGTTAACAACCAGGCCAATGACTGTCTCAATTGAAATATTATATTATTGTTAAATTTTTATCAAAAATATTTATGCAATCCATTACGGTTAATCGCGGCAATCGTTTATTTGAACAAAAACTTGAAAAACCAAACTAAGGACTTTGACTATTAGGGCAGCCACATAATTGGGCCAAAATTATCTTGCCTAATGTGTTCCAATTAAGTAAAATTGGCTGTATGTACACGCTCGATTAAAATCTTTCCTTGGTTTATGCTAGCCAAAGAAACATAAAATAATCTTACTTGATTTACTATTTCAAGGAACCAAGAGGAAGTTTATTTTGTGTGATTCTTGAAAATAATCATAAATAATTATAATCGTAAAATATGTATGTTGCCAGGTCACTAATCAAATGAGTGACAAAATGACGAAAGCTGCATAAGACTTCGTTTATAGTACGCTCAGATAAACTGTGCAATAAACTTGTTTCAGCAAGTAAATCGTACGTCTATGCGCTATTTTTGCTATTTGTAATAAAAAATAACAGAGCTTATTCCAAAAAGACCTAGTTTAATAGAAACAAACTTATGATGTTCTATAATTTAAGCAGAAAAGGAATAGAGACCTTTCTGCTATGGACCACATATTTACTTCTTGTAAAAAGGCACTTCTCTGCCTTGGTGTTAATATGAAGCTAGCAGGCAGGATTGCTATTATTGGGCCAAGGAAGTGCAGGTCAAATACAAATTTTGGAAGACTAAGGGAAGTATTACATCTTGAACCTGGCAGAAAATTACCCTAAACAGGATACTGTTAAACCCAAAAGAAACCCATCTGATTACGACAAATTACTATTACAAAAATAATATTAGTGCCAACCTCTAATCTGGCTGTTATGACTACATCCTGATACTGACTGAAAATGCATTTTCTCCCTGTTAAGTCCAGGTATGGAAGATAAGAAAATGGATGATGAATTGTTCTCCATACATCGATGAACCGATGATAGTGTCTTGTATATCTTTCCAAAATTCTAGTAAAATTGTAAATGAAAGTTTTTTTGGAAATGTCAGAAATTTGAATCAGACTATTGAAAAAAAATAAATTATATATCTAAAAGTGCATAAGGTAAAAATTTGACGCCCTTAAGTATACCTTCAAGAAGTAGTCCCTTGTCTTCTTTCGGCCTTGATTTAAAGATTTCAGAAGCCTTTAGATCAGGAAATTGCTGATGAAACAAGGCAGGTCATAAGACATTAAAATATTATACATAAACAAGGTAGTAATATCATTTCCAAATTAAAGGATTCCACCCCTCGAAGCAGCAGGAACATGTTTATCGTAGATAACGAACAAACAATTCAAAAAAACCATGGAATACTTAATCGATAAGCTCATGTTAATATTTGCACAACCATGCCTATAGGATTAGAAAATATCAACGACTCTAGGTTACGAGTGCTAGAAAATTTGATAACGCGAGGACAAGGTCGCTTATAAATTTTGTTATATTTGAGATTCGCAATTGTTTGTTTACTAATTTAATTATTTATGTTTTTCAAATTTGTTTTGGAAATCGGGTCTAGGAATAGTAGGTAATAGAACGAAGGTCTTTAAAATACTCTTGCTTTACTTTTCAAACATTTCAAACCATAGTGCTAGCTTGGTGTGACGGTGGTTCAGTTGCAGTTGGTAAATTTTGGATTTGAACCCCAGTTCCAGTGGATACAGCAATTTTGTGTCGTGGTGGTCAAAATATCACAATGGGGATTTTCGCAATAGATTGGAGAAAACTATTATTATTCTTTGAAGAGTTCCAAATATGCATTATTTGTTCTTTTTGTCAATTGAATTAGATATTGATGTTGCGTATTTGATATAGAAAATGGCAGAGAGCATAGAACATGTCCAGTATATTTAACTGTGGGAACCCAAATTGAGAAATACAGCTACTGCAGCGACTGAAAAGTTATATCGAATTTATGGCAAAGTCTTCATCAACAAATTTACTATCACCAAATTTGTGAAAACTATCGTGGACCATAATAATAAAGGTCAGTACTGCGTTAACGTCGTCGAAACGAGGAAGGCCACACTACAGGCTACCATCAACCAATTTCAATGCTATTGAAGTGCAACAATTAGAACAGCAGTTTTGATAGATTTATTCTCTTTCCAGAATGATATAGCACACGTATTCCTTTTCAATCTGATAAATCATAAAAATAAAATGAGAAAAAGAATTACAGAACACGATTCAAATTTTACAGAGAATGGGGGATTGACCCACTTGCAAGAGATCAAGTTTTGTTTCAATCCTAATGCTTTACACCACACTGAAAAAAAAAACGGTGCGAATTTAATGAATTTTGTCGTTAATGTTACTACAGGTTTGATACGATGTAAGTTTCGTTAATATTACAACAGGTAGTTTATAATATTTACGAATATATTTGTATTATTAATTACAAAAACGTGGTAATATTTACAAACATATTTGTAATATTAACGAATATACTTGCAATATTAATGAATATATTTGTCCTATTAATAATCTAAAAGTTTTAATATTTACGACAAGGGGTTAACCGCTGGTAAAATTTTTTGTACACATCTCATGAAGTACATGAAGTACTTGTGAAATACATGAAGTACTGGCAAAATTTATGAAGTACGTGTAAATTAGGTAAAATACGTGTTAAGAATATTGAAGTACAAGTGAAGTATCATGAAGTTTTTTTGCAAATTTTTGGCGAATTACATGAAGTTGAACCTAGCTTATGCGCATGCGCTACGGTTAATGTGTATCATTGTTAAGACACCTGTATTCAATAATAAATATTTGATAGCAAATTAACTTACATCAGTAGATTTTCTTAATATTTTTTTTATCATAAACGTTGAATAGACTTTTGGAGGTCATTATTTTACTAATTAAAAGTTTAGGTAGTTGCTAGTTTAATAGTAATCAATTAATTAAATTAAACTTAGATTTCTTTAGTTAATTTTGTAATTTTTTTTTAGCTCATTTGTTTGAATATCATAGAGACTTGGTAGCTCAATAAAAAGCTTTGGTAATTCATTATTTCATTATTTAGACCTGCTAGCTCCACCCTCCCGATTTTGAAAATAATTTTAATAATCGTTTGTACATAATTGTACATAATTTATTTTCGATTTATCCTTTTTTGTTGCCCTCCCCCTCAAGAATATGTCATAATTTTTTAGAAAACTAAAACGGTAGCGGAGAGTTTCTCCTAAATTTCAAACCTTTAATATGTTTGCCTGCATTGTAATATTAAGGTTCTGAATGGTGTTTCACACCCCCCAGACTCCCCGGACTTTTTAGTTTATTTTTTATTAAAAGTAAACTGTAGATTTACCGTTGCAGAGGCACTGGAGGGTGTTCCACACCCCCAGACCCCCGGTTTAAATAATTTATTTTTATTAAAAGTGAATTAAATATTTAAGCATATTTCAAGTTTATTAAAATTAGCTATGGTCAAGTAAATGTGTTTAATTCATAATCTGACAATTAATCATAAACTGCATATTTATAAATTTCTTACCCCCTGAGAGGTAGATCTTTGCAACGGGAGATCTTCAGTTTACTTCCGATAAAAAATAAACTACTCAATGCGAGGGGTCTAGAGGAGAGGGGGCGTGGGATACCCTCTAGTGCCTCTGCAACGGGAGATTTTCAGTTTGCTTCTGATAAAAATAAACTACTCAATCCGGGGGTCTGGGGTGTGAACACCCTCCAGTGCACAAATTTTGAAATGAAAAACATTGCATAACATGCAGAACCCCAGACCAAGTAGTTTACTTTTTATCAGAAGTAAACTGATAATCTCGCGTTGCAGAGGCACTGGAGGGTGTTCCACACCCCAGACCCCCGGTTTAAATAATTTATTTTTATTAAAAGTGAATTAAATATTTAAGCATATTTCAAGTTTATTAAAATTAGCTATGGTCAAGTAAATGTGTTTAATTCATAATCTGACAATTAATCATAAACTGCATATTTATAAATTTCTTACCCCCTGAGAGGTAGATCTTTGCAACGGGAGATCTTCAGTTTACTTCCGATAAAAAATAAACTACTCAATGCGAGGGGTCTAGGGAGGGGGCGTGGGACACCCTCTAGAGCCTCTGCAACGGGAGATTTTCAGTTTGCCTCTGATAAAAATAAACTACTCAATCCGGGGGGTCTGGGGGTGTGGAACACCCTCCAGTGCACAAATTTTGAAATGAAGAACATTGCAGAACATGCAGAACCCCCAGACCAAGTAGTTTACTTTTTATCAGAAGTAAACTGAAAATCTCGCGTTGCAGAGGCACTGGAGGGTGTTCCACACCCCAGACCCCCCGGTTTAAATAATTTATTTTATTAAAAGTGAATTAAATATTTAAGCATATCTCAAGTTTATTAAAATTAGCTATGGCCAAGTAAATGTGTTTAATTCGTAATCTGACGATTATTTATAAATTGCGTAATTATAAATTCCGTACCCCTTGGGAGGCAGATCTCTGCAACAAAATAAAAATAAACTAATTAATCCGGGGACTGGGGTGTGGAACACCTTCCAGTGTCTTTGCAACGCGAAATCTTCAGTTTACTTCTGATAAAAAATAAACTACTCGATCCGGGAGGTGGAGAGGGGGGCGTGGAACACCATCCAGTGCTCAAATTTTGGTATTTCAGTGAATCTCTGATATTGAAAGTTTCTGATACTGAAAGTATCGATGAATTACTGCTGGATTATATAAAGTACGAAGAAGTATGGAGAATTATGATGAAGTACGTGAAGTGTGAAGTTAATTGTACACGATTTCCTTTAGCGGTTGACCCCTCGATTTACGAATATAGATAGCAGCGCCAAAATTTGAGTTTGGAGAAATTAGAAAAATTAATTAAAAAATTTAAAAATTTTAAAATAATTTTGGAAATTTTTAGAAATGCAAAAAAGACAAAACATAGTCGACCTGAATTATAAATTGAAAAGAAAATATAGTTGAGGTGATAGGCCAATGAAAGTCTAACCAGTAGACACCTTTTTCACAACACATTACCAACGTAAACATTCAAAAAAGCAGAGTCGCATTCAGCAACATCGTCGAATGAAAAAAATAGCAAACAAAAATTATAATTTCAACAACTTACTGGATGACCTAAGGTTTCGATCTTATCCACAAAGTGGAATTGATCTCCTCAGACCCAAATTGATAAAGAAAGTACAAAATCTACTCACCACCTTTTGCAACCGACTCCGACGCTCGAATGACCCTAACCTTAAAAATGTCACTTTCTTGCAAATACATTTACCACGTGACAGCAAAATCGAATGGACTTCAAATTAACAACAGCAATCAATAAAATAAAAAAAATACAAGAAATGACGATAAAAATTTAAAACATAATAAAGGTAAATTGTATATTTTGCGATTTTCATTGCAATATAATCATTTTGATGGTTAAAAATTAAATAGTTCATTAATTATTTTAACATTTTAAAGTTTAGCCTTTATTTTAGGTTATAATCATGTCATCTTTATATAAAAGCACAACGTTTGTATGTCTGTCCATCAAAATCTTCGAAACCAAAAATTCTAACGAAATAAATTTTAACTGGTGATTTTGCTACAATTATAGAGTGAACACCGCTATTCCCAGTTCTAAAAATATTCCCAAAAAATTTTATAGCAAAATTTGAACTAAAAAAGCTATAAAATTTCCATAAAATGCGATGTCTTCAAATATGTTAATAATTTATAAAACACAAAGTGTGCATTTTTATAATCTTACTAACAATAATATAAACTCCGTTACTTAGATTGCTTCAAAACGTTGCTTGCTAACAAACATCAAAACTGGAATTTTGAAACTACTCCTTTATTAAATAAGTTTTTGCTGGACACTTCTATGTTGGGTCATGCTATGATAAAATTTTACACTAGCATAACATAGCACAGCACAAGATATGTGGCGAGGGCTTAACTTAAAATAGAATTAAAACCCTAGTCGAGTCGGTTACACTGCTGTGATCAAAGGTCCGATATCAATCTTTGGACTGTGGGGAAGGTAACGGAAACCACCCCATTAATTATATTCCTAGTAAAGTCAGCTTGGCTTCGGCTAAGCTGATCGCCTACGCACAATGAAGTGTATGGCACTTGAAGAAGAAGAAGAATTAAAAACTTCACTTTAAAACTTTATAAAATGCAAAATACTATATCTACGTGAATACTTTCTGCGTCAATAAGATTTTTTATCAAAATGTATTAGAAGTAGTAAAGAAACTGATTGTTTTCGTGTTTTTAATTTTTAGTATCCAAAAGTGAATCTTTTCATTTTATTTCAAAAAAAGTTCAGAATTTTGCTTTCCATTATATTACATAATATACAAGAACAGGAAAATAAGATTTTTTTCTGCAAAAATCCTGGTGAAATTATTTATTGAAAACACCTCGTAATTCCTCCTATTAGTTATATTTCGGCGTATTAGAGTAATTTATAAGTTTAGCGCAGCAAATATTTGTTAGTAGAGATATTGACCGCCATATGGGTTAGAGAGAGATTTTGATTTAGTTCGAAATATACGAAAAATTTTAGAAACAAACTCAATTTTAATTTAATAGAAGCCGATCATCTGGTAAATATATTTTTTTGTTAAAATTCGTCTCTCTAATCCCAAACAATATTTTAGGCTTTACGTGTAAGTCCAACTTCAAGTATAACTTCGGGCGAGAGTCGATTAACCCTGATTACGAATTTTACCATTCTTTTTGTAAATTATGAAAGATAATAATGCCAGATACACATAAAAAAATTAAAATTTGTGGACGGCTCACACATTTTGGAAAAAAACGGATTTAAAAATGTATTAACAATGCAATTTACTCATTGGCTCTTTTTGAAGTGTAACCCCGCCCCCAAAATTGAAATAGGTGTTGGCGACTGTAAATATACCAGAATCTCGGTTTTTACAACGAATTATGATAGATAATGGTGTAATTAGCTAATAAAAAGAATTTAATTTGTGATCGGACAACAAATTTTCGAAAAAAAATCACTTTTTGTGTGAATTCGTTTCTGATTTAGTTGCGCTGTCAAAACCTATTCTCCGCAACCCTTCAAGACCCCCCTTAAGTGGCTCCAACTCGAAAAGTTTGAAAGTTGACGCGACGAATCTCAGAGAGCGACCGACTCCTTCCTAACGCTGCTCCAGTTAGCCCCGCCTTAAGATAGATCCGCTAGTATAAATGTGCACGGACTGTTACAAAAATGCATAAAATTATTGCGTAATATTACGCAATAATACACTTACATGTATTTCTTACGGGAAAATTGCAATTCTCAAAATTAAATTGTGGCCTTATTACAACTCCGACAAGATTGATCCTTACCTTAGAGAGCTTGTATTTTTGCGTTCTTTCGTTTTGTAAAGCCATTTCTATAGGAAAAAGTGTGTTTTCGAATCAGGGTTAGTCGACTCTTGCCTAACTTCAAGTATAATTTGAAGTTCGAGTATAACTTCAATTCCAAATTTTGATCGGCAACTTTTGACGGTAAAATCTGGTCGTTGAAGTCTGGAATCTTCAAGATTAGATCTTATTTTATGAAAATTATTGAAAGGATTTTTGCCATTTTTAAAGCGGTTTATAAAAGATGGGGTCTAATTAACAGATAAAAAAAAATAAAATTTGCGGTCGTATCACAAATTTTGGAAAAAACGGCTTTAAAAATTAATTTAGAATGTAATTTTCTAATTGGTTTTTCTGTAACTGTACTGTAACCTCGCCCACCGAAATTAAAATAGGTTGTGAGGACAGCAAAGATACCAGAATCTCGGATTTTACAACGAGTTATGAAAGATGAGGCTTAAATTAACAAAGAAAAATAAAATTTATGGTCGGTCAAAAAAATTGACTTTTAAGGTGAATCCGAGTCTTGGCGTAGTTGCGTTTGTCAAGACCCATTTTCCGCTACATGCGATTTTGGCAAAAGCGCTTTACTCGTTAAAAACATCCCCCAAGAACGGTCCAATTCGGCAAAGTGTGGATGTTGACCCAACAGATATCAGAGAGCGACTGGTATCTCCCCACCGCGCACCGCTAGTCACACTTGATAGAATGTTGGCTATAATGACGTAATATGTCGCAATTTACATGTTTTTCTTAAAATTGTAATTCTCAAAATGAAATTGTGATCTTATTACAAGTCCGACAACATTCATCCTCACCTTAAAGAGCTTGTAATTTTCTGTTCTCTCGTTTGGAAAAGCCATTTCTATAGGAAAAAGTGTATTTGCGATTCCGAGAATCTTAACAGTTCTTTTTATCATAACTCGCAAAATTGTGAACTAACAGATATACAGGGTGTCCCCGTGACCGTAGAGAATCTTTGAAGTGGTAATAAAAGACACTTCTTTAAGACAAATTGTCAAATAAAATTTTTGTACAACACGAAACCTTTGGGGGTACCTCCTTTTAAAGTAGTTTTTTTGAATTTCTGACTTCAAACGGTCATAGCTCCGACATTATTGAATTTTTTAGACTTAATAGATTAGAACTTTTGTAAAGATCACTCGCTTATCTATAAATTAGGTTATAATCTCATATTGTCTAGGATGAACAGATTTCGAGTCATGAATTAAATTAAGAGAAGAAATGTCAAAAAAATTGAAAGTTTTATTATATCATTTTTTGCGAATCCTGTATCTTTTAAACGAAACTATTTACAAAAACGAATAGCCCAATCTGGATAGCAAATTTAACGGGCTATAATTTTAGTCTAGTAACATTTTTTGGAAAATCAACCAATTTTACAAAAAATCAAAATAATGAACAAGGCCAAAAAATTGCTTTAAAGAGGAGTACCTCCCAAAGGTTTGAACCAGGACAAAAATTTTATTTAAAAATATATCTTAGAAAAGTGTCTTCTATCGCAACCGTATAGGTTTACCATGTACACGGAGACACCCTGTATGACTATAAAAATTTTGTACCGTCCTTATTCATTATCTTGAGATTTTCTGTAAAATGGATTGGTTTTCCAAAAAATTTTAGTAGACTAAAGTTATAGTCCGTTAAAATTTGTTATCCGAATTGGCCCGTTAGTTTTTTTGTAAGTCGTTTAGTTTAAAAGATACAGGGTTTGCAACAACAACGAAAAAATAAGACTTGGAAGTTTTTTGACATTTCTTCTCTTAATTTAATTCATAACTCAAAATCCGTTCATCCTAGATAATAGGAGGTTATAAACTAATTTGTAGAAAAGTAAATTGTCTTTAAAAAATTACTAATCTATTAATATCATAAAATCAAAAGTTACGGTGATATGGCCGTTTGATGGCAGAAATTCAAAAAATTGTTTTAAAGATGGGTACTCCCCAAGGGCTTCGACTTGGACAAAAATTTGTCTTAGAAAAGTATCCTTTATCACCACCTCAAAGGTTCTCCACGGTCACGGGGACACCCTGTATATACCGCTATATACGCGCTAACAAATAGTCAAATTATACATTTACCTCGTAATAAATGTGATGACTGCAGTTGTAATTATTAAATTTTTGTAGTTTTAAATTTCCCAACCAAATTTTGCACAGTTACTCTCTAGGACCCTAAAGAGGTTTTCCGCTAAAAACCGGGACCGAAAAGCTTAATTTAAAAAAAAAAGTGAAAAATTGCGGACGCGCATGAATGGATTAACGAGATTTCCATTGCCAATACCTGTAATTGATATAGGTATGGTAATTTTACGTTGGTATATTCACATTCAGTACCTACATTATTATAAGTGATTTCATTTCGTAAAATAAATCAAGTTATAGCAACCAAAGGACAACGGGAAGCAAGACTGGAAACCGTTCTGAAATATTGGAGAAGAAAAGCTCGGGTAAAGCAACCCTGCAAAATCAAAATACTTCAGACAAAGGCAAAGTATTTTATTTTTAATGAGACCCCGGGCGAACCCGGGTATCCAGCTAGTAAATTATAAAGTAAAATCAATAATTAAAAAAAATTGAAATTTTTAAAAAATTCGATTTTATAATCTTATAGAAGATGCTAGAAAATGTTCACCAAATATATTAATTATTTATTTAATTATAATATTATCGAAACAATTAGAAAATTAATAAAAAAGAGCAGATCATCCTGTATAATGGGAACTTGAACATTATTTATCTTCAAGTCGGAAGGGCACGTTTCAGATAAATGAGATCCGTTTAAGAAGTTAAAAGCCTCCACATAAATCGTCAATCTCTATTTCTTTTATGCATTGTACAAAATGTTTATGTATTTACAAATTTACAATTCATTGTGCTTTCTACCTTTTTCACACATTTGCTTTATTCAGTAGTTGCATGCCGACACGCGGGTTTCGTTGTTCTTCCTCTCGGTTACGACAGATGCCGAGGCGAAACGAATGGCGGCATCAAAATGGTTGCCTAAACCATAAACATAGTTATCATTTCGTAGTGTGCGTTTACAGTAGCGGATAGATCGATTTTATAATAATTGATATTTATTTAAATAGTGCGAATTTATTATGAAAAAGTTGAATTAATATTTGATAAGTGGTGTGTAATTGACCGTTGTGCCTATTTTGGATAATCGGATTTTGAATTTTTACCTGTGCTTCTACCGTTCGTTGCACCGTACTGACGGATAATAAAAAGGTGTACCTACCTAGGTCGTTTCTGGTAAATATTGCAACAATAAACGCTTGGTGCACGGTGATAAGGGGCATTACAGGTGTTTATGTGTCCATTGTTGGGTCCCTTTTAATTATTTACATTACAATACTTACTTAATTTTAATCGATAGGTACCTGCTTTTTATAAAACAACTTTTTTAATTCAGGTACCGCTATAAAGCACGTGTTATAATTTAAAAACCAGGAATGTTGCACTCTATCAAATTTTAATAATGTTAACGATCTCGATATTAGAAGATGCTTCGGTGCTCGTTTCCAACTACCTACAACATAATTTACAATACAAAAAAAAGTCTAATTTGCGAAAGATAAAAAAAAGGACCATTCGTGGTCATTTAATTCCGCATTAGATTAATAATTACCTATACGCGTAAATTTTGACTAATTAATTAATTATGATTAACTTTTATTTGGATGACTCACCCTTAGACATACGAAAACCTAGTAAATTTCACCCTCTTTAAATATAGGGTCGAACGCGAAGGTTACCGGCCACCGCACATACCTGCAATAAAAAAGTCAAATTTAATCCTTCATTTGTTTTTTAAACATTTTGTTTATCCGTAATTTCTTTGACAGTTTCGTTGGAGCGTAAACAAAATAGTAAAATTGCCATGGGTAATGATTGCGAAATTCACGTCGTATTTTTTAAATTACGTACTGAACTTTCTCATAATACTTAGTTAATTAGTACTCTGGTAAAGAAAAATTAAATCATTTAGCCACATGCTGTAATTAAAACAATAATATAATTTTCAAATTTTTCTCTTTTGTTTTAAAGTTTTCCCGTTTTAAAAACCAGAATTGAATGTCGACAGCTTAATTTCCACACACTTGATAGCTTTAAAAGTAATCTCGAAACAATTTACGATGTCTTGCTTCTTGAGATAGAGGTCATTAAATGCAAATTTTACAGTAGTGGCTTCTCGTCTGCAAGTTGAGACAAATAAATTGTTTCTAGTTTTTTGACACCTGAACATTTGAACTTTTACGTAAAAGTTTCGGCCAGAGTCGCCCCGTGATTATTTAACCCTCCACCAAGGAAAAAACTGACGACGGAAACTTTAGTAGTTCTAAACAAAATTTGATTGAAATTATATCAAAATTAACGGATCTTGCTTGACTTTCTGCAAAAACTAACTATTAGTGACACTAGATTAAGCTAATAGAGGTTCTTCATATTCAATAGAAAGTACGGCAAGAGATGAAATCCTGTTTTGGTTTTGATTCATAGTCGATCTCGATGGCGGATCAACTTAGCTTGATTAAATTACAAATAATGAATTTGAAAATCCAACTTTTAATATTATATATCAAAATCAAAATCAAAAAATCAAAACTTTTTATCAGAAGTAAACTGAAGATCTCCGTTGCAGAAGCACTGGAGGGTGTTCCACGCCCCCAGACCCCCGGTTTAAATAATTTATTTTTATTAAAGTGAATTAAATATTTAAGCATATCTCAAGTTCATTAAAATTAGCTATGCCCAAGTAAATGTGTTTAATTCGTAATCTGACAATTAATTATAAACTACCTAATTATAAATTCCGTACTCCCTGGGAGGTAGATCTCTGCAACAGGAGAGTTCAGTTTACTTCTGATAAAAATATACTACTTGATTCGGAGGCTGGGGGCAGTGAAACACCCTCTAGTGCCTCTGCAACGGGGAGATCTTTAGTTTACTTCTTATAAAAATAATCTACTCAACCCGGGGGGTCTGGGGTGTGGAACACCCTCCAGTGCTCAAATTTTGGTATTTCTGTAAGTCTCTTCTGTAAGAAGTATGGAGAATTATGACGAAGTACGTGAAGTGTGAAGTTAATTGTACACGATTTCCTCTAGCGGTTGACTCCTTGGAGAAACCATAAACAAGAAAGTGTGGCTTTTGTCAAAAAGATAGTCGAGTATGTTCGTATGGAGCCAATAAACAATTTTAAAATGGAAAAGAAAAGTCAAAAAGCACAGTTTCTCCTATTATCGTATATTAGGTTTCGTATATTATAAAAATTAGTGGTTAAAATCAGAATTGTGACAACTTATAAATTGTTTTATGAAAATACTTCAATTCCAAAACTTACTTTTTTTCAAAATCGCAAATTTTTATTTTTTATTTTTCGTACAGAAAAAAATTGAGATTTTGATGGATTTACGCTTTTTGAGGTCCCATGAGCTAAATAAGACGATTTCCAAAAAATGTCTGTGTGTTTGTGGTCAAATTTTTGTGCGCTCTACAGCAAAAACCAAGGAATTTCAAATAAAATTTTGGATTTTGTATTCTTATATTAAGACTTAGAGCTGATTAAATTTTGGTTAAAATTAGGGGTAGAGAGTCAAGAATCCCGAACTCAAAAATACACTTTTCCCTATAAAAATGGCTTGACCAAACGAAAGAACGCAAAAATACAAGCTCTTTAAGGTGAGGATCAATCTTGTCGGAGTTGTAATAAGGCCACAATTTAATTTTGAAAATTGCAATTTTCCAATAAGAAATACATGTAAGTGTTGAAATTTTATGCATTTTCATAACAGTCCGTGCACATTTACCTAGCGGATCTACCTTAGGGTAGATCCGCTAGGTAGAGTCAGTAGCTCCCTGAGATCTGCCGCGTCAACTTTCAAAATTTTCAAGTTGGATCCGCTTAAGCCGTCCCGGGCGCGGACGGGGCTCCGAGCATTTTTGACAGCGCAACCAAATAAAAAACGAATTCGCACAAAAAGTGATTTTTTTTAGAAAATTTGTTGTCCGATCACTAATTTAATTCTTTTTATTAGCTAATTACACCATTATCTGTCATAATTCGTCGTGAAAACCGAGATTCTGGTATTTTTACTGTCGCCACAACCTATTTCAATTTTGGGGGCGGGGTTACAGTTCAAAAGAGCCAATGATAAAATTGCATTCCAAATTAACTTTAAAGCCGTATTTTTTCAAAATTGTATGAATATTCCGCAAATTTTATTTTTTTTTTATACGCTAATTAGACCCTCATCTTTCATAATTCGCTTCAAAAATTATGAAATTCCGAATTCGGGTTTATTGACCGTCCCCAAAATTAGTTCATGGAAACTATTTTTTTATTATTTTTTAAATCTTATTATTTAATAGTAGTTATTATTTAATATTTCAAAAACTAATACGAATTTCAAAACTAAATTTGAGATTTCGTATCTTTATGATAGGAGGTGATTAAATTTTGGTTGAAATTGGTTCATGGAAACAATTTTTTTAATCTATTTAGTTAATATTAGTTTTATTAAATATTTCAAAAACTAATACGAATTTCAAAACTAAATTTGGAATTTTGTATCTTTGTATTGATGCTTATAGAGCTGATTAGATTTTGGATCAAATTTGTTGATGGAAAATATTTTTTTTTTATTAATAAAAATATTTTTAACATTTAATAAAGTATGATGAAGGCATGGGCATGGCCACATCCGATTTTTTTTGCACTAAAATTAAATTTTCAAAAATAAATGAATTAAAAATATTGAAAAACTTTCAGTTGCTAATATTTGAATGAATCAGATAGTAAAGTAAGAGAAATTGGAATAGAAACCGATTGACTGATGCAAAAAGAAGAAAATTAAAATCGTGGGATTAAACACTTTAGAAAGAGGGGGGGGGTGAGCGGTAATTATAAAAAACTAAACCAAATAACAATATATGTAAATATTGGCGCAAGAAAAATTTCCGTAAGTCTATTGGTTTTTCGTTTTTACCATTTTTTTTAGTTTTCTTTTCGGCTCACCTGTGGAAATCAGGCCCGACTGGCCATAATTTCTCGTCTTCTTAGTCGTTAACTCGATTCCGAGTATCGTGACCCCTATAAAGGGGGTCTCCTGGCTAATTATCTCGGTGGGTAGCCACTTTCTTCCGAGGACGACGACGGTCAGAATAAATTTGTTTACTCCGCCCGGGCTCGAACCGGGTATTTCGGTTTGGTATTCGACACACTCAAATGCCAGACCATGACCGTCGTCGCTTTTAATAATTTAGTTACCGGGCAACTTCTTTGATAAGCCCGGTTTTCAAGAAATTTTTTAAAACATAAAAAAATATGGAACAAAAAGCATGGAAACGCAAAATTATGGCGTATTTAGGGGTGGCAGAGGAACATTGCCCCATCCCAAGGATGACTGATCGTATCTCTGAAGCCCTTCGTAATAAAAATAATGTTTACCACGTAGTTTTAAAATTTAAATAAGTTTGAGTTTGAATTAAATTTTGAATTTCTTTAAGTTTTTTGAATTTTGGAATTATTTGTCAGTTATCACAAACACAGTTACTTTACTACTGACGCGCACGAATGGATTAACGAGGTTTTGAAAAATAATCTGGTTTGCCCTCTCCATAGGCATTTTTTAAATACGCCACTGGGGCAACTGATTCCAATGCGATATAATACATATATAATAAAACGGTCAACGAATGTTTAAGAAAAAAACGAAGAAAACTTTTTAACCCCATAGTACATCTAAAGTTCTAAAATTATAATTTTTTTTCAGTCCACGTCATTCCCAAACACGTTTTTCCAGTTCCACTAATCATGGTATGTACGTTCTTTTAATTACTAAAAAGAGTTAGCTAACTTTTAACGATTTTTTAAAAATAAACTTTCTGACTCCAAAAATTGAAAACAACCCTTTCTTCACTGCTTCTAATACATTTCTTAATTCACTTTGTTTCTACCACGTTTACGTTTCTACCAGTATCAACTCTATTTTTCCAGCTTTGCTGGCAAATCGGTTTTAAACCTCAAGCCGTGACTATTAGTACGAGTATTACTATCATATACTAGGACCGGACTGGCAATATTGTAGTTACAGAGTAAACTTCTTTGCGTAGCGCCAGTTTTCAAAAAAAATTAACAACAAAGTAGGTACAGAAATTATAGCTTCCTAGCTAAGCAATTGCTATCGACCTTTACAGAATAATGTAGAATAGAGAAAACTTGCTGAGGCTGTCAAATGTCACTTATACGTCAAATTAGAAATATTACTTCTAAGCAATACCGTCGTGAATAGCACCGAATGTCTACCTTCAAATTTTCTTATGCTTTATGAGTTAAAAGTGCAATATTACTTTGCGAAAATTGATTTTGTAGGAATTCAACAGAAGCGAGCAATCTTTCATGAAAATATTTTTATAAAAATTGAAAAGCAAATAAAATTTCTCCACCCCCGCCTAAAAATTCCCAAAGGGACCGGAGTCCTGAAGACACCCCAGTCGGCGTTGGCGGTAGGAATCCTGCAATTTATTTTAATATAAAAGACTTCTATCTGTCAAGTCTTTGAAATATGAGTATTTCCCAATATGCCATCACATTTGCCAAAACATCTAACAGTAAGATAGCCGACAAACAATGCGAAACGTGCATTTCTGAATGCAGATTTTTTCTGATTACGATAATTACAGTTTCACATTTTAAACAAAATTTCTAATTATGCGCTTGTGGAGAATGCTTTGGAAATAAAATCAACACTAACTTGTTTAGAACAAAATTTTGACAATTCAATTTAATTTTGAAACTTTAAAACTTGACCGAAAAGACGCGGTTTTCAATAGAAATACGAAGCATATAAAATATCGAGAGAATACTAAATACAAACACAGAGTTGGATCAACATTGTCGAGTAACAAAAACCATCTGCCATTCGACATCTGTTTCGGTAGGGTGTTCAGTAAGCATAGAAAAAAATGTTATTTGCTGAATTTCTGTCAATATTATTGTAAAACTGTTTATTTTAGGTAATATTTGCTAATCAAAAATTGAAAACAAAATTAATTTATACTGAATCTATAAGTTTAATTTTCCAACTTTTGCAAGATTTAAAAGATATCATCATGGACTGATCAGTCATTAAACCAACAAGTTTTAATCTAACATGACTTTTATTAACGAGAAAATCATAATTTCTTTGTAAAAATTAATTTAATTAGTAAATAGACTAATATTTTTTGCTTAATTCAATTAATTTTTTATAATATATAGAAATTGTGCTGGATTTAAGTACAGTAAAAACTAGTTTGTTTAATGATTAAACCATAATGATATCTTTTTTAGATCCAGAAAAACTTGGAAATAAAATTTATAGTTGAAGTATAAATTGCGGCTAACAAATGTTTTTATTAACAAATATTACTTGAAATATGTAGTTCTACAGTAATATTGACAGAAATTCACCACAAAGCATCCAACCGAACGAAGAGCCGTGTAAACCACACAAAACAAATATAGTTACAAAATATTTCTAATAAACACCAATGCTACTAATCTTTTCTCTTTGTAAGTCATTTGAATATGGCACATTATAGTCATGATAATAAATTAAAATCACATGAGTTCTAATAATATGTCGTGTCGTCCATTAATGTCAAAAAAGTTTGAAACTATGTTTTATTTATACTGCATAATGACCGAAGTAGAACAAAATTTGATAGTAAAAAAGAAATATAACGGAAAATAATAAGACATCATTAATTAAATGGAGTGATATGATATATATAGAACAAAATATTATAATATATTAAATAAAGAAAAATTAAGTACTTATATCTAATATTACACAACTTTAATTTTCTAAAAATGTAACTGAAAATATGCTAGTCCTCCCATGAATAAAATAAAATTACATAGTTTTACATACTCGACTTAGCATACTTTGCATACATTTAACCAATCTAGTGCGCGATTGCGAAGGTTGTGCGGCCTAAAGGCCGCACTGACAGAAATTGGATAATTGTGGAAATATTAATTCATTCTGGGGCAGGTCTTGCGGAACCTGTAAGAAACAGTATTCTTCTGCAAGTTAATCCTTGCCATCTTAAATTCTCACTTCAAGGATTTGTATTTGACGTCGATGAGCCAGTCAGGCAGGAAATTGACCTTTAACGTATTTCTATGGTTCAATTTATTTTTAATTTGAAATTGAGTGAATTTGAGCGCCATGAACCATAGATTTATTACCAATTTTTTGTTGTTGATATATTAAAAATATCATGTAAAACTGAAGTTCTTTATTTATTCCGGGAGGGGGTGGGGGTTAGCAGCGCAAATCCTCAATTTTGCTTGTAGCACCGGCCTTGGCTACAATTGAGATCGAGATTCTGTTACCCGTCAAAAAATGAAAACACCATTAGTTAGCACTGCCACCCACCCACCACCCAGGACCCCAGTTGATCAGCAACTAGTGAAGTCGATTATTTATCACAATAAACCGCAGCTTAATTTATCCGAAATTTTTGCCACTTTTGAAAAAAATTAAGGGCAAATATTTCCAAAGTCCACCCAATCTGGCATCATTGAATGAAACTAGTTTGTTGTTTTCAGAAATTTGACTTTTAAAGCCGTCCACAAAATTTCAACTTGCGAACCTTGTAAAACTTTGGCTTTTTGTTTGCTCCTTCATTTTAAAATTTTGATAAATTCACTGTTTAATTTTTGTGGTTAAGTTCAGTGGTCACAATTTTGAAATTAACAATTTCTTTTTCTCACTTCGCCATTTTCGCCATATTTTCAAATTCTCTCACAAAAATTCTGTACCTTGCATCTTTTTTATTTGTTTTCTGGGTTTTTCTAATTTTTCTACCACCACCTCAATGTGACGGTTATCCCCACGAGTTTTCCAAGAAAAATTTTTAACTAAAATTTTGATCTAAATGCAATCCCTGGTGTAGCCTTTTGTGGAGTAAAAGGGTTGTTGAAAAATTCTAAGTTTTATTTTTCGTTTTTGTTTTAAATTATGTTTCAAACAGATATCTTTAATGAAACAATGGAAGACAAAAAAATTCAAATTTATTGTTTTTAAATAAAATTTAGCTTTAAATTTTGGAATTTTGCTAATTTTTTAGCTACATTTACCTATTTACACCTTGTATTTTCGGTTTTTCCCTAAAACGATTGAAGTTGTAGTCTGTTAAATTTGCTGTTGGGAATCGTGCATATATTTTTTGGAAATACGTTTTGTTTAAAATATATGGGGGACGGGTAAGAAACCCGTCATCCGATTTTGACCATTTTTAAAGTGGATTATGAAAGATGATGGTCTAATTAACGCATAAAAAAAATAAAATTTGCGGATTATTCACACAATTTTGAAAAAAACGGCTTTAAAAATTTATTAACAATGCAAATTACTCATTGGCTCTTTTGAACTGTAACCCCGCCCCAAAGTTGAAAGAGGATGTGGCGACAGTAAATATACCAGAATCTCGGTTTCACGACGAATTATGATAGATAATGGTGTAATTAGCTAATAAAAGAATTAAATTTGTGATCGGACAACAAATTTCCGAAAAAATCACTTTTGTGTGAATTCGTTTCTGAGGTGGTTGCACTGTCAAAACCTACTTTCCGCACACGCCCGCGCCCGTCCCGGGCGCTGGCGGCGCTCGAGCGGTTTTGACACGTGCTAAACTCATTAAAACATCCCTTAAGCGGCTCCAACTCGAAAAGTTTGAAAGTTGACGCGACAGATCTCTGAGAGCGACTGGTATCTCCCCAGGATCAGGATCATCTCCTTGTTCGGGATACCAGGGCTTAGCCCCATACTCCCTGTCCTCTACTATTTTCAATGTTGGCGTTTTTATGAAGGATCGTACCTGTTTTGATCCGCCAGGTTCTGCACAGCCATTTATCCGCTGACGCGGATTTAGCTGGTCGAGATTACTCTGGCGGACTTATCATTTCGCGCTCGTCCTCGACCTTCCCCCGTCCCCCCCTCTTTCCATTTGCCGATTAGAGCCGGCATTTGGTCGGAAGGGGTTTTTGGTTGGGTCGGGATCTGCGCGGCGAGGCACCGTTCGGTCTAGAGCGGCCGCGACGTGTTACCGTGCTTACCGCTCCTGACCTTGCGATGCCCCGGAGCTTGTTGAAATAAATAAATCGTAGAAGAGCAACCTAGTCCGTGAGATTTGTAGTAATAATAGTACCTATTAAAACCTGACGAAGTATGAACGCGATCGGGCAAGTTTGGGCAGGGCTTTAGGAGGAGGGCCTAAAGGCGGTGCAAAACTTACGTGATCCCATCCAGAGACGTCAGTGGCCGACCATTTCGACTCGTCACGCTTCGGCATTGCTCGTGTGTCCCGGTATTGATTACGAATTGCGCTCGGTGCCCCCTTCATCCTCGTCGCTATCGTAATCGGTTTCTCCGTCACCACCTGAAACACGCAAAGTATTAATCATACTGTCCTCTGTGATTGGCTGCAGGATTGCTTTGGGTCTCTTGTACCGTAGAAAATCATCGAGCTGGTAGTTACCCAGCTCTTTGATCATCGGGTATTCCGAGTTTCCCGCGGCTTCGTAGAGTTTATTCGCCGCTTTTCGAATAAACTCTTCGATGGATTCTATGCCGGAATCCTCCCGCAGCCTTTGGTTTGAGACGAACCATGGGGCCTTCATGGCTCGTCTTATGGCAATGTTTTGCGTCCGCTGGAGCTTGGCTATGTGGCTTGGGCCGCATAGCCCCAGACGGCGCCGCGTACGTCATGATCGGCCTGATTACCGACTTTACCAGCATCAGGCCGTTTTTCGCGTCGAGTTTGCTTGTTTTGAAATTTAATAGGGGGCCAAGAGCGGCCATGGCTCCCCTCGCTTTGTTTGAAACGTCTTTGATGTGGGGGCCCCACCGAAGTCCCTTGTCCAGAGTCACTCCCAAGTACTTGGAAGTGTTGCTCCAGGGATTTCGGTGCCAAACATCTTTAATTAGTACTCGAAGTCTGAGGGACTTCCGAGCCGAAAGCACTTCGTCTCGACCGCTCTTGTGAAATATGTTGCCGTACTTTTGCTTGGGTTTACCCCAATACGCCAGGTACGGCCCCAAAATTTTCAAGGCGTCGAGGGCTTCTTGCAGCCGCGCTATTACTTTTTGCGGTCTGAAAGAGCTGGTGAAGTAGGCGGTGTCGTCCGCGTACAGCATCAGCTCTGTGGATGGTGCGGTCGGTACTTTCGGCGGGACGGGTACGTCTTTGGCGTAGAAAATATACAGTCCCGGCGAGTATCGATCCTTGTGGGACCCCGCTTCGATCGGCCTTTCTGTCGAGCGGGATCCCTCCAACTTCACTTTAAATGTACGGCCTGTCAGATACGACGCTATCAGTCTGACTAATGCCGGTTCTATGCCGCCTTTAAGCATTTTATAAAGCAGGCCCTGGTGCCATACTTTATCGAATGCTTTGGCGACATCTAGGAACACCGCCCCGTTGCTTGGTTTTTATTCCAATGCAACGTGACGTGTATCTCCCACCACTAGTCACTGTCGACCCAGGCACAGCACACGTACCGCCAACAGAATGAACGCCATATTGGGAATTTTACTACACAAAATACACTTACATGTATTTCTTATGGGAAAATTGCAATTTTCAAAATTAAATTGTGGCCTTATTACAAGTCCGACAACTTTCATCCTCACCTTAAAAGATTCGTATTTTATGCTCTTTCGTTTGGTTGAACCATTTTATAGGGAAAAGTGTATTTTCGAAGACGGGTTTCTTACCTCGACCCAATATATGTATATGCTTTTCAAGGGAAAAATAATACAAGTTTACAAATTCCAATCACCTTTTGGACTCGAGCAGATTAGAACGATTTTTAACGTTATTTCATGAGCTGAATCCGAATCTTTAATCCGTTTGGCAAAATTGGTTCTAGTTTTTGAGTTCTCGCATGACGAATGCTCTCAAAGATGCGTATTTACATTACTTTGGTTTCTCTGCAGCAGACATTTACAAGCCAAAACGGGTGAGAACCAAAAAATCACGTAAATGAATGCTACTTTTGTTTGATGAATGAATTACTGATGATACTGACGTATCATCAGTGTCCAAGCCAGTTCCACGTATGGACAATGATCCATTGCCAGTTTGTCCAGGTATAAGTGCAAATGCCCTGGAAACTTCGACTTCGTCACCACTAAGGAAATCATAGGCAATTTGTTGCAAGATTACAGCAAGATTGGATCTCGAATGTCTCTCAAGATATTTTCTGCATTCCCATCTCGATTTTTTCTTGAAAACTTGCACGATACGAGCGACAAGCAAGAAAAGTGGCTACACCAAGATCCAGCAAACATGGAAAGACGATATCAAGGATTTTGAAATTCAGGGGTATGATGACTGTTGGACTCGAATGCGTGGAACGGATCCCAAACAATACAAACGACTCAGTTCCACCGCCGTTCAACTCTGATTTATCACTTTCAATTGAATACAATGACCATTCATTGTCAAAACTCGTAAAAAAATGAATGTATTGACTCGAAAACTGGAACCAATCTTAAAAAATGGAGTGAAGATTCGGATTCAGCGCACTAAATTACCTTAGAAACCACTTTAGTTGCTTAGGTCCAAAACAATGTATACTTGTCATAATTTTAGACAATGAAGGGTTATTTATAATCTAGCTGGAAGAAGCTTTCACCCTTTATTTAACTCAAACCAACTCCAGATTATAGATTTGGTTACCGGTGATTGATCGGTAGGATCTCTTCCTTTGTTTGGGTAATGAATCAAACAAGGTTGAAGACGAGAGGAACAAGGAATAGATGCCACTACGATAGTGTTGATGGTCCAATAATGCCTCCAGCTCAAAATCCGCACCAAACAGTGACACGTTGTGGATGCTTTTGTTTTTCGACAATCACAAACATGTGGGTTCTCCAAATCACAAACACGGAAATTTTGGCGATTAACAAAGCCATCAAGTTGAAAATGTTCTTCATTGCTTAGGATGATTTTGCTCGAAAAATCAGCATCCACCTGATGTTCAATAATCCATTCAACAAACTCTCTTCGCTCCATTTTTACTAACCCTAAACTCTCAGCTGTCAATTTTTTTTTCAGGGTTGCCAACCAAATCTTGCGTTAATTTTGGGACTCCCTTTATCAGCTTTAGATTTTTCATGGTGCAGCAGACACCTCTTATAGGTGCAATATGTCTTCTCGTCGAACGTTGGCCAAAACCAAGATGACTTACTTAGCAAATTGAATTAATGGAGTGTGGTTTCTAGTTACCTCCCCCACAGATCAGTGTTGGAATTGAAAACACTGCAGCGTGATATTTTCTCATATTTCTATTTCAGACTGAATTGTCAGGATTTGTAGTTTTTTTTGCAGTTCGGATGCTTATAAAAGTTTTTGGATGTTTTGAAAATGCAGCAATGTTGATTATTTGTGTGTTTAATTAATTAGTGTTTTTATGATATAATATCGTTGCTGGCGTTGCCGTAATAAAGTTTATTATTTAATTTTATGATTCTTTTCATCTGTGTACTGGATACGTGTTTTGGAGAAGTTCACCTCGGAGCTTATTCTAAACGAAGCGTACTCCAGTTTGAACTGCTTCTGGCATGTTTAATGATATTACTCGTTTATTAAATGGCACAGCCTTATTTACCCTTAGAATATTAATTCACCACCCTTGTTAATTTATTTTCTCGCAGATGTTTTTGAAAGTAATTTTCAATGATCTTTCACGAATGGAATTGAGTTGGTTATTTAGAGAAAAATATTTTAAAAGGAAAAATAAAAGTTTTCTTCGAGACAACCACCTGTTCTCAGCATAAATGTTCAACGTCTTACAGACACATTGATTTTGGTTGGCACGAAAAGATTAAATTTTATATTTTAGCCTGTTTGGTGATTTTTACAGAATTTTATGTCTTTTTTAACTTTTATTATATTCTCTCATCGCAGGTATAGTCTGAAACTTGCCGCAACGGTACTTTTCTCAATTTCTATTATTATTTTATTACAATCAATCATTATAAATAAAGGAACAGTTAAACCTGGACATTCTATAATAGCAACGCTTCAGTAACGAAAATGTTGCTATTTATAGTTTTTCCATTTGCAATAATTACAGATACATGTATGTATGTGCCCCGTGTGATAAGATTAATTATTGCACATTAAAAATTTAAATGTTCCACGCAGGAAACATTTCGCTTTCATCATTCAGGTCAAACCAATCTAAACCCAATGGAAGTGTTTGTAACAGCAATATTTTAACAATAATTAAATTAAAGGTCTAGTATTTTTAAAACATGAGAATTATACTTGTCATGTTTTCTGTTATTATATTATCAAGATAAAGTAATTTCTTTCACTTGTCTTGCCTGGAAAATGGCATTTACGACCATAGATAATATAAAAAGTTATTACATAGTACATATAAACTAACTACCTTAGTAGTAGTTTTACACTGGATTGTACCTGTTAGGAATGTTTTAATATACACTTTCCAGTTCTACTCTAATTTTCAACTTTATTTTAAACGCTAATAAATGCTAAAGTTGCCTATTGCTCGAATTTGTACCTGTTAAGGGTCTTTTCTTTTGAAAACCGCTAATTAATTGAAACATGGGTATGTTAAGGAGGCATTTAATTTATTTTTGTGTGTTGTTCGGACAATGTTAACGAATGTTTTTACTTTTGTCTAATTGTATTAACTACATTTCAAAAAGATACATACATAATGAAGGACAATTAAATGTCAACGACATCACCCGGTATACTCATTATTGCGGGTATCATAACATCTCAATTTTTTTGGTTTCGTGTAATGAAACCGGATTTCTACCTATCAAGTATTCCTACTTGGCACTAAACATACTTTTCGTGAAGTTTTTACGAAAATTGTAGGAAAAGCGTAATCGCTTCTTCGTAATAATAATTATTTTAAATTTTAACGTTCGTTACCTTTGAATCAACTCAATAATGCGAGAGAAAATTTCGACATACAAAATAATGAATCCCGAGAGGATCCATCATATAATGAAACACTTATAAACTTGAAAACTCAATTAAAGTATATAGGCACTTCGTAATGAAGCAATTAAGAGAGGTATTCGTTATTGATAAAATTTATTCGTTATTGGATTGGGATTGCATCAATTAAATCCCTTTTGATATAAACCTGTTTTATACCTATGTAATTACGGTTTATGTTTTTATATTATAACAAAATTCGTTGCACTCTTCACCAAAATAAGCCATCATCCATTATCCAACGCCGATTGCACTTCTGGGTTTTCTAACAATCAAAGTTACTTTCTCCAATCAAAAATATGTGTAAATCAAATCAAAATAATTGCCTACATTGATTCTAATTTGAGTTTACTACGAGTCGACCGGTTTTATTGCGATTGTAATGGGAGAAAAATATAATTTTTTCTATTTTCCACAGTCATTTTTTCTATGATGTTGATATACCTAGCGTGATTCCAAAACTTGAATTTGTACATGACCTTATATAGATGGTATCTCCAAAGGTCATGGAATAGTTCATATCCGGTGAACACCGTGTAACCGCTACGCTTTCAGTGCAAAAACGTTAAAAATTATAATCCATAATAAAATATTAAGTAGAAAATTGTTTTATTAATTAACAACTTAATGTGCGTTAGTTCTTCCTGATTGAAAAAAAATTAGAAAGCCGTCAAGGCATAATGTTATGATGTGCCACCCTGTAGAATTCCAGAACAGCAATTTCTCTAATTTAATGGCGCAATGTAAATGTTTTAGTAAATCTCACGAAAGTTTATTAACACTACTTATTGCTTAATTTGTAAGCTCGCGTTTGTAATAATAATAAATTATTTGGCGCGTTTTAGCATAAATATGCTGTGATATCGTTCATCAGAAAGGGCGATGTATTAGATTTTATATTGGTTTTCCATATTTTATCGAGATAAAATTCTGCAAAGGTTTAATGGAATTCTCGAATGGCTTATCCAATATCTCCTCATATATTTTTTTATTAATTTTTTTTTATGCGATTCCTTTGATAAAATTCAATAGCTTCTATTATATTTATAATGGCGTTTAAATTTGCTTGTAATTTCTTGGGGAATTTACCAATTTGAGTCACGACAACAAAATTATCCAAATAAATAGTCTAATTTTCTAATTTATAAAAGACACGAGGCTTTTTATTTCCTTTTCTGTCATGTAATTTTAAAAACATTTTTAATGGAATTAGAGGTTAGCGTGACATTTCATTCGAAATCCTGCAAAGGTCAAAATCCAACAATGCGAAATATATTGACAATGCAGAGTATGTACATAGCACTCATTACTCAAAAGAACGAAACTCGCTTACCTCTCATACATATGGAGAATAAATTGGTTCAGTATTGAATAAATTGGGGCTTTATTAACCCCAGTTGGCGTTGGTACCGTGGCAGAAATTGAATTTAGGAACAGGGATGAGAAAAGAACGCTTGAAAATTCCATTATTTTTATTTACTCTGACCGATTTAGTATGGATGAAAAATTTTACATAAAACGAATCAAATTAATTGTAATGAACTGAAAATGAAATGATCCGAATGGTCTACGGCAGTTACGCTTCAAAACTCTCGACTTATCTAGAGAATTTCTAAATAAAATTCAAGTTTACATATTCATTTGATGGCGATCCAAAAATTAGTGGTGCAGTTGTTTAGCAAGTAGTACGCCATGGTTTAAATTCAGATCAAGAAACCTAATTTCAACATCTACATCTTTCCGCTAAATTGGTGACCCCGATCGAACAACAAAATTCTAGGAAGTGTCATCAACCATGGTGGCGACCACTACCGTATTAATAACAAATGTGTAGAAGTTCAGCACAAGTTCCCGATAAGGGTTCAAGACCATATTTGCAGCCCATTGGCACGTTAAAGTGGATTACAACTAAGAATTCTCTTTGGTTTTCGATGACAAAGAAAGAAAATTATCTTCCTAGACCAGTGAATCTATTATGAAAAATTTAGACTGCAAAATCAGCAGTCATTTGAATTAAAAATAATTTTGGGTGAAGCACAAGTCTGAAATTGTTTGTCAAACCAACTTTTACTTTTAATACGAATGATACAATATTATTTTGTAACGACAACATTTAAAATTAATAATTTTATGTAACTTCTTATAATTTTGAATAAACAAATAAATACTAATGCACACTAACAGATTGGGGTTATTTAATTATTACTATTTGTTTTATTACATTTTATTCAATTTAACTTGAGAAATTATTAACTTAAGTGCAACCACGTCCAATTTTAATTCGAAAATATATGGGACAACCCGAGGGGTTAACCGCTGGTGAAGTTTTTGCACACATCTCGTGAAGTACATGACATTTCATGTGAAGTACATGAAGTACTTGTGAAATAGATGAAGTACATGAAGTACTGGTAAAATACATGAAGTACGTGTAAAGTAGATAAAATATCAAATAATTAATCAATTAATTAAATTAAACTTAGATTTATTTAGTTAATTTTGTAATTTTTTTAGCTCATTTGTTTGAATATCATGGAGGTTTGGTAGCTCAATAAAAAGCTTTGGTAATTCATTATTTCGTCGTGATTACTTAATTACATTGAAGCGAAAATAACGCGCTTGTTCCGGTTTTACAGAGACGGCTCCAGAATGTAATAATACAATTTAAACTATCTTTTTATGCCCGATTTCTTCAACTATAGTTATCTATCAGTTAAATTACATTAAAGTTAAATTGACGAAATTACCAATGAGGTGTTTGATTTGCTTTTGTTTTGCTGTGTGTTTGTTTATTTCGTTGTGGTATGATTGAATGGGATTGGATAAGGCGCATATCATCAGCCCTCTTCCATTGCGAATTTTTAATTTAAAAAAGTCTATTGTGCACTCTTTATTTTTGGTTGGACTCTTTTTGTTTTTGAATTATTTAAAAATTAGGTGGGGGGGCTGGAGACCTGCTAGCTCCACCTTCCCAATTTTGAAAATAATCTTAATAATCGTTTGTGCATGATTGTACATAATTTATTTTCGCTTTACCCTTTTTTGTTGCCCCCTCCAAAATATGTCATAATTTTTTTAGAAAACTAAAACGGTAGCGGAGAGTTTCTACTCAATTTTCAAACCTTTAATAGAGGTCGAGAGAATATGATAAAACCGCGACCCTATGCGGACACCTTGAACATCACTCGAACATTACTTTTGATAAAAAAACTACTCAATCCGGGGTCTGGGGTGTGGAACACCCTCCAGTGCACAAATTTTGGAAAGAAAACATTGCAGAACATGCAGAACCTCCAAACCGAGTAGTTTACTTTTTATCAGAAGTAAACTGAAGATCTCCGTTGCAGAGGAACTGGAGGTGTTCCACATCTTAAACCCCCGGTTTAAATAATTTATTTTATTAAAAGTGAATTAAATATTTAAGCATATCTCAAGTTTATTAAAATTAGCTATGGCGAAGTAAATGTGTTTAATTCGTAATCTGACAATTAATTATAAACTGCGTAATTATAAATTCCGTACCCCCTGGGAGGCAGATCTCTGCAACGGGAGATCTTCAGTTTACTTCTGATAAAAAATAAACTACTCGATCCGGGGGTGTGGGGTGTGGAATACCCTCCGGTGCGCAAGTTTTGGAATCTCGGTAAGTCTCTGAAATACCGATGAAGTACGTGAAATACAATGAAGTATCGATGAATTAGGTGAAGTACGGCGAATTACTGGTCCCGTGAATTACTGCTGAATTGTATAAAGTACGAAGAAGTATGGAGAATTATGATGAAGTACGTGAAGTGTGAAGTTAATTGTACACGATTTCCTCTAGCGGTTGACCCCTCGGGACAACCTTACCCGAAAGCAACAATTTTGTCAATTTTGAAAAACGAAAAATATATGTAAAAACAACCTAAAATAATATACATTTATAAAAGAGTAGAAAATTATCAACTTTAACTGCCGATAAGGTCTCTGGCAGCTTTCTATGTGTGACAATTGCTGACGTGTAAACTGCACAAATTATTACAAAATCGAAAATAAGAAAAATACTTAAAAATGAGAATCAAAATGATTTGCTATTCTAACTTCAATAAGACAAATTTAAGTAGCAAATTCTAAAAGTTTAAACTAGAAAATGCAGTTTTTAGAGACCAATACCCCCCACACTCAAATTGTAATATTGGTGACAGTTAAGATGTCCGAATCTGAATTTTTACCATTTTAAAACGGTTTATGAAAGATGAGGGTTCACAAATTTTGGAAAAAACGGCTTTAAAAATTAATTTTAATTGCAATTTTCTCATTGGCTTTTTGAACTGTAACCCCGCCCACCGAAATTAAAATAGGTTGTGATGACAGTAAAGATATCCTAATCTAGATTTTTAAAGCGGATTATTAAAGATGAGGGCCTAATTATCCATAAATGGTCGATCCATAAATTTCGGAAAAATACACTTTTAGGGTGAATCCAAATCTTATCATAGTTGCATTTGTCAAAACTCACTTTCCACAGCCTCCGCTCCGGCCGCTACAAGCCGTTTTGACAAGCGCTTTACTCATTAAAAATATCCCCCAAGAACGGTCCAACTCGGAACAGTGTGAATGTTGACCTGACGGATCTCGTCTGATAGCTCCCACCGCTAGTCACTGTCGACCCACCTACAGAACACGGACGGGTGATAGATAGACATAATACCTCGAAATAATACATTTACATGTATTTCTTATACGAAATTCGTGATTTTCACATTTAAATTGTGGGGCCTTAGAAGAAGACTCAATTTCCTACATTTTTGCATGAATACTTTTTTCTAAGTCTGATGTGTAACGGGTTACAGCTGCGGAAACGTGAGTATTCTTTAAAAAATCCTCAAACTTAATCTTTTCACGATAAATTCTTTAAAAATTATAATATTAATTGGAAAGAAAATATAGTTGAGGTGATAGGCCAAATGTTCTAATCCAATTGGAAACCTGGTCAATAAAAAAAAGTTCGTTTGATTTCGATCGATACTGACAAAAATTCGAACAGGCTGCTTTTACTGAAGGCTAAAGTCTTGATTCCCAACGATTTCCTTCTGCTCATTGCTATTTTTATCATTGCCAAAGACGTCGATCTTTTAGTTCTGCTAACAGCATTAAGATCATACAAAGTCAACATCTACAGCTGAAAGAATGTATTAAACGATTAGTTTGAAAGTGAAAGAAGCAACCGAAAATATCATGTTTTACACGCGATTAATGGCTGTGACACGACCTCTTTCTCTTCGCTAAAGAAAAACAAACATTTTTCGCTTGTCCGAAAAACAAAGAACTCGATGCCATCATTAGGATCTTCAAAGATCAGAATGATAAACTAGAAGACATCGCAGACGCTGGAACAAGCTTTCTCGTTGCTTTGTATGGTGGGAATATGGAAGAGGAAACCTTGGAAGAAGTCCGCTACCAACGTTTCGTAAAATCAACAATACAAAGCAAATTCAACCTAGTTTTTTAACACCAAGGAAGGACGCTGCACGGTACAAAGATTGTGTGGAATCCAAAATAATCCATCCGGCTGGGGCTGGAAATTTGGTACAAATGGGTTCACTCCAGTACCAATGTCACAGAAACCTGCCCCAGATACCTTACTAAATCTCATTTCTTGCAATTACAAAAAGTGATAGAGAAGATTCGTGGTTCGTAGCGCGATCAACTGCTAATGTTAAGGCACCCAGTTCGAATCCGGGCAGATCCTCACTTTGTTGTGGCCGTCTGTCAATTTCGCAAGGCACGCAAAGCTCGTGGTTCTTCACATCCAACAGAATTATCATCATTAACAATAAAATAGGTTAACAGGCTCATCTGAGCTAGCAAGCTACTTCAGATGTAAAGCAAGTAGTGCTTACAGTATTAATAGTGGCTTCGAAAATCGCCGATGTTACTGTTAAGAATAAACAGATGAACAGATTAAATGAAGCAGAGGTCATCATCGAGAGCGACGACGAAGATGAGGTAATGACATGGATGGAAGCCCAGATTCTGAGTGCGGAAAAATGGTTACAGGATTACCCTAACGAAGACGACATCAACCGACCCGGACAATCAAAAAGAACTAATAGAAACATATTCGAAGACATGAATTACAAAATGCGAGCTGTATTCAATTGCAAAATAAATAGAACATCCTGTGGATTACTGGGGACACCATTTCAATCTCGAAGGCGTCACAATCCGTTTTACGAGGTGGATTATTCCTCTGGTTTACTCTACCCAACAGATCACTTCAGTTTTCCAACACGCTACTCTGCTGGGGTACTGGGGGGCACTACAATTTTAAAAAACACGCCGTTTGCTCTACCTCGCGGTGGTATGAAAATGAGTTGACTTTGAATTTTAAAAAATATCATAATTATGTAATGATTTCTTAAAATGAGAAAAACGAG
The DNA here is from genome assembly GCA_036346125.1 of Lycocerus yunnanus. Classification (NCBI taxonomy): domain Eukaryota; kingdom Metazoa; phylum Arthropoda; class Insecta; order Coleoptera; family Cantharidae; genus Lycocerus; species Lycocerus yunnanus. Next base: position 4,262,604 of record JARFIX010000005.1, on the reverse strand, counting down.
GAGTTTGACGATTTTTTGGAAGAATGTTCACGTTTCCGTCGCTGCAACTCGCTACACAGCAGACTTAGAAAAAAAGTATTCCCACAAAAAATATAGAAAATTGAGACTTCTTCTATATTAGACATTTTTGTTCTAAGATCAACCGTTAGAGAATTATTTTGAAAAAATCAATTTTTTGTACCTTTAATCCAAGATGACGGACTGAGCCGACCTCCCCCAAGGTCGAAAATTTGGATTTTTTATCAAAAAAAAATTGTAATCACCCACTTCGTGCGAATTAATTTTTTTTATCTACCACTACATTCTTGGAATGGAAAGCTGGGTGGGCACCTGCCGTAATGCGATTCAACGTTATTATCTAATGTGGTTCTAATTGACACACTGCGAAACACAAACGCCGTTTAGTTAATCAGAATCATGGAACGTTACGCTGTGTGCATAAACCATGTTAATAGAAGCTTACAAACTGAACAATTAAACAATGTTTAATTTTTTTGTCTACGCTTTTAGATTTACGCTGTTTATTCAATTAAATATAAAAGTATTTTTAAAAACATTATTTATGATTGTAGTCAGCCCAGGTTAGAGCGAAGTAAACTGTCGGTTTCAAAACGGTCGACATAGGAAATTTTAGTTTCGTGAATTTACCATAAATCTACCTTTTGCTGCGTAATTTGTTTATTCGATACGTCGAAGGTTTTTCATGCTCATTTCAAAAACGGCTCAACAGATTGATTTCAAATTTTGAAATTATTTTGATAACATACGAGCTAACAGCACTTCATAATTTTGATTGGCATATTTCTTTTAATTATACCTTTTTGATAAATAATTGTTACGTCAGTAAAAAAATTTAAAGTTATTTTAAAAAAACGAAAGTGAATGAGAAAGTCTGAGGAAATATTTTTGAAGTTGTTAGAAGATACAAAAGCTCTTTAAAATTGCAAGATATATATTATTGATTTTAAAAAACTTGAATTACTCTTAAATCGCGATTTTTCCAACAAAAAGAACGAAAACGCTGACGTGGTTTGTAACTTTTTGTTTGTCTATTCTCTTACCAACTAATCCTCCCTATCTATTACTCTCTCAATTGGATACTTGAATATTCTTTCTCCCCTTTAATCAGGTAATACAATACGAATCTTGTTTTTGAACCTTTTTCTTTTCTTTGCATTATTAGGATAGCACAATGCTATTATTCATCCCACCCATCTTAATCTTGAAAAGCCGTAAAAAGTATTTTAGGCCGAGAGTTTGCTTAGTAAATTAAAGCGATAAAATTACGAGGGTCATCCAAAAGAAAATCTATAATAACTATGTATTTCTACTTTGGTCAATATTATATTGTTTATTTTGTTTCAGAATTATGGACTACCACTGATTTGAAATTAAAACAACTCGATCATGATTGTCATATCAAAAAATGCTTATATCATCATCTCACATGAGTGAGAGAATTTTCGTGCACATTTTACTTTTTTACTTATCATTTCCTTTGGTTTTCATAAATTCTTATTTGTTATTGATTAACGAAGATCAGCAGCCTGGAGATGTCGTCTTTAACGCTTCAGTGTACAGATTGGGTTCAGAACGAAATTATCATTTCAACGTTCATCGAACTGCAGATTTTGTAAATTCCTTACTAAAAGTTGATTCTAACAATGGACAAGTGTCACTCCAAGAAAGTCTGCACTGCGATGGAATTTTTTATCCGAATTTATTCACAGCATATATCGATTCCACATCGAACCGATTGCGGGATATCGATTACTACAGCTTACCGTTAAGAATATTTATAGTTGGAAGGGAATGCAGCTCTCAAGATAATGGCGAAGACGACTACTCTACAGAACAACAATATAAAAGATCGATTCTCAGTAGACGAAGACGTAATCCATTTTTAAACGACGCACATTCGTCCGTAAAACTTAAAGTATCAGATGCCAAACAATGGATTTCAGAAACGTACGCTTCCTTTTCGATTCCCACGGCTGATAAGTGGCACAAAATTTGTCTAAAAAAATCACAATATGTTAACTCAATATCAGCGTTTTTACCAAATACAATTAGTAAATCGTGTTCTGTAGATTACGTAGACGTAAGTGACGATAGGTTTAAAATTGAAAAATCGCAAGGCGATTTGGTCGCAAGTAGAGATGTATGCATATCTGAACCTCTTTGGAAGGTTACCGTTCTTTTAAGTATTCATTGTCACGATTCTCAAGTTTTGGATTCCGAACATCGTTTAAAAATTGTTTATCATCATCAAGAATTTAACGATACAGATATTGCTAAAAGAGTGAGGCGCGAATTAAGGAATCAATCTCCATTTTTTGAACAACATTTGTATGTGGCTAGTGTTTTGGAAGAATGCGATCCGGGGCTTTTGGTGACGACTGTAAAGGCTAGAGATCCCGAAAATAGTCCAATAGCCTATTCTATGACGAGTTTGCTAGATTCGCGCACCCAAACCATGTTTGATATTGATACCAAGAATGGCGCGATAACTACCAAAGTAAAATTGGACCGAGAATTGGTTGACGTGCATTATTTTCGAGTAACCGCTACAGACGACAGCTTTCCACCACGTTCGGGAACTACCATGTTACAAATTAACGTTTTGGACGCCAACGATCATTCGCCGGTTTTTGAAATGAACGAATATGAAGCTTCCATAAGAGAAGGTGTAAGTGTTGGAACGACAGTCTTAACGTTGAAAGCTACCGATCAGGATGTTGGGAAAAACGCCGAAGTCGAATACTCCATTCATAGCATTAATGGAGGTGGAATATCGACAGATCAAGAAGACAATCAAGCATTTAAAATTGATGCAAAGTCGGGCGTTATTGCAACCAGAACGGCGTTAGATCGTGAAACCACCGAAGTGTACACCATATTAGTGCAAGCAATGGATTTAGCTACACCCCAAAATGCAAGAAGATCGGCAAGGTAAGCATTTAATTCTATAACTGTGATGTATCGAAGGACGGTCACTGGCCTAGTAGTTAGAGCGATCGACTACTAATGCTAAGGCACCCGGTTCAAACCGGGAGGAGTCTACAAAGGAAAATTTTCTTTCTGACTCTCTTTCTATCTATGACCGTCCCGTGCTTGGAAGGCACGTAAAGCGTGGTCCTCCTATGTTAATGAATTGCCATCATTAACAATAATATAGGGTAACAGGCATCTGAAGCCAGTCTAGCAAACTACTTCAGATGTAAAACAAATAATATGCTCAGAGTACTAGCAGTGACTTCGGATTTTATCCGAGGCTGCTGCTGCTGAAAACACAGGTCGCAGACCTCACGTAAGAAGAAGAAGATGTATCGTCCTAAAATTTATGTCCTTTATTTCAGTGCAACTGTAGTTGTGAAAGTTCTTGATGACAACGATAATTATCCACAGTTTTCTGAGAGGACTTACACGGTAACTGTTAACGAAGATGTTAATTGGTCGGACAATCCAATAGTAGCACATATCAAGTAAGTAGAAGTGTTTTTTTTGTATTTTTTACAATTTCATAGATTTATAGCTTTTATCAAAATTGATGCTTGCAGCTTCGTACACTAAATATTTAAATTAATTTATCCAAGAGCCAATTTAAAAAGCCTCAATTAGGGATTCCAGCATTGAAATCCATGTTTCAATTGTATTTACATCTCATCAGTTGCATATAGAAGATTTCTGAATCACTGTATGAATTACCAATTGCAGGATTAACTTTGAATAAGAATTGTCATCTAATTCAATAGGTTATAATAGCGTGAACCGATGCCACCACATTATTTGGATTAATATTGAAAGCCTTTAATAAGTTAATTAACATTTTATTTCGTTAAATGTTTTGTCATCCTTAATGTATCGAGAATTAAAATTTTGTGTTTTACTTTCAGAGCAACAGATTCTGACCAAGGCAATAACGCTGCAATAAGATACGCAATAATAGGCGGCAACACGCAATCTCAATTTGCCATTGACAGTCTCACCGGTGACATATCATTGGTGAAACCTTTAGATTACGAAACGTTACGAAGTTATAGATTAGTAATACGCGCTCAAGATGGGGGAAGTCCCGCCCGCTCTAACACCACACAATTGCTCATTAATGTTAAAGATGTCAACGACAACTCGCCTAGATTTTATACGTCATTGTTTCAAGAAAGTGTATCAGAAAATGTGCCTTCCGGTTATAGTATTGTAAAAGTTCAAGCTTATGATGCGGACGAAGGTCCGAATGCCGATATAAAATACACGATCGCCCCCAGGGATTCCATAGGAGCTAGTACCGAAGATTTACCGCTCGCTGTTGATCAACACACCGGCTGGATATACACAACAAGAGATTTGGATCGTGAAGATCAGTCGAAATTTAAATTCCAAGTGCGTAAAGTTTGACTTGTTACTCTGATTTTTCTTATTTATAAATTTTTCTAGATCATCGCTAGCGATCAAGGTGTTCCTCCACAATCCGCCACAGCTAGTGTCATTATTACAGTTCAAGATATCAACGATAACGATCCCGTTTTTGAGCCTAAAATTTATGAGTCCGTTGTCGCTGAAGATGATCCTCCAGGTTAATTTACTTAAAATTAAATTAAACCAATAACTAACCAGTTTTTATAGGAACTCCTGTTGCTACTGTAACTGCAACTGATGCTGATGAAGATGGGCGTTTGCATTACGAGTTAAGTAATGGAAACGTAAGAGGTCGATTTTCCATCACTTCTCACAATGGAAGAGGACTTATTACGGTAGCACAACCTCTCGATTACAAACAGGAAAAGAGATACGTTTTAACAGTAACCGCATCAGATTCGGGGGGACGTACTGACACTGCCACAGTTTACGTTAACATATCAGACGCTAATAATTTTGCTCCCGTCTTTGAAAATGCTCCTTATTCCGCTAGTGTAAGTTTTTCTAAATTAATTAAAAGAAACTACATGGCTAAAATTTAAAAATTCTGCAGGTATTTGAAGATGCTCCCGTTGGAACGACAGTCCTTGTGGTATCTGCATCCGATAACGATGTTGGAATTAACGCCCAAATTACGTACTCGCTGGGGGAAGATATGGGAAATTTGGAACGTGCTTCCGAATTTTCTATTAATCCCCAAACGGGTGCTATAGTTACCACTAAAGTTTTGGATCGTGAAACAGTTAACGGATATTTATTAACCGTTACGGCAAGAGATGGTGGAAATCCGCCACTTTCAGATACAACAGATGTCGAGATATCCGTTACGGATGTCAACGACAATTTTCCAGTTTTTAAACAACCTATGTATTCTGGAAGTGTTTTAGAAGACGCTTTAATAGGTAAGTTTATTGATTTGATTAGAGAATTTCAAGTTTTTATGTTTTATTTTATAGGAACTTCGGTTGTGCAAGTATCAGCAACTGACGCAGATATTGGTTTAAACGGACGAATTCGTTACACTTTAAGTGAAAAAGACATAGAAGATGGTTCGTTTGTAATAGATCCAACTAGCGGGGTAATACGTACCAACAAAGGTTTGGATCGTGAATCAGTTGCAACATACGAATTGGAAGCGTATGCGATAGATCGTGGTTCTCCTTCATTAAGCAGTTCGGTTCCTGTTAATATACGAATCGAGGATATTAATGATTCACCTCCTGCATTTGAAAGCGATAAAATTATGTTGTATATACCAGAAAATAGCCCCATTGGATCAACCGTTGGCGAAATTTACGCAAAAGATCCCGACGAAGGCGTTAATGCTATTGTGCAGTATTCCATCATTGGTGGTGACGATTCCCAGAGCTTTTCGCTTATTACCAGACCTGGTTCTGAAAAAGCCGAACTTATAACTATGACGGAGTTGGATTATGAGAGTCCTAGAAAAAATTGATTTAATAGTTCGTGCCGCAAGTCCACCTTTACGAAGCGACGCTCATGTTGAAGTGATTGTTACGGACGTGAACGACAACGCTCCTGTACTTAAAGATTTTCAAGTTTTGTTTAATAATTTTCGAGACTTTTTTCCCAGCGGACCTATCGGAAAAATTCCGGCTTTCGACGCGGACGTTTCGGATAAATTACATTATAGAATTTTATCGGGAAACAATGCAAATCTTATAGCATTGAATGAAACTACGGGACAACTTCAATTGTCACCTCAACTTAACACCAACGTACCTAAAGTTGCGTCAATGGAAGTTTCAGTAACTGGTAAGTGACCTTTTTTTTACTTTGCTGTTGCATGATTAAGGTTAACGAACAACGTTAAGCTCGATACATCGAACTGCTATTCATACTAAATTGATCATGTACTAAATCATGTTATTATTTGAATGATGTAATTTACTTCCCTAAGATGCAGAATTTACATTTGGAATCACATTTATAGATCATTTTACTCACAAGCTTAGCAAAAAAGCAATTTTTGTATGTTCAGGGTTCCCACTGTGCTGGAAATCCCTGGAAAAGTTGAGGAATTTTATCTTTTTAAGCAAAAGTCGGGAAACAGATTTAAAAATTAGAAAAGTTACGATTTTAACTTATTCAAATAATCAAGAAAATGTCTGAATTATTTTCCATTTTCTTTTATTTTAAAAAATTGATTTTTTTATTGAATCTAAGCTATTCGAATTATTGGTCAATTTTGAACCTTTTAAAATTTACATTTTTATATTTTTTTAAGATGGAGTAAACGACGTTAAAGCAATAATGCAATTGAGTGTTCGCCTAATAACCGAAGAAATGTTGCTCAATTCCATAACGGTTCGACTGAATCAAATGACAAAGGAAGCGTTCCTATCACCTTTACTAAGCTTCTTTATTGATGGTTTGGCTGCTATAATTCCATGTCCTAAAGAAAACATCTTTATATTTAGCATTCAGGTAAATAAGTTTGTAAGTTTTAATGTGGTCACTTTGTTAAAGCAAATGTGTATTTCAGGACGACACGGACGTAAATATAAAAATTTTAAACGTTAGTTTTTCTGCCCGACGTCCCGACAAGCCTAAGGAAGAGTTCTATTCTTCTCAATATTTGCAAGAACGCGTATATTTAAACAGAGCTATTTTGGATAGATTGTCAACTGTCAAAGTTTACCCTTTGACGATAATTTATGTGTAAGCGAGCCCTGCTTAAATTATGAAGAATGCCTCACAGTTCTGAAGTTTGGAAATGCTTCAAATTTCATTCATAGCGATACCGTTTTATTTAGACCTATTTATCCTGTAACTACATTCACTTGTCGCTGTCCGAGGGCTTCACAGGTAACTTCAATCTAATTTAAAGTTTTCATCTTTTTAATTTTTTTTGTTGTAGGTTCACGCGAACATTATCTATGTGATACCGAAGTTAATTTATGTTACTCTGCTCCTTGTCAAAACAACGGAACGTGTATGATCCGTGAAGGCGGTTACAGTTGCGTGTGTCCTGCCGGTTTTGCCGGTTTAAATTGCGACATAAAATTGAACGATATTTGTAAGCCTAACGTGTGCAGAAGTGGTTCAACGTGTACGCCAAAGTTATCTGGTGGCTTTAAATGTGAAGACTGCCTGCCAGTTGCCGGTTCTGAGCACTACACCAGTTTATGTGAACTCAGAAGTCGGAGTTTTGTTAAGGAGTCGTTTTTAACTTTTCCCAGCTTGAAACAACGACATCGCCTACATCTAAATTTAAGGTAAATAACTCATTATTGAATTCGTTAAAATAAATTGATTTGTTTTGTAGATTTGCTACTCAATCTTCTAATGGACTTCTTTTATATAACGGGAGATATAACGAACAACACGATTTTGTCGCTCTGGAGATTGTTAATAATAACATACAATTTTCGTTTTCATTAGGGAGTGAGGTGACCAAAGCTAGCGCGGTTATACCCGGCGGAGTAGCTGATGGAAATTGGCACTCTGTTACTGTGAGCTATTTTAACAAGGTGAGTCTTGGTTTTAACATTTTGCAAAGAAAAAAATTATTTATATTTATGGAACGTCGCAAATTTTCATTCTAAGTTGCATAATCATTTTAAAGTATTCACGTGCCGAACTATTTTATTTGCTGTTAAAGTAGAAGCTCTTTCACCAAAAAAGCTAGAGAAGCACGTTGAAACTTCAGTTCTCGACTGTGCTATGAGTGAAGTGTGAGCAGAGATGCCTTCCTTCTACTGAATCCTTTGTTGTATTTGCTAGATTACTTCCAATGACGAAACGCAGACTTCTAGGTAATGTTCAGAGATATTAAGTACATCACGAACATACCGAAAAGAATGATCACTGTTCTCTAAAGGCAATGTTTGTTACGTTGCTTGGAAAACTGAGGTTATTTGGAGAACTGCGGTAATATGTCAAATCCGTAGTTGAAAGCAGCAATGGAATCAACTTCAATGTTAAAGATTTACAAAACTTTCTTTTTTGAATCCTTTTACTCTTTGAGACTTACACTTACTCATTTTTAAAATGAACAAATTTAGATGACAATAAACGTTCACAGTTCGTACTTGTATATGAACTGATCTACGGAATGAGGTTTTTTCCTTACAATTTTAACATAAGGAATGCCTAATTTTTCAAGTAGTGAATGTTTGAAGAAATCATTATTTTTTTTATTTTAAGACTGTGACTGTTTCAATCGATGACTGTGATACCTCGATGGCTTTAAAATATGGTAGCGATCTTGGAGGAAAATGGGCTTGTGCTGGATACGCCGAACATGAGTTAGAACCACGTTGTGCTTCCCTTACTGAAACGTGCAATAGATTTTTAGACCTAACTGGTCCTCTACAATTGGGCGGCCTTCCCGCTCTTCCAGCAACTTTTCAACCAAAAAACCATCACTTTGAAGGGTGCATATCAGATTTAAAAATTGATCACCAATTTTTTGATTTAAATGGTTACGTAACTGACAACGGTACAAGTCCAGGATGTCCGGAAAAACGATCATTTTGTAGTTCAAAACCATGCAAAAATGATGGAGAATGTGTGGAAGGTTGGTCTATGTTTCAGTGTAATTGTCCAGAAGGATATGGTGGACGTGATTGCAGTGAATGTAAGATTTACACAACAACTTGATCCATTTATTTATGAGATTTTTGACAGTGATCAGTCAACCTTGGCGATTTTCGGGAGATGGAACTTTGTCTTTTAATCCGCTACTACGACCAATTCAATTACCATGGTTGAATGCTCTATCAGTTCGTACTATGCAAACAGATACTTTCCTGATGTCAGTACAAGTTGGTCAAAATAGTTCTGCAGTAGTTTCGGTATGTCTTCATTTCGATTTGTATTTTAAAAAAATATAATTATTGTTTCGTTTTGTGCAGCTGAAGTCGGGTCTCTTGCACTACGCATACAATGACGAATTTTTAAATTTGACTTCTAAAAGCTTGTCAGATGGCAAATGGCATCGGATAGAAATAACATGGATTGGCACTGAAATAAAATTGTCTGTAGATTATGGAGAGCGCATGGCCATTTTGCCATTTACATTAAAAATTCAAGGTCTTTTTGTAGGAAAAATTTTGATTGGAGGACCTGACAATACCTACAGCAGTCTAAACGCTGGATATAACTACTTAGAAGGTAAGTGATTACTTATTGTCAGGAAAATGCGTTTTCTTGCGAAAAATATGTTTTCAACAAACAGGTTGCACTGAGTGTTTTTTTACTGAATTTTAATTGTAATTTTTCCTAAAATAGATTTTTTATAGGATGCATTCAGGACGTACGGATTGGTAACCAACAGACCTCTTTAAATAGACCAACGGTGAGAGAAAACGTTTTAGATGGTTGTCCGTCACTTTCAGAATGTCAAAGTGAGTGTCCTTCTACATCCGAATGCATTGTGGAATGGGGCGATTCGTATTGTGAGTGTAGGAAAGGTTTTGTGGGTGCTTTATGTCTTCCATCATGCAGTGTTAACCCTTGCGAAAATAGTGCGCAATGTATAGACAACTACGCCAATTCGAAGGGTTATCAATGCAACTGTAATTCAACCGAATATTCAGGTAAATTTGACAGAGATTTTGATGTAAATTAAAATTTGATCGAGAGTGTTATTTTGCAGGAGAATATTGTGAAAGCAAAGTATCTCAGCCATGTCCTGCCAGTTGGTGGGGTTACCCGGTATGTGGTCCTTGTAATTGTGACGTCGATGCTGGCTACAATCCAGATTGCAACAAATCAAACGGGCAGTGTTACTGTCGAGAAAATCACTATCAACCTCCTGGAACAACTCAGTGCATTTCATGTGATTGTTACTTGACTGGTTCGTACAGTCCTCAGTGTGACTCTAAATCGGGCCAATGTAGGTGTCGTGAAGGTGTTATTGGACAAAAATGTGACTCTTGTCCGAATCCATACGCAGAAATAACTTTGCGAGGCTGTGAAGGTAAGTTACGAGTTTTAAATATCTATTAGTAAATAAATGGTTTGGTGGTTACAGTAATATATGATGGTTGTCCAAGAAGTTCATCTAATGGAATTTGGTGGCCTCGCACTAATTTTGATTTGAACGCAATAGAAAATTGTCCTAAAGGTTCAGTCGGTAAAGCATCGAGATCGTGCGATAATTTATTGGGAGGCTGGCAGGACCCTGACTTGTTTAATTGTACATCCGATAGATTTGTAGAACTTCGTAATCAAGTAAGTAAAATTATTTCTCATCTTGTTCAAACTTGCTAAATCAAACAAAATTTACTTGTCGAAACAAACAAATGATATGCGAATGCATTTTGGAAATTATTTAATAGGTATCTGTAATTATTGTTAGTTACGGTCATGAACGTCCATATAGGCGAGGGAGATAATTCCTCCGTCTTTGTTGCGATCATAAAACGGCCCAAGGCTCAAATGGCCTTTCTTTTTTTTTAATTTTTGTTAAATTTGTAATTAAAAATAGAAAGCAACTATAGCTGTGCTGTCGTGACATTAGAAACGAGAAATCTACCGTGTAACGTCACAACAGCCTTAAATTGGCTGTAAAATATTAGCTGACGTTCCAACTGGCAGAAAAATAAATTTTAATCGCGAATATCTTTTAGTTTTGAAATATATTTTTAGATTTGCTAATTTTTTTAACTTTTTTGTTAATAATTAGTTACCTACTCCACCTACAATTTATTTTTCGTTTTAGTTATCTCTACTTGAAAGCGGAGAACTCTTATTAAATTCATTTGTTGCAATTAAATTGGTATCTGATCTTAATAAAGCAACAAATTTAACCAAAGACTTGTACGGAGCCGACCTTTTGGTAACTTATGACCTACTAAAGGAATTACTAAAACACGAATTTGAAATGAATGGGCTCAATTTAACTCACAGTCAAGATAAAGATTACGTAAACGTAAGTAATTCTGAGGTTTGTGTTATCTTTGGGCCTTCATTTAGTTTTGTTACTTTAGAATTTGGTTCATTCAGCGAGTACGATTTTAACCGACAAATATTCAGATCACTGGATGAGAATCAAAGAATTAACTCAAGAAGGCGCAGAAAATTTGGTGTCCACCATTGAACGTTACATTATTATTTTATCTTCCAGTCAACATGACACGTACACCAACCCATTTGAGATAGTTGCTCCTAATCTGGGTAAAAGATTTTTTTTAATTGTTTGGTTTTGTTTTGACCGTTTCTTTCTTTAGTTATAGGATTAGACATTGTGACGCCAGAATCAATATTTGGATATGAAACCGACTCGTCGTCTTTCATACCAAACGAACTAAATTTTGTAACAGAACGCGTGGTAATTCCAGATACGTCCCAATTTTTGCAGGACTCTCCAAATGCACAATCGCATGGATCGCTTATAACTTTTCCAAAATATAATAACTACATTCGTGATAATTCAAAATTTGACTCGAATTCTAAAATACTGGTGCCTTTAAAACTGCTGGGGATTGAACCGCTTGATTCAGGCGAATTGATTACCAAACATTCGCTTTCCGAGAGTAAAGCTGTTGTGAGTTACGCTCAATACAAAGAAGCAGGAATTTTGTTTCCAAATTTGCATGACGATTCGGTAATACGCCGATGGGGTGTTGATGTGACAATAGGATCTCCTCTTATATCACTCAGTATATTGGTTCCTGAATACGTCGAACCTGTAAAAAGCCCAACGAACCCAAAGTGGTATTTGAAGATTACAAAAGTAACTCGGATGACAGTAAATTGTTGAAGAAAGTTTTGGCAAAACCGGAAGCTAAAATTCACGAAAACGATGCCCAATATTATCGGCTGGAAGTGCACAGAATGAAACGTGATCAAAGTTCTACTAAGAAGCTCCTGTATAAAAGTTTATCGGGTACACCATTAAGTAAGCCGATAATGTTGCAGATATGGTTGGATTCTAATATTACAATTTTTAACGAAAGATCAAATCCTCAATGCGTTTACTGGTCCACGGCCCGCGGGGGTAAGTGTAACATTCGATTTATTTTTCTGATTACATTCGAATAAAATTTTTAGACGGGGCGAATGGTCGCGTGTAGGCTGCAGAACTGAAATTCACGATGACTGGTTTGATGAAGAAAATCGGATTATCAACTGCACTTGTAATCACCTCTCGACTTTTGCCGTTCTAGTTGATATTGTTGACTTAGAGGTAAAATTTATAAAAAAATAACCTTGAAGATAAAAAACAATTACTTTTTTAGTATATACCAGAACCATCTCTCTTGGAAAACATATCAAGTTACAGTTGTTTCTGTTTATCGCTCCCGCTACTTTTCGCTACCTACCTGATTTTAGCATTAATAAGAGGCCTTCAAACAAACTCCAATACGATTAGAAAAAATTTGATATTGTGCGTGTTTATAGCAGAATTGTTATATTTTATAGCCATGAAGGCCAGAAAACCTATGGTTGGAAATGAATTTTCTTGCAAATTGGTTGCCATAGCTTTACATTATTTTTGGTTGTCTGCGTTTTCATGGATGTTGGTAGATGCACTACATCTGTACAGAATGTTAACCGAGATGCGTGATATAAACCATGGACCAATGCGCTTTTATTACAGCATGGGATATGTTTTGCCAGCCGTTATTGTGAGTTTGGCAGTCGGAGTGCGAGCTCATCAATATGGAAATTATTATTTGTAAGATTCCAGTTTATTTTTTACCATAAACTTGATGTTATAATTTAAAAATTTCAGCTGTTGGGTCTCTTTGTATGAAAGCGTGGTTTGGAGCCTTGTAGGACCAATTTCTTTGTTCGTATTTTTAAATTTGAGCGTTTTGGTGTTTTGTATCCGAGCTGCCTTTACGTTACAGGACCACGTTTTAGGTTTTGGAAATTTAAGGTAAGTTAAGCTGTAAATAGCGATCTCATTTTTATTGTAATCCACTTTTACAGAACACTTTTGTGGGTTTCGGTTATTGCGTTACCGTTGATGGGAGGAACTTGGGTTTTAGCTCTTTTGGCAGCTTCTGAGCGTTATCCCATCCTGGTACCATCCCTTTCTTTAGCCGTTTTGGCACACGCGATCTTTTCCTTGGGCGGTTACTGCTTTGCAAATGCTCGAGTGCGCCAAAATTTAACCAGATCGCTAATGAAATGTATGGGCAAAAAAGTGCCATTGTTGGAGTCGACTTCCATAGGAGGGATAGCAGCCACCAGTACTCACAACATCAGCGGGCAATCTGTAAGTAAAATGGATTTGTTTTAATTTTTTTTAAATTACTTATTTGTTGTTTCAGAGATCAGCCTTGGCGTACAGAAGTACTGGATTTGAAGGGAACCGCAGGAACATAGGGATTTCTGCCTCTAGTACAACTTCCAGATCCACCACCAAAACCGGTTCTAGTCCCTATAGGTAAAATTTATAATGTATTTTAATATTTTCTATCTTCTATCTGCATGTATAGAATATGCAATAATTACTTTTGTATTACTTATTGTTCAGGTAATTCTCAAGTCGAGTTTCTTTGTCTTCTTTTTTCAATACAAAAAAATGGCCCCACGTTTTGTGCGCCATTTGTAATGATTGAATTTGTTCAATAAATTATAAATTTGTTTCAGAAGCGATGGTCAGTTGAGGCAAACATCCACCAGTACCTCAAATTATAATTCTACCAGCGATGTACCCTCTTACTTGCACGGATTTGAAAACGAAAACTTACAACATCGCAGAAGTAAAATTTAAAAAATTTTATTTTGTAAATATTTTAACCACATTCAACTTTTTAGTTGTTGAGGAAGATGAGAGAGAGACGGGAACGTCGGCCAGAAAGCGACTCAGATTCTGATGGATCAGAAGGTCGTAGTTTAGAATTAGCATCCAGTCATTCTAGTGACGATGATGAATCTAGCACGAGGAGACACCGTTCAAGAAACACGGGCGTCAGCACAGCTCGACAAGGATATCTTCCCAACATAACAGAACACGTCATTACGAGGTGTGGTACTCCTCCGGCACTCAACATTGTCACCAATTCACAACTATTTCCCGCTATTCAACCCATGTACTCATCACGTTGGTCTAGTCAGCTACCAGAATCTTATTTACCCAACACAAATGGTAGTTAACTCAATGTTTGTTTAATAAATTGTCATAACTAATAGTTTTAGTTCCAGAAATTGGTCGATGGTCCGCCGAAACAGGCTCAGATAACGAATTTTGTCACAAAACCAACTCGCCCAACCCCTTCCTAATCCAGACGTTACTCCAGATACCTGCCTACCAAATGTACATCCGGAACAGTATGTAGGAAGAATGCACTACGACCCTCATTATATTATGAACACCGAAGCAAATAAAGAAGATTACATAAGCAAAATGATGCCTCACAAAAATTATCAGAATTATGCCGAAAGATGCTCAGACATGGAGGAGAAACATCACATAAACGATAAATATTTATTTCCATATACGGGTAAATTGGATGTTGTGTTAAAATATTTAGGTTACTAATTTTTTTATATTACAGCTGAAGAGGATCATTTGCATATGCATAATTATGGTCCTACAAATCGTATGATGTCACCCATAGCTACAAACGACATCAATAATCCTGGTATTATATTATTTTTAGGATTTAAAATGTAAATATAATTTTGTTTTTTATGGTCAGGTATGGAGTATCAAGGCTCTAGAATGAGCTCTCGGATGGGGTCGGTGTTGGGATCGATTCATGGGTCTGTGTGTGGGAGTATGCGGGGATCTCCTTCACCTTTGATGCCGCCAGTTTCAATGATGCAACATCCTGTACATCAACCAGATTCATCACAGTAAGATTTTTAGTTTTATATTTTTCGTCAAACTTCATTTCTTAAAATTTGGTGAAGGTGACCTCCTATTATTCTTTTGCACTGTTGAATGTTGTTCAAAAATTTATGCATTTTATTCATTCGTATGCAAGGTTTGTTTCATTAATTTTATTCAAACTTCATTTATTTAAATAAAATCTTAACCTCTTTGCTTCTGCATATCAGGGAAATTACCGTATTACATACAAAAAGATACTAATAGTAAGTCTGTTTTTGTATTGGGACAATGTAAAGCAATGAAGGTACAGTCAAACCTGTTTTTATACGGTGGGTTTTTGTGTGATATATCCATAGAAAAGAAATGGATATATCATAAAATTCCATCAAATGCATAGTATGAAAAAAAAAATAAAATATTTTTTGAAGGGATTCCTTTTATGCGGTCTATATCCTTTGCATAAAAACAGGTTTGAGTGTATTTGAGAATACTTCTCACTATTAAACAAACTGGGATCTAACAAATCACTTGAGATTTGGCTCTCTTCTAGAGCTAGCCTTTAAACAGTTTTTAGAGCCGGGATATCGTAATTTCGTGTGCGCAGGTGTTTTCTTAGTTCATAAAAATAAGAGCTGCTTTATTTTCTCGCACTAATACATAAAAATATGGGGTGACATGTATTTTAACTTAAAAAAAGTGAAACGTTGAACATAAAGTAAGTTTAAAGTGATAACCAGAACTGAAAAAACTGAAGAAAGATTATTGATTCATAACAATCAAACAACAATTGAAAGTTGTCACCATTTCGAGAAAATTGAACTATTAAAAAATTAACACAAAATAACTATTGAGACTACCTATACTCAACCAACAAACTGAAGAGTATAACCAGGCCTGACGAGAGGTGCGAGAATGGAAGGATTCCTCTGGGCCTGGAATGCCCTTCTAATTTTTTGTTTTCAGTTTAAGAGACTAGCAGTATAGCGCGAAGCATACACGAGTTGACTACGAAGTGGTAAACTTGCGGTTTGAACCCTGCTCGCGTTGGATACACTGCTGTGATCAAAAAGTCCAATATTGATCTGTAAACTATAGGAAGGCAACGGGAAACAACCCCATGAATTATACTCCTTGGTAAATTCATCTTGGCTGTGTCCAAGTTGAATTGCCAACGTCCGGGAACCGGATATGGCACGTGAGGAAGAAATCTAAAATAATGAAAAATGTTGTCTACGTATAAAAAATAGACCACTTTATTTTGAGTATTTCGGTATTTGAACTCAATAAATTAGGAAGTTTTACTTTAAATTCGATTTTTGCTTGAGATTGAACATACACGGCCGCCAAAAAGGAACGGTGAGTGTGAAATAAATTTTATTTAATGGTCTTTTGTTATTGATTGACCCAATTGCAAATTGTAAGTGGTGAAAAATTGGAACTCTTCTACTTCTAAAAGCTGATAATTGGTGAAAAATAGACGGGCCTCTTAGGTCCCCAACTGGCCCAGGTTTTCTCTCCACGTCGCTGAGAACCACTAATGATAAAAAGATATTCGAAAATGAATAAAATGTCATTGGCAAAATATGAAAAGTAAATTTAAATTTACTGGAGGCATCATTATAAACTTGATGCATTTCCTCATCAAGGTGCAGTTGGTAATCCCTTATAGGGAAAACTAGTAAAACGACATAATATTGCAGTAGGAAAATGAAATTCACTATAATTCGTAAATAAGTGACAACTAAACTTGAACCTTACAGGTCAGTCCACATTGCAGCTACAACTTAAATTCACTAATCGGCTATACTCTTCCAATATCAAGTTCCATCAAAATTCAATAGTTTGACAGGATATAAAATCTAAAATCAGAAAACGCACAAAATACTCATTAATAAATCAATTTACATATATAATTAAGTATTTGTACCATGAATCTTAATATATAAAAGTGAATGTTTGTATGCCTGTCCCATAAAATTCTCTGCAACGGAAAGCTCTAACAAGGTGAAATTTTAACTGGGGATTCTTATACAAATTCTTAGGCCAACACCGCTATTCCCAGCTCTAAATACATTCTTAAAAAAATTTTATTAACAAATCCATAAATTTCATAGCAATTTTTTTTACCTGAGTACCTAAAATCTATAAAATTTTTGTAAAAATTTAAATTACGATAAAATGCGATGTCTCAAATATGTTAACAGTGTAAAGTTTGCTTTTTTATAATCTTTTTAAAACATACCTCGCTATTTACAATATACCAGGACGTTCTTTTCGCGATGTCTACAAACATCAAAATTGGAATTCTGGAACTATTTCCTTATTGGTTAAGTTTTTTAAACTAAAAATTTAAATTGTACAGCTAATCATACCATGTTTATACGTTAGCTATTTAAGATACATATTTATGTAATTATAAGGTGGAAATGAATCAAAATTGAACTCACGTCTAGATAGAGTTTTATATAAATTTAAACCCCGGGCGAAGCCTGGTGTCTCGGCTAGTATGTTATAAAAATGAATTTAATGATTATAAAAAATAGAAATTTTTTTTCCATGAGAAGAATCCAAAATTCGAAATAATAATGATTATCGTTATCATAGAGTATCAAAAATTTCGTTAAAAAATATCAATAAAGCACTGGTTTTCCATTCCTGTCGGAATATAGCCACTTCCATTCTGGAAATCCTCAATCCATTTTACGAGGTGGATTACTCTTCTGTTTTACTCTACCCAACAGGCTCGTATGGAATTTGAACCTGCGGTTACTTATTCAGAGTCACTTAAGTCTTCCAACTCGCCACTCTGCTGGTCATAAGAATGTAAGTGGATTAAATTAAAATTTACTTAACTTGAAATCACTTACTTATTTGTAATTGATATGGTTTCATCAACAATCGAGTATCGGGACTTCAAAGCATTCTTTTTCTCATATAGCACTTTTACAAACAATCAAGTCGGCTGTCTGTCGAAATTCATGTGACTCCTTTCCAGTATGCTATTAAGAAAAACGTCTGAAATCAATGATAAGATGGTTAAAGATAGCCGATGATGGAAATTTTAAAATTTAACCGTACAAACGTATGAAGCCTCTACTGGTCTGGTGTAACTCAACTCGAACGTGCTCAAATCTTTCATAAGCAACAAATAATCTACCATTCCATCTTGAAACTTACAGCAGCATAAAAATATTAGTAGCAAATAAACTCGACCTCTAACTGACTGATTAGATTTCCATATCTCTCCAAAAATTTACAATGCGATAAGCGGTTTCCGGTTTCCAATTATAAAACAAATAAATTCATTTATATATAAAGCCAAAGACAAAATAATCTTAAAATCAACTCTGACTGAAAAACAACTTTGAAAATAGTTCAAATAAGCTGGAATGTGACAATACCGTATTGAAAGCAACAAAGGTTGGTGAATCTTCCATGGTTTTGAAAAATAGAATTACCATTTAGAAAATATTCCGAGCTGTCAATAACATAAATTAAAACAAGAAAGAAGCGATATCAAAGCGTTTGCATAATTCTTCTACATTTAATATTCTGTCTCCCGATACTGCGGCAGAGGGCATTCCATACCTCCACAACCCCCGGTCTATCCAGTTTATTTTTATCAAAAATGAATTGTGTAGTTTTTAGCATATTGGCCGTTGTTATAGCTGCTATAATGTGATGTTTTTATGCACCATTGTGTAGTACAGTCAATGAATAATAGAAAAAAATTTCATTATTTAAAAAAAATTTAGCCCACCAACTTTTCAGCAAGTGGGAATTAAATCAATGCTCCTACGTATTTTCTCCGAATTAGTCCAAAGTGGGAATAATAGTTAGAGAAAAATTGCAGCTCGAACTTGTACAGATTTAGGGGGGGGGTACTCTCCAACCAGATACAAGCAATGCAGTATTGGATTACAATGAAGGTTATGGCTATATTTGACGTTGACCTTTATTTCCAATTTCCATCAATTATATTTGTATGAATGAAGGGCGGGGGTAAACTAATGGAATATTTGGCATTCTTATATTTGTATTTTCTATGGGAATAAAAAAATGGATCTTTATAATACAACCTGGCCACGGCACTGCTTAGGATGTCCTTGCGCAACACATAATTAAATCACAGCTTTCCGTAAAAGCTCCATCTCTTTTTTTATAATTTTCGTGGTAAGTAACAACGATGATTTCAAAAAGTAGCGTACGAAAACCAAATGTGAAGATCTTAAAACGTAGCTAAAGTGCATTAAAGATTTTGAAGCAGACCCGCACCCAGAAAATTGCACTAGGGTGTATACGGCTTAAAAAATTAAAATAATGGATACTTATTTCCTTTTCTTTTGGGGAAGGAGGGCATATACAGGAGGGGGGATAACATCCCCCTTAATTACTGATTTAATTATTGTAACCTAGTATTTTGCATTTTTTTTTTTTCAGATGCTTCAAAATATAATTTTTAAACATTTCATTATCGGAACTGGTGTTTTTGGGGAGAGGGGGCTAATATATAAAAAGCATGATCTAGTATGATGCATAAATTTAATATTGTATTTGATGGCAGAATCTATTTTATTATTAACATTTTTCTTTTCTTACATCAATGATTACTAAAGTAAATCTAACAATTTTTATCTAGATGGTGTTGGGAGTACGGTATTAACAAATAATTTTATGGTAAGCTCAAGTAGAATTATTGTTTGAATATTTTTTATTTAATTCTGTTTCTGTATGTAGGATTGAAAATAATGAAGAGACGTCGGTGTAACAAATGACCATACATCAGAAGTGATGTTATAATTATTAAGTACTTAATTTGTAAATATTTTGTGTTCAAACATCCATTCTATTTTAACGAATCATATTATAATTAAGACAAAGCCATTTATTTATTGTAGTTTATTTTTAGTGTACCTAATAGCAAAACGTGGTTACACGATAAATGTCCCTAATCGATGTAAATCACTCAAAAAATGTAAAGAAAACTCCAATATTATATATAATATGCATACAATAAAATTGTATTTGATGTCCCACAAAAATGTACATTGTGAAGTCCTCTTTACACTTGGACAGTGCAAAGGGGCGCAAAAATATAATAAAACTTAATAAGTCATTTATTTTTGCACTGCATAGGTACTTTGGTACTTAATTTAATTTAGTCGCTTTAAATTTTAAGAAAATTGTATTTTTTGTATTGAAACAAAAAGTAAAACCAGTGCCTCAATACTTTTTGTAGTACTACGACACGAATTGGCTTAGAAATGCAATTTTTTACTAAAAAATCAAAATAGAGAAAAGTAAAGTATTAGGATCTCATATTTGTTAGTTGGCTAGTTTTTTTTATATATATTTGTATTTTTACATTCCCAAAAATTGTTCGTAAGTACTTCCCTACTTTTTTATACCCAAACGTGTGATTTTAAAGTATGACAAATTTTAAAATCGGGTTATTTCCGACAAACGACTACCTTTAGCTTGAGTAGAAAAATATTTTTAAGAAATAACATAATTTTTTAAACAAAATGTGATTCAGTTTTATAACTTTTATATAACATGTCAACCCACCGACTTACTGTGTAGTTCACTGTGTCGCTGGAACTTGCGAAAAGGGAAAACGCGCAGTCTGTTATATAGTACGTCGGTGTTAAACTCGCTCATCTAATATCGACAATTTTAACGTCGGCATTAGCTTGTGCCATGAAATTAAATATAAGTTAAACATAATTTCCCTGATGTGATTTCTAATAGATCTTAAAAGTAGAAGAATATTATTATAATGTAATTATTACTTTAAGATCGCACTATATTTGTTTATAGATTGTGCAATGTTAAACATTCCTTTTTTTTTGTATACTCATTTTACATAATAATATATCGACAACATTGTGATTTTTTGTTCATATTATACAAAAATAAATATTTACATCGTATTTTAATTTTTTTCTGTATCCACTTGCGTTTTTAATTGATTAATCTTCATCGCGACCAGGCTTTCTTTCAAATTGGAGGCTGAAACTCTGCTTTTCTTAAAATTCGCTCCTCTCAAATTTTCTAATAAGCATAAAGTAAAAATATCAATGTGAAAATATTAATAGTATTATTTGTGTTTGTAAACATCAAAAATAGCATGGAAAGGCGTACTCAACGTCTAACTATAAATTTGTATTTTGTGCCAACTTTTGATGAACTATTAAACCGTCTCATTTATATAACTTTAACAGTATTCCAAATCAATTAATAAAGAACGGATGTATTTATTAACATTAGAAGAAAGGTTAATAGTATTTAACGATGATTTATTTTTAAATCTCGCAAATTAAAAACAATATTTTTTTCTTTATCAAAATTGAAATAATTTTAAGACGCTACACACTGTGATAAGACTGGTGATAAAATTTTATCTAAATCATATAAGTAATCTCAAGTCAAATTTATTTAGTGTAATTGCTTTAATTTTACCTGGATTACAAGATTTTCCACCTGACGTGTTGTTTTTGTGTTTTCAAATTATTTTTTGGTGAATCTCGTCAACGGTTGGTTACTTTCTAAATCGACACATCATGGACAAAGCTTTTCCTCGACGAAAAGTAAGTAACTAATACGTATTTTGCTTTGACATGTGCATGTATGTAATAAATTTAATGTGTACCATTTCGCGAACGAGTTTTTCAGGATGTTTTCTGGGTTTGTAGTTTTTTGTAATCGAATCGACAAGAGATACTTGTGTAGATTAGTGAATTCCTCAAATTTATTACATCCCCATAATTTTTTGATTTTACTTAATATCCCATAATATTATCCAAACGAATATTTTGCCCAATGAAGAATATGGACTATTTTAGCATTTGGCAAAAAATCAAACCAAGGATTTTCGTCAAGGTGGTTAGTTTGAAGTTCTATTTTCGCCGGAGTCATACTGAAAGTTTCTATAATTTTTTTTTCTTCGAAATACGTTAAGTCCCCATTTAAAAATATTCAATAGGAATAGAAAAAAAACTCTTATTTAATAAATTTCTGTCAATATTATGATAGAACTACATAATATTTTAGGTGATATTTGCTAATCACAAATTATTTAAATTATAAGTTTGATTTATAGGTTTTCAGAAAAATATCATAATGTATCAGTAACCAAGGTAAATTGAAAACTTGTATTGTATTCAATTCTATTCTATTTTGAATGCATGTACTCTATTTACATTGAACAGTCGTTAAGCGAACGAGTTTTTACTGTACTTTGATTCGGCATAATTTTTATTCCAAAGAAAATACTAGTTTGTCGCAACACAAACTAAATTAATTTTTTATAAAGAAATACGAGTTTTCTGCGTAATAAAAATTATGCCGGATCAAAGTAGATTAAAAACTTGTTTGTTTAATGTATAAATTACGGGTAAGATGATTTTTTTTATGTTTTATTAACCAATATACATAAAATATGTAGTTATATAATAATAGTCAGAAATTTACTAAATAGCATTTTTTTATCATTGTGTTTGTGGGTTTAGAAAATCATTAGCAATTTTAAGGGAATCTTATAATATACACAACCTTTAAGTTTGCATCTTTATGTATTTCTCTTGTGTATTATTTATCAAGACGACATTTTTACATTGAATTGGTGACAAATACTGCAATAGATTAAGTTCAATTGATGTACAATTTTGAAATCCAACTTCAACGGTTAGTTTTTATTGCATATGCGTAAATGAAAGAAAGTAAAACGGATTCGGTCTTGGGAATGATCAAAAATATATTTTATATATAAATATCCAAAGCTTAACACAAAGGGGTAGTACCTTCCGTATATGATATAAATGCAGATAGCAGTAAAAAAGATGGATTACGATCTTTTTGCATGACCGGCTTTGGTATCATCGCACTGTTAGTGTACATCTCAAGATAGGGAAAGGTATTCGAAAAGAATCTCGTTAATCTATTCGTGCGCATCACAAATTAGATTCCTCGCTGGCACTGTATACACCAGGGCTGGGTTAAGCTTTTATAGAGGCTCTAGTAGGCGTATTTTTTTCTGAACCTCTTGAAGTATATTATATTCCACTCGGGGATGAACCAATAGAATCAATAAATTGGTTTCAGACGGTTTGGATTCTTAACCTCGAAAATGCGCTGCCAGCTAAATTTCAAAAAACAATGTGAAATATTTGACATCAAAGAATTTGAGTTGTAAATATAATTATTTTTGAAAATTAGGGTTTTTAAATTTTTTTCATTTCTCATGCCCGATTTCTTCACTTAGAGATAATCTATCTATTAGATAAATTAATGAAGTATCTAATCAGACAACAGCAAAACAAAACAATCAGAAATATGATTGGCTACTTTGTTAATTTATCTTATAGATAGATTATCTAAGAGATATCTCTAGGTGAAGAAATCGGGCATCAGTGCTAAAGAGGGAGCCATAATCTATATAAATAAAAAACAAATGCTGTTAGTTAGTAAGTGCATAACTTGAGCACGGCTTGACCGATTTGCTTCATTTTGTTTTCTAAATATGCGTAATAGTCCGAGTAAGGTTTTTACGGAAAGAAAAATTAGAAAAGTTTCCCGGAAAATTGGGGAAAAACTGTAAGTGCTTTTTTGTATCAACATCCTATATGTTAAATTGAAGAACGGGTAAACAGTCCAATGAACACTATCTACATCTGGAAACGCAAACAATCTTATAGTAGACAACCCTGAAACGAACCGAACTAAGGTCGGTATTCTATAACTAAGTAATCCCTTACAAAAGAATCCTTTAATCAAAGGAAAAGCTTGGTTTCCATGTAAACTTATATCTAAAATGTGTCAAAATTTTGAGTTTAAACTAAGTTTTATCATTTTTTAAAGGATCTTGACGTAAATACCAGCCTTTGAAACCCGTGATCCAAACTCCTGAATCATTTAATATATATTGTACAGATCGGGGGGTTGACCACTGACCAAAAATGTGTACACGAAATTTGCATTTACAATAATTTCAAAATTTGCAAAAAATTTACACAGATATTTGCAAACCATTTCAAACATTTACAGACATTTGCAAAGATTTACAGTCATTTCTAAAAATTCACAGGCATTTGCAAAATTTACACACATTTGCAAAAATTTACACACATTTGCAAAATTTGCAAACAAATGCAAACATTTGCAGAACTTTACACAGATATTTGCAAACAATTTCAGACATTTACAGTCATTTGCAAAGATTTACAGTCATTTCCAAAAATTCACAGGCATTTGCAAAATTTACACACATTTGCAAAATTTGCAAACAAATGCAAACATTTGCAGAACTTTACACAGATATTTGCAAACAATTTCAGACATTTACAGTAATTTGCAAAGATTTACAGGCATTTACGAAAATTTACAGGTATTTGCAAAAATTTACACACATTTGCAAAATTTACAAACAATTGCAGAAATTTTCTAACAATTGCAAATCATTTACAAAATTATGTACACCAAATATACTAGGTGGTCAACCCCCCGATACAGATTAAGAAAAAATTGGAAAAAAGGATAAATTATCCTGTATGCGTTCTATACAATTCGTCTGATCCTAACCTGATTTTGCACAGTTACTGTTTAGCATTCTGTGGATGTTTTCCCGTAAAAATGGGGCCGAAAAGCAAATATTCGTAAAGAGGGGATCACCGCAAAGAATTAGAGACGCGCATGAATGGGTTAACAAAATTCTGATTGCCAATACCTGTAGTTAATATATGTGTACCAGGATTTCAGTGAAAAAGATGATGCGCAATATCATCAAAGTTACAATTTTAAACGGAAAATTTAAAGGAGAAGATATACTTATGCCACGTATCCCAATGATTCCAACAGATACGCCATTCGAATTTAAACGTTAGCAGTTTCCGGTGCGATTTGCATTTGCAAGGACTGTCAACAAAGCATAGGGACAATCACTACAAGTGTGTGGACTAAATTTGAAAAATCTATGGTTCACACATGGGCCTGCTCACGCGTGGGAAAACCTTATGATTTATTCGTTAGCTAATTTAAATAAAAGTATAAATTATTACCAATTAGCAAAGTTGTCTATTATACATAACATAGAAAGGTTAAATTTAAAAAAAAATGATCTGATATCTAAAACTCAAATTTGTTTAACAATGCTCAAAAGAGAAAAGGGCCAAATTGTTGGATGCAAAACTTGTAAAGTTTTCCAATCGGAAGCCAACCAATCGGAATGTGTTTAAAACTAGGATTTTTTTAACAATGCCCAAAAGAAAAAACGCTGCACGAAGTTCAAGGCCTAAATCAAAGTAGGTACTTGAGACAAAGTATTTTATTTATACCCCGGGCGAAGCCGAGTATCCAGCTAGTATTCAATATAACCGTTTCGCTATATAAATTTATCATATTCAGCCGCGTGTGCTAGTCACGCATACTATTTTTTTAAATTCATCTTTTTAAAGCTGCTTTCGACTTGGGAGTCGTTATTTGTTGTCGCCAAAACCGTATACGCAATGGTAACGTATTAATTTCTTCAAGAACGGCGTTAGAGCTGGATATGATGCCAATTTGTAAAATTCTGAACTAAACGAAGCTTAAAGCAGGAACCGACAGAAAAATCCAAAATTTTGGGCGGACGTAGCTTCGCCGGGAAAAAACTTTAAATTTTGCTGAAACAATGGCGTTAGGAAGTTCGGAATTTTAAAATTTCACTTGAGGAGCTGAAATTTTTAAAGACGATGGAATATTTGTTGCTTTTTCTTACTCCTTCCAGGATTTTGCGCCGATGTTGATGAAATTTGAAGGGGGGATACGCCAAAAGGGGGAAGTTTTTGATTTTTTGCCACATTTTCAATTTAGGGGAGCACAACGATTTTTTCCCCTAAATCCGACTTGGCGTTCTTATTTGGCCGGACAGGTTCGATTTCTGGACCACCTTGATTTTGAGTTTGCGTTTTTGCAAAAATAAAACGTAAATTGTCTTTTATTTCTACTTCTTTTTGAATCTAAAACTTGAATTACTTACGAAGCACGATTTTTGCACCTAAGTTGGCCAGTTTGAGTCTGATTTGAAAAAATGATTGGGGAGATGATATCCTTTGAGGATATCATGCCGAATTTGATGAAATTTGAAGGAGTGAAAAACGCCTAAGGTGAATAAGTTTTGATTTTTCCACCGTTTTCGTTTCCACGATTTTTGCACCCAAGTTGGCCAGTTTGACTCTGATTTGAAAATGATTGGGGAGATGATAGTCTTTGAGGATATCATGCCGAATTTGATGAAATTTGAAGGAGTGAAAAAAACGCCATAGGTGAATAAGTTTCTGATTTTTCCACCGTTTTCGTTTCCACGATTTTTGCACCCAAGTTGGCCAGTTTGAGTCTGATTTGAAAAAATGATTGGGGAGATGATAGCCTTTGAGGATATCATGCCGAATTTGATGAAATTTGAAGGAGTGAAAAAAACGCCAAAGGTGAATAAGTTTTTGATTTTTCCACCGTTTTCGTTTCCACGATTTTTGCACCCAAGTTGGCCAGTTTGAGTCTGATTTGAAAATGATTGGGGACATGATAGCCTTTGAGGATATCATGCCGAATTTGATGAAATTTGAAGGAGTGAAAAACGCCAAAGGTGAATAAGTTTTGATTTTTCCACCGTTTTCGTTTCCACGATTTTTGCACCTAAGTTGGCCAGTTTGAGTCTGATTTGAAAAATGATTGGGGAGATGATAGCCTTTGAGGATATCATGCCGAATTTGATGAAATTTGAAGGAGTGAAAAACGCCAAGGTGAATAAGTTTTGATTTTTCCACCGTTTTCGTTTCCACGATTTTGCACCCAAGTTGGCCAGTTTGAGTCTGATTTGAAAAATGATTGGGAGATGATAGCCTTTGAGGATATCATGCCGAATTTGATGAAATTTGAAGGAGTGAAAAAAACGCCAAAGGTGAATAAGTTTTTGATTTTTTCCACCGTTTTCGTTTCCACGATTTTTGCACCCAAGTTGGCCAGTTTGAGTCTGATTTGAAAAAATGATTGGGGAGATGATAGCCTTTGAGGATATCATGCCGAATTTGATGAAATTTGAAGGAGTGTAAACGCCAAAGGTGAATAAGTTTTGATTTTTTCCACCGTTTTCGTTTCCACGATTTTTGCACCTAAGTTGGCCAGTTTGAGTCTGATTTGAAAAATGATTGGGGAGATGATAGCCTTTGAGGATATCATGCCGATTTTGATGAAATTTGAAGGAGTGAAAAACGCCAAAGGTGAATAAGTTTTGATTTTTCCATCGTTTTCGTTTCCACGATTTTTGCACCCAAGTTGGCCAGTTTGAGTCTGATTTGAAAAATGATTGGGGAGATGATAGCCTTTGAGGATATCATGCCGAATTTGATGAAATTTGAAGGAGTGAAAAAAACGCCAAAGGTGAATAAGTTTTTGATTTTTTCCACCGTTTTCGTTTCCACGATTTTTGCACCCAAGTTGGCCAGTTTGAGTCTGATTTGAAAAAATGATTGGGGAGATGATAGCCTTTGAGGATATCATGCCGAATTTGATGAAATTTGAAGGAGTGAAAAACCCCAAAAGGTGAATAAGTTTTTGTTTTTTTCCACCGTTTTCGTTTCCACGATTTTTGCACCCAAGTTGGCCAGTTTGAGTCTGATTTGAAAAAATGATTGGGGAGATGATAGCCTTTGAGGATATCATGCCGAATTTGATGAAATTTGAAGGAGTGTAAAAACGCCAAAGGTGAATAAGTTTTGATTTTTCCACCGTTTTCGTTTCCACGATTTTCGCACCTAAGTTGGCCAGTTTGAGTCTGATTTGAAAAAATGATTGGGGAGATGATATCCTTAGAGGATATCATGCCGAATTTGATGAAATTTGAAGGAGTGTAAGAAACGCCAAAGGTGAATAAGTTTTTGATTTTTTGCACGGTTTTCATTTTAGGAAACATAAAGATTTTTTTTGATTTTACGGCCAGGTTCGATTGTTTGGGCTGATTTTGATCGTTTCAATTTTAAGTTTCCATTTTCACATAAAAAATGTAAGTTGTCACTCAAATTCTAACTCTCTTTGCTTCTGCAAGTTTAATTAAATCCTCACCACCGTTTTTACGCCTAAATTAACCTATTTGAAACAAAACAGTGCGGCTTTCAAGCCGCACAACCTTGGTAATCTAATTTTATTAAATTTTTTTTAAATCGATAAAAATTTGTTTTCCTATCAAGTAGATACATCATGCAACTTTCAAAATATTTACTTAAAGTCACTTTTTGAAAATATCACTTATACTCCTCTTCAATTAAAAAATTATATTTTATTATAAAAATTTAAGATGTATAAAGATTTTTCAAATTTTTACAAGCTAAATGACATTTTAAATTTTCCAACTTACATTTTTAGTTGCCCAATGTTGTTTCGCCTTTTAAAGTCTCATCAGTTAAACTAGCCCTAAATGAATGAAAAAGTGAAACAACATTGTGCAACGGTGTTTTAAACTAAAAATGTAAGTTGGAAAATTTTTTAAATTTCTTAGCTTGTAAAAATTTAAAAACTTTTTTATAAATCATATATTTCACAAGTTGATAAACTATTTATTATAAAAAATTTAATACTTTGTTAATTTTACCTTAATCTACCATTATTCAGTTATTTTTCAAAATGTCAGCTGACCACTGCAGAACAAAACCGTTGACCTTCCAATTTTTTTGTTGAAAATATAATTCCAATGAAATAATTTAAATAAATATAGCAGCATTATTATTACAGAGCCAAGAGAAATATTGTAGGAATGCTTCTTAGTCTGTCTAAAATTTTTAAGATTTTTTTTTTCAAATTAACTCACCTCACCTATTTTTATAGAATTTTTTTCATATTTATGATCACACGAAATCAACAATAAATAAAATTCATTTTGAATATCGAGGTAGGTAGATATTTTTAGTTACCTATTCATGTAATGTAAAAAAAATTTAATTTATTTCTTTCATAACTTATTTTTATTTTAAAAATTTTTATTTTTTCACTTCAGCGTGTTACTTAATCATTAAAAAAATGTTCAAGTAATGAATTTAAAATAAATTGGTAAACCAATTCCGCCATTCCGTGTTAAAATTTTCAAAATTTTTAGGTACAGAGGTCAATTTTGGATTAACTTTTTTATGCGGTTTAAAAATATAAAGAATTTCCTTTAATGGGACAATCTGTCTTTACATCATTGTAAATAAACAATTTTTTTTGGAATGAATGTAGATCAATCGCCTTCTCACATCTGCTATTAATAATTCAATTTGTTTATAATAGGAGTTCAATAAACTTTTAATTAAAGGGCTATAAAGATAGCGTAAAAATAGTTTTACGTAGTCTGATACACTTCTCTACTTGTGCATTTATTTTTTCTATTATATCTTTATAGATTTTGACGAGTCCAACATTTGCACAACCGAAACCAAAATACGTCTTGCTCTGACGCTTGACGTGCCCCTCTGACGTGGCGTCTAAACCAAAATATTTCAACGAAGTCTTTTCAAGGAGAGTTGCTATAGAAATAAAACGCGGCCTCTTGGGAAAATTGATTCAGATTGCATGGTCTCCGTTTTATGAATAATGTTATTCCGTAGTCGAAAGATTAGAAGACACCGCCAACTGAACTAAACAACGATTGCATTTTCACTTGAATTTATATTTAGTTTTTGTGCTTTTCATATTGTACATGTACAGGGTGGCACGCTAGAGTAGTAGCATAGGTATAAGCGAAATCGTGAAATTTTCCTTAGTTTTAGAATATACATTTAGTTTTTCTATAATCTCGAGAAAACATTGAAGTACAGGGTGTCCCCGTGAATATGGAGAATCCCTGAGATGGTGATAGAAAACACTTTTCCCTGTGTAGGACACCCTGTATATCAAAAATACTGAAGAAACCCGAAGTGCTCAGCGTAAAAAACGAGAATTTTTTATCTTTCGTAATTCTTCAGTTATTACGGATAAACTAGATTGAATCATACTGAAGCTTTCATGGGTTCGATCGTGGGCTTCAAACAAGAAGATTGTTCGCGCCGCTCCTGGATAATAGCAATTTCTTTTTCGATTTATAACAGTTTTTCCCTTTCCCAACCAATAGTTAGTCCGAGACAAAAATGTTAAACCAAGAGGTGAGTCCTCTTGTTTAAAAAAATAGGTTTACCCCCTGCCCATCCATTGGCTAGCTCCGACGGTAGCGAGGGCCATGAATTCCATCAGGTAATCTGTTATAAGGGACGAATAATAAAACAGAACGAAAAGTTTTAATTTATTCTCCCGAAATATCAATGGAAGGCGTGTGTATGAATGTCAAGATATGAAACAATACAAAAACATAAAACAAAACAAGTAAAAGTGCATCAAGGTTGAAGACCTAGAGTCCACAAGTTCAAACAACAATCGTCGCTTTCCATTGAAGATGAAAAGCGACCCAAAATTCAAAAATACAGTTTGGTTTCCCTGAAGGGGAAAAACAAACAATCGAAACAAGCTACCCTTCAACAATGAAATGCTACGTCGACATAGCTATACAGTCGACAGCAAAATGAATGGCAAAATGTCTACATTACTTCATGAGTAAATAACAAGCATTGCACATCCTTAAAGTTTCAAAACTCACCCAGCTCCGCACAAAAGAATTGTATTCATCTCGTCAAAAATATACAATGTCATTGGGAATTCTTCCAACTTTGGTATATTCCTGGTTCCATTCAGCATTCCATATATTTCAGCATCAAACATAATTAAATTATTATGGCCACATCTGGTATAGGTCAACCCACATCGAACATCCGAAAAACCAAAAACAACTACTTCCGGGTTTCAAATAAGGCGGTAGCACCAACACTGGAGTCCAACAACAGATAGAAACTGAAAGCACACATCGCCGGGAAAGTATCCAAGGAATTAATATAAAATTCGTCAATTCGACGATGGTCCAACTTTCACACAAGCAACGGCTAACATCACTTCTATCCAACCAACATCAACATTCAAAACTAAAGCCGCCTCTCACAATCAAATCACGCCATACTCTTAAGGCGTCAAATAAAAACTTGTTGGTATCAAAATAAATGTCCATACATCGATAATCCGTGCCACACACGCCCATATAGAAACCAACAAGCGTCCAGAAATTTTACAATAAAGCGGATCCATAAAAATATACTCTTCCAAAATGAGATCCAACATTTTCCAATTATCAATAAAAAATTAATTGCGAAAACGACACAGGATAAACTGAGCAAATCTATGTCATACAATCCATTATCAAAGGTAATGGCCCAGTTCGACGCATATTTGGGGCTAGCTCGGTTCGGCCCAGACCCGATTCGGCGCCAGTACGGTTCGGCGCAGACCTGATTATATACAGAGAAGAATACACAGAATATACATAAAAACCTGAATATTTAAATTTATTACTAATTACAATGGCTAGCGTTAAGATTCCCGAACTCGAAAATACACTTTTTAGTGTATTCTGTAGTGTAGAGCTAACAGTTGGTCCCTGATATCTGCCGGGTCAACATCCACACATTGCCAAGTTCGACCGTTCTAAGGGGATATTTTTAATGGGCAAAGCGAAGACTGCGTAAAGTCTGTTTTGACAAACGCAACCACGCCAAATATCAGATTCGCCCTAAAAGTGTAGTTTTTTCAAAATTGTGATCCGACCACAATTTTTTATCTGTTAATTAGACCCTCATCTTTCATAATTCGCTTTACAAATGTAGATTCGGATCTGCGCCGAACCGTACTCGCGCCAAATGGGATTTGCGCCGAACTAGGCCTGCGGTGAAACGGCTGCGCCGAACTGTACTCGACCCATTATCAAACGGGCACAAATACACAACCCCCCGAAAATTGCCATTAAAATCTTTAATAGCAAACGTAAAATTAAATTAAATCACCGGTTTGCACGAGTATAACGTAGAAAATCCAAATCTAATCGCCCCACTTGCTATATACGAAATTCTACATTCTATAGTCCGTACCAACACATAGAGCAAAAATGTGAATTCAAGTTACGGAATTAACAAAATTTATAAAATTGTATTCATTGAGCGGTTTAGTGTAAACCGAGGAGTCAATCGCTACAGGAAATCGTGTACAATTAACTTCACACTTCACGTATTTCATCATAATTCTCCATACTTCTTCGTACTTCATATAATTCATCAATAATTCACGGTACTTCACCTAATTCATCGATACTTCATTGTATTTCACGTACTTCATCGGTATTTTAGAGACTTACCGAGATTCCAAAATTTGAGCACTGGAGGGTGTTCCACATCTCCCACACCCCCCGGATTGAGCAGTTTATTTTTTATCAGAGGTAAACTGAAGATCTCCCGTTGCAGAGATCTGCCTCCCAGGAGGGTACGGAATTTATAATTACGCAGTTTATAATTAATTGTCAGATTACGAATTAAACACATTTACTTGGCCTAGCCAATTTTAATAAACTTGAGATATTCTTAAATATTTAATTTACTTTTAATAAAAATAAATTATTTAAACCGAGGGGTCTCTGCAACGGGAGATCTTCAGTTTACTTCTGATAAAAAATCAACTACTTGGTCTGGGGGTTCTGCATGTTCTGCAATGTTCTTCATTCTAAAATTTGTGCACTGGAGGGTGTTCCACACCCCCCAGACCCCCCGGATTGAGTAGTTTATTTATATCAGAAGTAAACTGAAGATCTCCCGTTGCAGAGGCACTGGAGAGTGTTCCATGTCCCCCAGACTCCCTGGATCGAGTAGTTTATTTTTTATCAGAAGTAAACTGAAGATCTTCCGTTGCAGAGGCACTGAAGGGTGTTCACCTTCCGCAGAAATTATTTAAACCGGGGGTCTGGTGTGGAACACCTCAGTGCTCAACAAGAGATCTTCAATTTACTGATAAAAATAAACTATTCGGTCGGGGATTCTGCATGTTCTGCAATGTTCTTCATTCAAAATTTGTGCACTGGAGGGTGTTCCACCCCAGACCCCCCGGATTGAGTAGTTCATTTATATCAGAAGTAAACTGAAGATCTCCCGTTGCAGAGGCACTGGAGAGTGTTCCATGCCCCCCAGACCCCCTGGATCGAGTAGTTTATTTTTTATCAGAAGTAAACTGAAGATCTTCCGTTGCAGAGGCACTGGAGGGTGTTCCACACCTTCCGCAGAAATTATTTAAACCGGGGAGTCTGGGGTGTGGAACACCCTCCAGTGCCTCCGCAACAAGAGATCTTCAATTTACTTCTGATAAAAAATAAACTATTCGGTCGGGGATTCTGCATGTTCTGCAATGTTCTTCATTCCAAAATTTGTGCACTGGAGGGTGTTCCACACCCCCAGACCCCCCGGATTGAGTAGTTTATTTATACTAAAAGTAAACTGAAGATCTCCCGTTGCAGAGGCACTGGAGAGTGTTCCATGCCTCCCACCCCAAACCTCCCGGATCGAGCAGTTTATTTTTTATCAGAAGTAAACTGAAGATCTTCCGTTGAAGAGGCGCTGGAGGGCGTTTCATACCCCCCAGACCCCTCGGATTGAGTAGTTTATTTTTTATCAGAAGTGAACTGAAAATCTCCCATTGCAGAGATCTACCTCCCAAGGGATACGGAATTTATAATTATGCAGTTTATGATTAATTGCCAAATTACGAATTAAACACATTTACTTGGACATAACTAATTTTAAAAAACTTTGCGTATACTTAAATATTTAATTTACTTTTAATAAAATAAATTATTTAAACCGGGGGGTCTGGGGGGTGTTGCACACCCCCCAGACTAATCTAATCAGGTTAATCTAAGACTTTTTTTTTTATTTCAGAGTCTCGGTGGAAAGAGAGAGTTTTCAGATATTGAATTAAAAGGTAAGTAATTATTAATTATATAAACATTTCGTCGATCAAGGCATACCTCGGTTCACAATGCAATTAAGAATTTATTAATTATTTTTTTAATTTAAATTATTCAATAAAAATCATATTAAGAGGATGACGATATTATAAAATTGAATTTCTTATTTTTGCAATTTTTTTTTGGTCAAAGTAATATTAACGAAGCTATGACAGCTTATTACGTTTTTCTCAAAACTACATTTTCGTAACTAGGAAACAGGGTATCTCGACCAATCTTACCCAAATGACTTGAAATTTTGATAGAATATTTATAGCAAAAGTGTCTTTCATTTGTATAATATTTCATTTATTGCAATGTTAGTTTTTGTAAATACCAAATAATAATTAATATTTCTGAAAATCCCTACCCTTAACGGAAACTGGACACGTTAAGCTTAACATAAAAAAAATCATTGAATCAGATGATAGAGTCGAGCACTTACGATTTAAATAAATAGAAAAAATTTAACACGATTATTTTTTCCCGAGAAAAACAATCACGAAAAAAATCTTATTTTTCGGCCATCACCGTTTTAAATACATATTTACACTGATATTTAACAATAAATAGTCATAATTTACCCAATTTTTATCCAATGTATCCCATACAGGGATAAATAATAAACAAAATTACACTTAAATTAAATTACGTTTCAACTTTATACTAAACATTTTTTATGGAACCCTTACCCTTCGAGCAAGTCGCGAGTAGGTGATGAAAAAACACTAAACCCTAAACAATTGCTTCACCAAACGAAAGAGCACTAAAATACAACTTTTATCTGTCAGGTTAACATCCCCAATTTTTCGAATAGGACCGGTCTGGGGATATTTTTAATGAGTAAAGTGTTTTTTAAAACGGCTTGTAGCGGCCGTAGCGAAGGCTACGGAAAGTCAGTTTTCATTAACGCAACCACGGCCAATTTAGAATTTTTAAAACCGTGTTTTTTCAAAATTTGTGGGCCGACCGCAAAAATGTTTAAGTGTAGAACGATGTCCTCTTTCAAATCCGAATTCGGGTTTTGTGAACGTTCCCATACCTTATTTATATGAAATCCACACCCAACCATTTTTTTTAATTATAGATGTTTTCTTTATGAACAAATAATAAAAGATTAGTTCCTAATTTTTTCTATAAATAATCCACACAGGAAACTAGAATGAGAATTTGTCGCAGAAAAAAAATCTAAAACCGCTGTATTGCATTCCAGTCGCATACTTTAATTAAATTTCTTTTGGCATCTGAATGTTGTTTCCAAAATTAATAAACCGTGTAATTATATGTAGGTACACACGATGCTGACGATGTTAAAAATAATTTAAACTTCAGCAAAATCGAATATTTGAAAATGTTTTTCATAATTGAAAATCAAGTTATTTCTTTCTGGCATGCAGAAAATAGGTATGTACAAATAGACGCACCTACATAAAAAGGAATAACCTAGCAACTCGACATAATAGATTTTTCAAAAGAATTCTAAAATTTATATTAAGTAACAAATTTTAAGGTTACTTAAATTAAATAGATTGTCCTTTCAACTTAAATAAAAGACACAGTATTTCATGTAAGTTTAACGTTTGCCAAATAAAAATGAGTTGGGCTGAGTTGATGTTGTGACAGTTCCCAGCAATCAATGTAAAATAATAATATAAAATATTCAGTCTTATTTTAAAATAAATTTTGTGTAGATACAACACATCAAAGATGCATGCAACTTCTAGATATAATTCAACAACTGCATAACATAAACTTGTACCATCCCAAATAATTTATGAGCATCCTAAAATTGTGTTGACATTTTCTAAATTTATGAAACTTATCTTTTGTACCTATTTTTTTTATTGTATGACTTTTAAATAACTTGAATTGTTTCGTCAACTTTTTGTTTAAAATTGCTCATATTTATGGCAGTTACATAGAACTATTGCGTTTAATTTCAATTATATAAAATATTAATCAATGAAATTAAGGTAATAATTGCCTACAATTGTAGTACGGTAGCTCCGAGCTCCATCCTTTGAGGACGTGATCATCCTGTTTATTGCTTAGCAAGGCATTTATTACACTGACGTATCAGCGGTATTGATTTAGTATGCCAATACTAATTTTTCCCATTTGATACTGTCAGAAACCTTTCGAGATGAACGTACACTGAGATAATATTAAACTTTACCCTTGATTTTTCAATAATTAATTTTCTTGATTTGAATCAAAATCGACATAATAAAAAAAGTATCGCTTTGTATGTGCACGTGCGCTGAAATTCCTCCCAAATTTCTTTTCTACATGATTCTGTAAGTAACGTAAAACAAATTTGATTGCAGACTTACGGACAGCATTTGATTTATGCGATCGAAATCAAGATGGAAGAGTAACGACTTCAGAATTAAAATTTATGTTTAATAAATTAGGAATTGAATTAACAGATGAAACGATGCAGCAATTAATAAGAAACGCTAGTCACACTGGTATGAAATATTTCTCCATATTTTCTAATTAGCCAAATCTGTATCAATGCATCTTTTTTACTTATAGGAAATGAACTATTAAACGAATCAGAGTTTATGATTTGGGTGCAAAAAATTCAAGCTTTATTGCCAACTAACGACAGCGACGATGTTTCCGAAGATTTGATAGCAGCTTTTCGTGTATTTGACGTTGATCAAAATGGTTACATAACAAGAAATGAACTAAGAACTGCCATGGAAATAATAGGTGAACCCGTAACGGAACAGCAACTTACAGAATTCATCAAACTAGCTACCACGGATAAGCTAGGTCGAATTAATTATGAAGGTATGTTTAAAAATTCTATTTTTGTCAAGATCAAATATAAAATTGAAGGTTTTTTTTACAGAGTTTGCAAAACAGTTTTCGTAATATGATTGAGAATGGAGACACGAAGAAGCTGTATCAACCTATGTACATAATATATTATATTACAATAAAATTATTTTGTAAAAGTTTTGGGTAAATTAAGTCCATTAGATTAGGTACTACTCTTTAAGTTGTTATCAAATAAATAATTTAATTATTACTCCCGTTTATTTTTGTAAGTTCGTAGAGGAATCATTAATTAAGCACCCTCCGTCATAAGGAAAATGCAATAAAAAAAACAAAAGTTAAAAAATATAAATAGTATTTATTATTTTATTTTAACAAATATTTACATTAAAAACACGAGTAGGTAGATATTATTGATATCAGATGAAGTTAGGAAAGATACTATAGATAACATTAAAACTATTTTTTTATACGCTTCTAGTAAATGTATGCTGACTACCATACGTAAATCTTTTGTTTAATAATGGTTTAATGGCAGTCTCATGTTTCGGCCTTAAAATGCCTCGAACGTCATTAAAACTGATATCAAAATCTCTAAACGCTTGTAATAATATTATCGCTACAATAATCACTAAAAATCCACAGAGGTTGCCAAGAACGTCTTGTACGCTCATGTTTTCCCATTCTTTAAACAAAATTGCAGACGCAATTATCACTAGCGTGGTGAAAAAAACATAATAAATGGGTGTAACGATGCTCGTATTGAACAAATCTAAAGCTTTATTTAAATAATCCATCTGTATACAAACGCATACAATAACGGAAATAATAAATGCGTATGGCAACCAATGAGTGAATTGGTTTTGACCTGTCATGGTCTCCCGTAAGGCGAGACCCAAACCTTTACAAGACATTACTGTTAAACTGCCAACGGCAGAACACACAGTTATATACACTACTACATATTGGCTGCCGTATTTGGGTCCAAAATAAAAAGCAACAGAACCTGTGAGTAACAAAACTAAAAATACATAAGTAACAAATAACGGATCTTGGAGTTTCTGCAGTAATACAGTCAACGATACCACTTCATCATCTTTAGGAGAATGGATGACGATCACAGTTGAACCCAAGAGGCATAGGAAACAACCCAACTGAAAAAAAAGAAAGTGGTTTAGTTAACTTTTAGCGCCCAACATGAGGCCTTCCCATAGCAAGGATGGGTAAGTTTGAAATTGACATTCTTGGAAAGTTTCACAAAAGGCTGTTATTTAAATTATTGTTATAATATAAAAGTAAAATAAGAGCTTTTAAAAGGACAAGTTGCCTTTGAAAAATAACCAGCAACAAATTATAAATGAATGATTATTTTGATCTGATTCATAATAAATATAATTATTTAACGGTAAGTTAAAATTTTTATTTAAGTTTTATCAACATAGCTAGCAGACCATTAAAAACCGATTAATATAAGTAAACTGTTGTAATTCATATTTAGAAATAAATCATGGGGTTCGTCGTTAACGCAAAGATGAAAATTTATAATTGTCGGGTAAAAATGAATTTATTTTTATATTAAATAATTTATAAATGACTAACACATAATTTATACATGAATATCAATTTATTACTACTGAGTCATTATAAAATTAAAACAAAATAAATTTTCAAAAATTTCAATATGTAAAATGCAATAGGATGTTAAAAATCAAAACAATTTCTACAATAACTAAAAATAATATTGTAGATTTTATTTATTTATTTTCAATATTTTAATAGGTAAGAGATATAGTGAAAGATCACACAATTGCACCACCTTGTACAAAAATTATTCTTTCAAAAAAATTTAAGGTGTTATTTCTGAAAAAATCAAAATTTTGAATATGAAAATTTGAAAATTAATAAAATTAAAGATTTTAGCATTTAAATGTAACTGAATCAGGAATCGATCTAAGTTTATCTACGCAATAAATATAAAATGGGAATATCTGTTACGATGCATACAAAATAAGTTGTCAGCTTAACTTAGCACGGGGGGTTTATTAATTAACTTAATATGTGCGTGTCGTAGCTAAAAGGCACGATCGTGATGTTCTCGATGTTAGCAATATAACAGTGTTACAAAAAAAGGGATAACAGACCCCAAATTCAGAATCAGCTGATTCTTTTGTGTACAGATCATGCTTTTTTTCGAGTTTTTTTATTGTCTCACATTGTATTCCGAGTCATTTCTCTTTTGCTGCTCTAATTTTCCGTCTCTTCTTTCTCTGTATGTCCTTATATGTTGCTTCGCTGCCCTTTAATTTTCTTTTTTCCTACTTTTTTTGACTATTGCAATAAAATCATTGAGTAGTAAAAAATTTTTCAAACTTCAACAACCGATTTTTCAGCAAGCAACAGGGAGTAACAAGTATGACTGTGGATTTCACGTTAAACTGTAGATATTGCCTGATCTGCATTGCAAATTTCAGCTCCTTGAAGGGCGAAGGAAGTACAAAAAAAGACAATCAGGCATATTCTGTAACTTTTACAAAATCAAATAAAGATCGGCAAATATCAGCATTTTAGTGAATCAAAATGACAAATTGACAAAATAAAAAAAAATCATATCTCGGTCAATTTTTGACTAAATTAGACGAAGTTTGTTTTACAGGAAAAGTACAAGTTGTAGATTTAAAATTTTATTTGCAGAAAACATAATTTTGCATCTGATTTTTTAGCCGACAGTGGATTTTGGTTAACTTTTTATTTACACACTGGTGCAATTCGAATGAATAATTCTCTGCACAAAGTGTAAATTGTGATTTTCTCAAAATTTTTGGAATTTTAAAATAAGGTTTTTCACTAGTCAACAATTAGTTGTAATCTACTGGCTATAAAATTTGTCTTACCTTTCCAATAATATTAAGTTTTTCATTTAAACATTTTGATGATAGAACTGCAGTAACGAGAACACTAAGAGCACCGAGAGGAGTTACCAAAGAAGCAGGAGCAAATGCGTATGCTGTAAAGTTTGCTGCTTCACCAACGCCCACTAAAACCAACAAAAAAATTACATTTTATCAAACATTTGAAGACAACTCACTTAAAATGAAACCTGCCCACCACATCCATTCCTTAAGGTAACCAAAACCTCCAGAACCAGCCCTTAGGCTTCCCGAACGGCTTATTCGAATGAGTGCCTTCTTCTTTATAATAAAACTGGTACCTATGAAAAGTGACGAACTAATTGCCAAAATTAAGCCAATATGAAATTCGGCCTCCGTGTAAATTTGAGGAACTTTGCTTCTAAATTTTTCCATTTTCTTTATTTAAGTATTCGACATTTTCACACAAAAAAATTTAAGTCATCTACAAATTAATCATACTTTAAATTGGATTATTTTTATAATATGATTACTTACGAACAACAGATTTTTATCGCACTTTTATTGAAATTTCCAAGAGTTATCCTAACTAGAACTAACTTATAACCCCATTATCACAAGGATGTTTACATCCACAGCAACATAACCTTCGAATAGTTGAAAAAGTGAAATTCCATTAGGTGCTTTTAACCTTTCATCTTGACCGTTCATTCTCAACTTCACGAAATAATGATAAGCAAATCACCATAGGTTTAGTCATTCTATAAATTAGACCAATAATCGATTCTTCTATAAATAGGTAATCTATCATAACAAATTCGACTGTCAGATTCGTGATTACATCGATTACATACTCGTGTTGCAGAGAGAACAACCACGACAACTTTAATAGCCAGTGGCGGCGATAAAGTAACAACATGCTGTTCAAGATACATACATCTAACGGCCGTTTTTTTTTAAACAATACTCTGTCGAGCACACCATCTTCCGGTTTGGGAATGGGCAGCATTGAAAGCGGTGGTAAAGCGCGAGACAAGAATCAACCTAACAGAACTTTCCATGGTAGCAAAGATGATGGCCGATGATATAAGAACTGGTCCATTGCGATCCTCGACTGTTATGCTTGCAGCCTGTATGTGTTCTTTTTGGAATTTAACGTTCTCATTAATGTTTAAATGTTTCAAGGATGACCGGACAATAACATCCATCATATGGATGCATATGATGAGATGAGACTTTTAACCCCCTAAAACTCCTATAAGGGAGCTTACCACCCTCATTGCGAAAATTCTTATAATTAGCAAAATTTTAAATTAAAAAAAAATTGTAAGTTAATCAGACAGCCACTTTATTTTAGGAGAATATCAATTTCATCGTTACTAAGCAGCAAACCATCCATTTGTAAACAACATGGCTCAAAATTAATAAAAATTATTGACGTTTCAGTAACACATCAAGAAAGAATATCTTTAAAATGTTACGCGATAAAGTAAAGTTTTGACTTATCGATTTTATTTAATTTATAATAATCGAAATGTTTACAGAATCAAATCCCAGATTTAAAAGTCGCAATATTGGAACTAAAAAAAGAAATCGCAACTTTGAAAGAAACAAATCAAACGTTAAAAGTGAAAAATAGAAAACAACAAAATGAAATCACCAAAAAAGATAAACAAATTGAAGCTTTACTCGATCCACGCAAAGTAAGACATTTTTAATGAATTGATAATTTTTATTTTTATTTAAATTTCAAGTCAAACTTGATGAAAAAAGTTTTATCGGAAAAAGGTGCGTCGCTTGTTTTGAATCTGCAAGAAAAAAATAAGAAGTTGGAGAAAACTTTGATGGAGAAAGATTCGGTTGTAAACCGCTTACGGAATGATTTGCAGACGATTAAATTGTACGGTGCTCGAGCTACTAGCAGGAAGAAAACCATTGGTTCAAAATTGGGCGTTGAAACTAAATTGGATGTCAGCACATCTTTTTCGGGACCATGTCTGGAATTTGACGAAGCTAACACCAACAGAAGCGCCAAGTCTCAAAATACCAATCAATTTAAATTATCGTCTTTAGAAAATAGCAAAGAAACTACAACATATGATACACCTCATAGGTATAACATGCTAAAGGTGAAGTAACGTTCACGTAGTTTGTGGGGTTGTCGGGCAGCTAGACGAGTGGCCGAAGTCTTTAAAATCTGTAGTTGCGAGATAATTTCTGCAGCATAAAAAAATGCAACAAATTACATGCTTTTTTTACACCTACAAACTCGGCCAGGTTAATTCTTCTACTATGTGAACGTTACTTTAGAAAAAATTGTATTTTCTTGTATTGACGAAAAATTTTAGTGTCGAATTGTCTCTCGTACCATCGATTACTTCGACAGATGCAACTGAAATCAATCTCCATATGGAGCCAAAAAATGAAGACTTGACTAAGGGTATCTACTTCTTACTCCTAAATTGAAACTTGAGCCTGTCAAATTAATTTTAGTTACAGAGTTCTTCGAAGACTTTTCACGTCAAGAACTCATCTCGATAATCAGCGATCTGAGGAATAAACAAATAGATGAAGTTCATCAAAACAAAAAACAGAAGATTTGAAACCCAAAAGTTCCAGCACCGACTTGGAAAGAAACGAATTATATAGCGAAACACCACATAAGGAAATACAGCAACTGCAGGATTACTTTTTGGATATGTTAACCGAAGTTGATTTGCTTAAAACGACTATATCGGAATTAAAATTGGAACAAATTAATACAGCTATCATTTTGAAGCAAAAAGAGTAGGTAGTTATTAAATTATTTATATGCATTTGGGATCGGAAATTAATTTATATATCATTTTTTTTAAAGAAATTATTTAACTTGTAGTAGCAGTGTGGGGCAGTTAGCAGAAGAAATAAAAAATTTAAAAAAAACTCAATCAGCCTATAAGACTTCTGCAAGAACAAAAAGAAAAATACGGAGTGCGTCATCAAAACTTGTAACGTCTCAAATAAACGTTTACGATTATAGTAAAAATGATAAAAAAATAATTAACGAACAATCCAAAAAATCGGTATGTCCAAATTTTATTAGCACTACCACAAAATTTGTATTTCTATTCTAGGACAAACTGCAAAAAATTATTAAAATACTACCTATGTCGGCAAATGATGGCTTACTTTCGGCGCAAGAAGATGAGATGAGACGAAACACGTATAACAATTTAATGGAACAAATGTTGCAGAGTACTATCAGATTGAAACAGCTAACCCACGGAGACAATTAAGAACAGTCAATTAATGTTTTCAATAATTTTTAATGTATTTTTATACCGGATAAGCTAACAATTTTGAATTACAAAAGCAATTGCTTTGTAATGGTTGAGTGTGAAATAAATTTTGTTTTTTATTACTTTCTACGCTTATGGCCCTGGCACGCTCCAATCTCCAGCAGTGGAAGATTGCAAAAAAAATAAAAATGACTCGTTTTAAAATAATATTTTCTTCGCCCACAAGGAGTAACTCATGAACCAAAAATGAAAATTTTAAGCTTGGTCTTGGGTTGTTAACAAACAAGACAACCAACGGGGCCATATTTTTTGGTGCAAAGTTATCCCCTTTTGGTCAAGTTCGACGGTTTTATTTTCAAGATTCAAACAAGTTTTACTTCTAAAATTAAACTTGAGGTAATTTATAAACGATCTCTTAGGTATTAGAAATGAATTTTCTTACATCATATAAAAAAAACTACAGGAGTCAATTATGTAGATTAAGGGGTTGTCAGGCAGATAGGCGAAAGTTGTACAACCCAACATCTAGAAAACATTTTGTTTCAAATTTTTATTTGCAATTTTTTACATAAATAAAATTTACACAAAAATAGATTTATTGATTGTTCAGTAACAACACGAAACCATTACTATACTTAAATTTGTATTTTCTCACAAAACACACAAAAATCCCAGCGTGCTTGTAATAATGCATACTCTTACAACAATAAACTTAGGTACAACAAAAAAAAATTCAAAATAAAATAATTAGGTACAACTAAATCAGTTCTAGAATTGTTACAAAATTAACAATTCAAAATTTCAGTTCACAAATATATAAAACTGTCTAAAAAGTGCTTCTCTTAATCATTCTTCCTGATGCAATCAATTCTTAAGTATTCCGATTCAATATATCTAGAAACAGCATCCACTTTACCCAAAAATCCGCAACGGTCCAATCCAGGCATAAGAAGCAATAGGGTGAATAACATATAAGTTATGAACAAATTGTTAATCACGTTACCCACCCAAGCCCATACTATCAAATTAAGTATGATTGCTGCATAAAACTGTAAAAAAAATTGTAGTCCAATCATTATGTCGCAAATAAAAGGGGTCTATAGTCCATTTGAAATAAAAATCTAGTAAAAATCGATACTAAAAATATGACCTTGCAATGTTCTACGTTAAAATATATACAAGTTTACACTGGTGAAATTACATTTGCAGTCGTCACTTCATAAATCGAATATCAACAAAATAAAAATTTTAATTTTTCCGATTTTATCATGCATTTTATAAGTTCTTTAAAAATTAAACACAAAAATTTAAATTCTCTTTTAGTTTCTCATAAAGAGGTTTAGTAAAATTATCAAGTAAAATTCACCGTAATTTTTGATGTTTCTCTTCGTGTCACGTCGGAAGCGCTCCTACAATTTTCTACTGCATTCTTGTTTCAAATGGACAATAATTGAAAAATTGATTTTTTAAAAGCCCCTAACTTTTCTACATCAGATGTTAATATAGTAAAAAACCAAATAAACTCGAGAATGACTAATACCTTACGAGCATATTATATGAACTAAAGAAAATAGAACGTACATCCTGACTTATTATTACTCTTATTTTGGAGGTGACAATTTGCATTGGTATCTGTTATCAATTAATAATTGACATTCGTTTTCTGTACGTCCATTGAAATACAAAAGACAGGTATTTACTTTATTCCGTCTTTTTTCTTATACAGTGAAACTTCTATTAACGGGC
Organism: Lycocerus yunnanus; assembly: GCA_036346125.1. Taxonomy (NCBI): domain Eukaryota; kingdom Metazoa; phylum Arthropoda; class Insecta; order Coleoptera; family Cantharidae; genus Lycocerus; species Lycocerus yunnanus. Next base: position 4,217,841 of record JARFIX010000005.1, on the reverse strand, counting down.
ACCTCTAAATAGCGGACAATTTTCAATTCCCCGTAAGAAATGCAAGGAGTATATGGAGGAATTACTTCGTAACAGACATTCTCAATAACGGACGTGGACAGTGAAAACTATACCCCAACGTTAATTTAAACTTCTTAATAACGGACGTAATGAAATAAATTACGTTAGGGAATCAGATATAATTATACAAATTACTTCTGCGCTATGCAAATTTTTACAACGCCTGCAACACATTAGACATTGAATGTTGATGCATTTTGATAACCTTGCTTTTTACTATTGATCAGCATTATAAAATTACTTTGGCTCTGAGTATACGAAGAAACGTACAATGCCTATCGGAAATGGTGTTCTACTAAGACCATTGAAACTACTAGTAAACATAGCATTCTGGCGTATTTCAGCACCGATCTTTCCCAATATAAAAGTTCATCGTTGTGGACCAAATATTCCGTGCTACGCCTTACTATAAATTCACGTGATTAAAAATTACGATTATGTAATAAACATTAATAATTATTACAGTAGTAAGAAATAAAATTTTATTTTGAGAGTTATTGAAAAAAAAATGAAAGTTTTTTTTATGTACTAGTATAAGTGGTACATTATGTCCACAAAACTAGCTAATAAACACAACTTTATCATGCAGTCAAACATAAACTACTATTACGATCTGATTGTTAATTTTTATATCTGATTATCTTTCCCAATTTTACTTCAAAAGTGTACGAAAGAAATTATTACTTATAGTTTCTCAAAAACGAAAATTGAAATCATAAAAACTTATAAACAAGAAAAATGTAGTGTTTGACACTTAGCGAAGAGATTTGGTGTTGGAAAAACTCAAATTGTTCTTTTTAAACCATCTTTTTTTCTCGATAGCGAACACTTCTCAATAAGGGACATTTTTACGTTCCCCGTCGGTGTCCGCTAGTGAGAAGTTCTACTGTAGTAACTTCTATAAATCTAATTGAAATAGCAAACTGATGTATGTATTTTATAAAGAACAATAAGCGATTAGTCATCCTTGAGCTTATTTGGTTACGATTACATTTATTTTATGCAGAATTGTGAGGTCATGACTATGGGCCATCTTCTGATGCAAACATGATGTAGAGCTTAAATTTAAAAAATACTTACCGTTTTTGGTCTACTCGTTCTCAACATACAAGTGAGAGCAAAACGTACTACAACCTTTTCCTTGAAAAGTACTGTACTATTGCAGAAATTATAATAGATTTTCTGTTTCTCCTCTGTCCAGAAGTCAGGTTTAAACATTGTATTGGTTATCATTGGCACTAGATAGTCACTAATTGTAACCGTTAAACCTATCAACGAGAACGTGGTCAACAAGCTGGGATCCAACAACCACAAACACAAAAAGAACAAGGAATTTCCTAAAAACGAGAAGTAGATAAGTTGATAAAATTATAAATAAGATTGTAATTACCTCCAATAATGGCCCAGGAATAATATTTCTTTTCCCACAGCAAAATGGAACGAACTAGCAAAATTATTTCTCGCCAATCTTCCAGAGCAATCATGAGCCTCTTAGTTTTTTCTTCCTACACATTTTTTAATATTAACAAACATCTAGCGCAAAACATTAAAAATTACCACTTCTAACAGTATATCGTTTGGGACAATTATTGGGGGTGGTACATTTTAGGAGCAGGTTTGTATTTTTTCTTGTCGATTTCATCGAACAAAGTTTCAAATTCGTTCTAGCAAATTTAAAATGAAAGTAAATAATTGTGTGGTTGGAAGAGGTGCAACAAAGAATTCAGGATTAACAAACAAAGGATTTAAATACCAAGATTGAAATAAAACACACAAATATTACCTTTTCCGCCATTTCTCGATTAATTACCATTCCGTTAAACGTCACACTCAACTAAATAATGACAAGAGAAATAAGATTGTTTTGATCCGTTCAAATTTTGTTTGATATGCTAACAACGGAAATGGTACAAATGTAAAGACAAGCCTGAAGCTAAAATGTCGCTGTACGATTACTACATTCGAGATGCGATAGATAGCGCTAATATAGTTATTTTACAAGTGACTTCAAAAATTATGTTACCGATAAAGACGAATATATTTATGCAATGCAACAGAAAGAGATCGATGCAAAATATTATTTTTATTAGACAGCAAAATTTTTCAAGCAAATTTCAAGCAATTTCGTTATAGCAAATTAAATAAATAATTTTATCCGTAACATTAAATTTCATGGGTTAACAAACATAGGATTTATTAAATTAAATTTAAACACTATACGTTTTGGCCATTATTCGCTTACATTGATAAAGTCAGTTATTTGTCATTACAAGAGTTCAAATTATGTTTTGAATAAGGTAATATTTTGTTAATTCAACAGAATTAGGTCAATTAAATAGTAAGCTTATCCAGCAAATTATTGTTTAAATTTAAACATATCTGGGATTTACATCAGATATAAATATATTTGCAAGGAATTAAATTTTTGTGGTAAATATTTATAAATCTCAGAAATTGTAAACATGGTTAAAGAGCCAGTCATGAATGTAAAAGAATCATTTTGTATACTAATGATATACTAGGTAATTAAATATTTTTGAATCTTCGAATTACTAATGACATAGAAGCATGAAAAAATTCAGATTTCAAGAAAATATTTTATGTTTGTTTCAGTTTTCGAATTTGTGTTAAAACAGATAATAAAAGCTCTTAATAGTATTAATTGTTAAAATTATAAAAATTTCGGTTTTAATAGACTATGAAGAATTTTGACCATACTATGAATAATAATTTGTAAATAATTACAGTTGTAATTTAAGAAGATCAGTGATGTAGGCAATAAACCTTCTAGTTATAAATTTAAAATCGGCAATTTACGAAGGAATTTTGCTCCACATAATAAGTAATTGTAACATGGTTAACAGACCTTTTCAGTGTTAGAGGTAAAAATACCTCTTATTGCATGTTTCTAAATCATTTCAACTTTTTCTAACAACATATTTAGGCTTTAGTTTTAATTGTGTTCGTAATGTGTAGAAAACAGCTGGCCCATGAACAATTAGTTCTTATGTATTCTTTTACGAATGTTGGAAGACCTCTCAATACAGGTAGTTAGATAAAGGGTCTACCAATCAGGGTTTGTTTTAAATTTTAAAAGAAACACATATTTTGTATGAAAATTTTCTAATTCTCTACTGAAATATGTTGTAGGGGCTTGAACATTTATGAATGGAAAACAATATCCGGTAAATGTCCTCCACGACTACGTTTGCAGACGTCGATTCTTTTAACAAAATTTTCGAATACATTTTGCATAATTGCGAACTTATTTCTCGGATGACGGCTTCGATATTTGTTTTAGTTCTGAAATTGTTTGTGGATTATTCGCGTAAACATTATCTTTCACATAGCCCCACAAAAGAAGTCCAATGGCGTTAAATCACAGGATCTTGCTGGCCAGTTGACGTCACCTTTTCGCGAAATTAAACGCCCGTTAAATTTAGTTTTCAATAGTTGGATTGTTTCTCGCGCTGTATGGCACGTAGCTCCATCCTGTTGAAACCACAAGTCTTCCACACCCATATCATCCAAAATAGGCCATAAAAATTGGTTACCATATCCCTATAGCGAACTCCATTGACAGTAACGAAAGCACCAGCCTCATTTTCGAAAAAATAGGGACCAATGATGCCCCTACCCATAAACCACACCATACAGTGACACGAGATGGATGTAGTGGTTGTTCAACAACTGCTTTTGGATTTTCAGAAGCCCAAATTCGACAATTTTGCTTGTTAACATACCCGTTTAAGTGAAAATGTGCTTCGTCCGAAAAGATGATTTTTTCTGAAAAACAAGCACCACGTTCAATGATCCAATCAGCAAATCTAAGACGTTGAGAATGATCTGCTGGCTTTAATTCTTGTACCAGTTGTATCTTATAAGGCTTTAGAGCTAAATCCTTCCGTAAAATTCGCCATGTGGTCATTGTGGACAGGCCTAATTGTTGAGAACGTCGTGAAACCGATAAATTTGGGTCCTCTGTGACACTTTCACGTACTGCAGCAATATTTTCGATTGAACGACATGGACGAGCACATATTTTTGTGCTTACGTTTACTACTGAACCGGTGGACTCAAATTTTCGCACTAAATTCGCAATTGTAGTCTCAGATGGACGATCGTTACAAATAAAAATATCGCGAATTTTGCGAAATGTAGTCTTCACGGATCGACCATTTTCATAATGGATTTGAATTATCTTAACACGATTTTCGAGCGAAATCAAAGGCATTATATTAAATGTTGACCTTTTATTATACATATGATAAAAAACTGAATAACAGAACTGCCTACTTGACCTATTTCAACCAAATTTAAAACAAACCCTGATTGGTAGACCCTTTATTTATTACCGCAGTACTCATGTGACCTGTTTTACTGGTCAAAACCACTTTGAACCAAAACAGATCAAAGTAGATAAAATAATATTAATATACCATGCCAGAGGTGGATAGGCTCATCACGAAATCGGGACTTTCTCGAACTATTAATAAAGATAATCTATTTTATTTTCCCAACAGAGAAATCCAAAACGTTTTCTATAAGCAACCATCTTAAGCATTGCTACCTACCTTTATTTTTATGTCTATAGTCTTAATCTGAAGCTGCAGTATAAGTTGTTATACTGCAGCTTCAGATCTGTACATTATATACAGCGTATATCTTCTATCTTTATATATAAAATCAAATGCTGTTAGTTGATAAGTGCATAACTTGAGAATGGCTTCATCAATTTGGCTCAATTTTTTAAATGTTTGTAATAGTCCGAATAAGGTTTGAAAACTTAGAAACCCATGACCCAAACTCCTGAATTTGAATCCACCTTTAATGAAGTTTTGTAACTGTAAATGAATTGTAAATTTCTGTAAAAATGTAAAATAGTAAGAATCGGACAACAACTAACTTAGTTGCTAATGTTGGTATTGTAGTCTTTATTTTAATCTCTCATTGCACCGCCTATCCGTAAGGGCAGAACAATGTCGAGCATAGTTTGGAGATTGAGACTTTGTAAAAGTTAAATTAAATTTTGAAAAATAATGCAATTTTATAGTTCTTGAATAAAAATTTGCAACAGAGATTGCATTATAGGCCGACTGGTTACGAACGACGAAATATAATAGAATACATATAAGTTTCTCTCTTTTCGATCCTTACTCTTAAAGAGTGTAGTGGCATCTTTGAACGCCGTTTTCGGGCAACATATAAGTTAGCAGGGATTAAAGTAGTATCGGGTCCATTAACTTCTCAGGAAGGTAATTTAGAAAATTGTACACTATGTCAGTGTTTTGGGTGTAATTTTGTAATATTTTCAAACAGAAATTTATAATCCATTTATCAAGTGGATTAATCGTTACCATTTTCCATCTCTTTAGATCTGAGGATTCCGACTTCGATACCGATTGCTCTTGAAAGATTGTCTGTGCCGTGCTTCGGATTCCACGTTAAAATGTAGGTCCTAAAGGTTTATCTCAAGAATTTGTGATATTCCGGGGTACATTTTTTTTAATTGGGCATACTGCCTGTTAGAAATTGATTGATTGATTTTGTATCTCTGTCGATGAGCCATTCCATCGCACATTCAGATGTTATTCGGACTCCTTATTCTGAAGGTAGCAATACATTTTTTGACCATTACTCAAATACTTGATTTATTTCGATAAAAAGTTACACCAAATAGTTTTGACTAACTAAATTTGGCATTAGGTAAATATTTGATCATGGTTTGCCAAGTTAATTACTTACCTGTTTGTCAAACAGCTGACTGGGGTGCTTTTCAGATGTGCCAAATAATTGCCAAATTTTTTATTTGGTACTACTAGATTTTTTATTTATAAACAAACACGCCAAACTTTTTCAAAAGTAAAAATTTTTCAAGTTCATAAGAAAAGAGAATTAATTTCAATTTTGGTAAAATGGGTATTGTGAATTTCTCAGAAAGCGAAACTGACGAAAATAGATGTTATAAACCGACGAAAAGAAAGCGAAATAAAGTGTTGGTCGAATGGACAGACGAAGCTATCACCAAATTGATTTCTGCTGTCAAAAAGAAAAATTTTTTGTGGAATGCTCAACATGAATACTATAAATGTCGAAGTTTTCGAGACATGGCATGGCAAGACTTGTCCGACAATGTTTTTAACAATGAATACGATGCTAGTCAGCTGAATGCAAAATGGACCAATCTTCGTATTCAATTTAAATCTTATTGTGCAAAGAGTAAGAAAACGAAGGCTGGTCAAGGAACAGGAGAAAAGAAAATTTCGTGGAAGTTCTACGACCAATTGATGTTTGTCACGGCGGTCGAAGAGCAACAATCAACTTTATCGGAATCTAATTCGGTGAGTAGATTTTTTTTAAATAACATTTATATGTGATGGATATTAATATTTAAATTATAAAGAGAACAGTTAAATTTGTTTGTATTGTTACGAAATTTCATCTTCATTTACAAAATACTCTTCTTCACGTAATTCTTTCGCATCATTGTCTATGTATCGCGTTTAAATATCAAAAAAATAACTTTTGGGTGGTTCTTTTCTCCATACATCTAGTACTCAGCATCATAGTGATCAAATAAGCTGAATTTTTTCCTATAAAAATCGCTTCATAAAACCATAGAGCACAAAAATACGAATCATTTAAGGTGAGGATTTATTTAGTCGGATTTCATAAGGCCACAATTCAAATTTGAAAATTACTAATTTTTTATAAAAAATACAATAATATTGTATTGTAATATTATGCTAAATATGGAATACATTCTATCACCAGTCCGTGCGCTGTAGGTGGGTCGACAGTCACTAGCTATCAGATATTTTTAATGTGTAAAACGCTTGTCGTAACGGTTTGGAGCGCAGCGGAAAGTCAGTTTTGACAAACGCAACCACGGTCAATCTCGGATTCACCCTAAAAATATACGCTACATCACATTTTAGCTCGAAGCGGAGTTTACAATTCTTTTATCTTTTATATTAAATATATAAAAAAAACTTATTTACAATTATTAGTTTTAGCACTGAAAACTTATTTTAACTGTCGATGGGCGGGGTTACAGTTCAAAAAGTCAATGAAAAAATTGCATTGTAAATAAATTTTTAAAGCCGTTTTTTTCCAAAATTTATGGACCGATTGCAAATTTTTTTTTTACAGTGAAACTCCCATAAGCGGACACTCACGGTTCCACTAATTTTGTCCGCTTATAGGAGGTGTCCGTTTAAAGGAGAGTACTAAGGACTAATAAGAAATATAAATAGGTATCATATGATGTACATACCCAATATGTACATAAGTAAAATCATAAATACACATGCTACACTCTGAAAAAGACGATTTTTGTTATACGGCGAAAAAAAAAAACAGTTAATACGCCACCTTTTTCAAGTAGTACATATTTATTTTATTCAAATGCTTAGTATGACTATAAATACATATTGTATGTACATAAGTAGTAGGTAAATTTTTAAAATGTTAGTCCTTGGGTTTTGAAAAAGTCTAAAATGTTTGCCTGACGAAACCTTGCCATATTTTTAATTATTTCAGCTGTTTGCGTTTTCCCAATATTAAATCTCTTTGCTAAATCACGAACTGAAACTCTTTCTTTATCTAACAAATTTACAACTTCCATTTTTTCCTTTAAAGAAAGCATTCTTTTTTTTATGCCATTTTACATTTACATTCACAAATTAACTTCAATAATGCTGTCTGAACTAAAGACAAAATACTAATGCATATGTATAAACACAAAAACCAAGCTCTCAAGCAAAATAAAGGGGAATCACTTAATATAAAAGGAGAATTACCGAATTTAATGCACATTATAATAAGCGGACCTAAGATATCGTCCGGCTATTAGAGTTTCGCGTCCGCCTATGGAAGATTTTTAGTCACATTGGGGAATAATCTAGTGTCCGTGTCCGTTTATGAGAGCGTCCGCTTATCGGAAAGCATTTAACATTGGAAATGATATGCCGAAATTTGGTTCCAGGAATTTTGTCCGGTTACGGGAGATGTCCGTTTATTAGAGCTGTCCGCAAGGAGAGCTTTCACTGTATATACTAATTAGACCCTTATCTTTCAAAATCCACTTTAAAAATGGTTTGGTTTCATTGCAAACACGTCGTCAGCTATCGTTTTTTGAATTTTTCGGCAATGTACTCATTCTGCTTTGGTTGATGAATTCAAAAATAATACTTTTTTATTCTTTTTCAGGCGTTTGGATCTGTAAGCGACGAGGAATACACATCAAAATCACCAGAAGTAGCCACTAGGAATAAACGAATTAAATTAACAACTCCGATTAACAACTGTAAATTAATTGCTTTGAAGGGTATGAAACGAGCGCTACAGAAAAGGGACGAAGTGGATAGTTTTCAGGTGTTTGGCAATTTCATTGCAGAAGAACTGCGAAAAATTCCAGATTTGAGTATGGCAAACAAAATGCAAAGGAAAATTACACGTTTTGTGATGGATTGTATGGACGAACTGGATGGATGCTCTTCAGTTTAAAATTGCCAGCAAAACAATCGTTTTATTTTTGAATTTCATTTAATTTATTATGAAAATATGTTATATACTATTAGTTTGTTTTATATTAAAATAAATTAATGTGCAAGAACTATATTTACCTTCATATATTTGTCTTTTGAAACTGGTAATTGCATCACAAACTTCAGGAATTATGTGGAAAATTGTGGTATGCGAAACAGGTACTGCAGTTTGTAAAACTTTCACCGGTGGAAAGAAAATGCAATGTCAATGCTAATATTTTGCCAGCGATTTTCTTGTACAAGTGTCTTTTGTGATCAGTGAAGTCACTAAATCCATAACAAAATTGAAATCATTTGATACATTAGATTGGTGGGTAAACAAAATATGGAATGAATTAATATTGTTCCTCTAAGTAACTATGGCAATCTAGTATTTAGTAAGCATGATTATTAATACTACTGAAATAGGATGAGTGTCATGAAATAGAAATAAATATAAATAATTAACAAATCACATTGTTTAGCCGGAATAGCTTACGACTGTACACTTAAGGGAGATATACACCTAGGAGCCGGAAAAAAGGTCATTTTGTGAATTTTTCTAGGAAAACTATTTGAAATTTTGGATTGTGAGTTTAACTATCTATAAGTATACACATTCAGGAATATTTATAATTTTTTATTTAAAAATATCAAAAATAAACAAGGATATTGTACGATCCTTGGAGCATCGTAAAAAAATTTGCGTTAACGGTAACCACTGGCGTTTCTTCAAAAATCATCTGAGAAAAACAAAACAAAAAAATTATTAAATTAGATACTATAATCTAGTACTTGTCATAGCCGATTTTGAAAATATTGATTTATGACAAAATAGGAGACGTTTGAACATAAAAGTCATTTTAGACCAAGAATTAGTAATTATTTTGCCTATAAAGCAAAAACTAAGTAACGAAAAGAAAAATCCTATGACAAGTACTAGATAATGGTGTGTAGAATAACCACAAAAAAATTCAATGCAATCGGTTCATTGGTTTTCTTGCAATTTTGGGTACCGATTTGAAAACGTAGTTTTGAGTAAAACGCGTTTGAAAATTTGAGAATGAATAAATCATGAAATTTGTTAATTTACATGGAATCATTGATACCAGGCCCATAGTGTAAATCTTCTACGGTCGACGGAATGTTCATAACTTCTAAATTTTGTTGTCGATGACCTATTCGACCTTCTTTCGTCTGTTCTTGCGCTTGCAGCTTGGCTTTTGCTAAGCGAGTTTCGTCTTCTTGGGCAGCGTACAAATGCGCTCCCGATCCGACCGATATTCCTAACACGTTTATGACTTCCAACAATGAGGTGACACCATTGATGAATGTGCATGTTGCAAGAAATACTGCAATGTTAACAATTTTCGCCTCCTTGTTCATCGTTTTGGAGCTATCTTCCAAATAAGTTGGTCTTCGAGACAGAAATGATTTTAAGAGTTGCTGTCTGTTGAGCCGTAATGGTAGAATGTTCCCATATAGTTTTTCATGTCATCCTTGGAATTACAGTTTCTGCGAATAGCTGCTATAGTAAACGCTCAGTTTATCTATAAACTTTGCCGTCAGTTTGTTTTGCCGCCGGATTCCAGGCTTATTTATCGAAATGTTGACTTGGCGTTTTTACCAGATATTCTTGAGACCTCAAGCTTCAAGAAAATGTAAAAACAAAATTGATTTTTTCACCATGCTAGGTGTATATCTCCTTAAGCAAAAAGATGCTAATGTTCATTAAATTGTACGTTTTTTTATTGACATTGGCCTAACAGTATGATCAGCAGTCTTAGGTCGTTACCATTACATATCCATTGATAATGTAATATGTGCGTGTAAGCGTTCCGTCAGCGTTTTACGTTTAATCATATGATAATGTATAATTTACATTTAAACTTATACAGTATTACACTCTTACCAATAATAAAACTGTCTTTAATATTTCTCCTTGGAAAAAATAACTTGGAAAATTATTACTCGTTGTTTTATATTTGTAGCAACACAATTTCCAATTACGAGGAGAGATATTTTTGAAATTTGAAATAAAGCTGAAGCTGAATGGGATCACTAAAGTTCTGCACGTTTTTGAGTGTAATATTAAAATTACCTACCAATTGACATTCACAATCGTCAATGAAAGGTTTGCAATGCTGTAACTACCAGCAGCTCGGCACAAAGATTTTTTATGTGGAGCAACCTCCAACGATATGAACGCTATTATAGAAAATGTTATTGAAGCAGACATAAGCATAAGTGCAATGAGCTTTGGGCTTTCACTCGACACATATGGATACACTTTATTAAATATTTTCTAAATCTGTCATGTCACTTAGACATCAAAATATGCCAAGACCTGAAGGAGCTGGAACTTTCAACAATGGAAACATGGCAATGCGTTTCTTTGAAAACTCCTCATTGTTGTAGGAAATTACTGGATAAAAGAGGATTTGATTTATAGGTGCTCGAGATATTATATGTCATATCATCTGGATATAAAGTTGACGTGGAACAATTTCACATTTACGTGACAGATACGGCCAAGCTTTTAGTGCAAAAATATCAATGGTACTATATGCCAGTAAGTGTACACAAAATTTTGCTCCATGGAGCAGAAATGATTTCAATGCAATTTTACCTATAGGCGAATTATCGGAAAGAACATAAGAGGTGTGGAATCAAACTTTGAGTTCTATAGATAAAATTGCATAAATGCTTCCAAGACATCAGCAAATGAAGATTTGATCCGTACACTATTATGTTCATCTGATCCAATAATTACAAGATTGATGCCATTGCCTAAAAACTACCTCCAAATTGTCTTGAGATGTTTTAAATCTTTTATGTAGACTCGAAATAGAACAAGAAGAAAGTTTAGATGAGCCGTCAGTCTTAGATGAATTTAGTGAAACTGACGATAATAACTTGTGGAGAGGAAATTAATTGCTCTATAAGTAGTATAGAATCATTCTTCTTCTTAGTCGTTAACTCGATTTCGGGTGTCGTGACCCCTCCCTATAAAGAGGGAAGGGGGCGCTCTTGGCTAATTACCTCAGTGAGGTAGCCACTTCCTTCCGAGGAAGATGGTCAGAATAAATTTTTTACTCGGCCCAGGCTCGAACCGGGTATCTCGGTTTGGTATTTGACACACTCAAGTGCTAGACCATGACTGTCTTCGTAGAATCATTAATTATAATTTTATACTAATTTTGAACTAAAATACAAATAAAAGTTTTCAATCCCAGCAGCTGTTTTAAATTTGTCTGAGTAGCCGTTGCACACTGGTTTGGTATTCTTATATTCCGTTGGTAAATTTCTGAAACTGATTTAATTTTAAATAAATGTTATTTTCACCCCCCCCCCTCCCACTTGGCACTCGTATAAAAAATTTCTAAATACGTTACTGTGTGGAAGTCCATAACCGACTGGTGATTGGTTAATTTTCTGCCGACTTCAAAAAATGACTAATTCAGTTATATACCAATCAAGTAGCACATCAATCAAGTCATGGAGCATTCCACATGAGCATTATTATAATATTAGTAATACAGTATGCAAACGGAATTAAAAAATACAGTTTTGAACGCTGGCACTGGCTGGAATTATTTTATTATTGCTTTATTCATATTTACAAAATTTATTCTATGCTAAGGTTTAATTCTAAAGGTTCTGTGTTATTCGATTAGGGATAAATATGGAGTTTGGATGGTTTGACGATCGTGTTTTACAGTTAATCAATGAAATTAAGGAGTTTCCTTGTTTATGGGATCCTAAAGATAAAGATAGAAAAAATAAACATAAAAAGAATGATTGTTATCGCATTATAAGTTTAAAGTTGGGAACATCTGTAGAAGCAATATGCAAGAAATTCAGTCATCTATTACAAACCTATCGAGCATGTAGACGCAAAATGAAAAGTGGCAAAGGAAACGGGAAAGGCAAATTGGATGGATATAAGCCAATGTGGTTTGCATATGACTCGATACATCAGTTCATGGAAGATGTCTATATGCCATATGGATCATCAGAAACTATGGTAAATGAACAATTATACTAATTTTTGTTTATATTATATTATTATGTTTTTCAGGATGATGAAAATGAAAGTGATATGGAAAAAAATACTGCGACGATTGATTCGAACATTGATGATCTTGAAGAAACTAGTGAGGATGTTGTCAATATTATAGACGATCAAGACACCACTGATACCAGGCGAATAAATTTAAAAAAGAAAGTTTTCCTTGCGCCAAATAAATTGTTGAAGACTAAAAGAAAGGCTACGGATGAACTTGATGTGCGCATCAATGAGGTATATGAATATGTTATCAAAAGAAAAAATGAAGACAGCAAAAATGCTAAAGAAGATGAGGAGTGTGCTATATTTGGAAATCTTGTTGCTACCAAACTTAGAAAAATGGATGAAGTTACTAGACAATATGTTATGAATGACTTAACCAACATATTGTACCAGGCAGCCATCTTAGGTTCACTTCGTTCTTCTCAACTGAACACTTCCATTTCTCCTCCATACACCATAACTACTCAAAGATCATCTTCATCCTTAAGTCACCTATCACAACCTTCTCCAACTTCTAGCTACTCATCAGTTCCATCACCTCCACTACCATCTTCTACATTTTTACACTTGGCCACTTCAAGATCGCAGGTTTCTCCTAGCAAATCTTCGCAATTTTTAGTTGATGTGGATGTAGTTAAATAGTGGCAATTACGAATGGAAATTTTGGAACATTATATTTCGTACAAGATTTTTTATATGATTAATATTGATCCTAGTAAGCGGTTGAGAAGCGAGACTTTTCAATATAGTAGCGGCATGCTACACAGAGTACCATATTCAGTACAAGGCAAAATGTTATCCAAAGGGCGTCAATAACAATTGTTTCCAAGAGGAAGAACAAACTGTAAATTATAAAAATATAATATGTTTCAAGAATAAATTTATAATAATAATCAATAAACAAATTATTTTCCACCTAATGGTGTTCATTCACCTAACGGTTATCTGCAGACGTGGTCTGCAAATTAGGTATCTGCGGACCATTATGGCCACTGACTAGAACGATTATCGTCAGATCGGAATTTGTAGACTAAGTTGGCCGATTTCAGAAAATGTGTGTGTGTGCAAATGATCTGCAGTTCGCGTCTGACGATCGGAGACGATTTACTATTGAATTTTTCTGTATTCGCCGTAAATTCATTAACTACGGACTGGATCTGCCATTCGGTCTGAACATCGATGTTGTATTAATATAAGATCGATGTGTGGCCAGCACAGATAAGTTCTTCAGTTCAAGTCGGCAATCCTATATCTGCAGATAATCTCATAGGTGAATGGTCGCAGTAAATGTGACATTTTTAAATGGCGTTTTCTCTTTTCAATGATGTATAATATGTGGGGTCCAATATTTCATTTTCATCTCATTTTATTAATTATGTTAAACAAAAAAAAATTGAAACCTGAAAAATCTTTTTAGTCCGTTTTATTATACTTAAAAAAGTGTCTGAAAAACCTATTTCTTCTTCTTCATCTTTGTTTCTTGTCAGAAGCGTCGTGACCCAACATGGCCGAAGCCAAGATGAATTTTTGTGGTAGTATAATTTATGGGGTGGTTTCCCGTTACCTTCCCCACAGTCCATAGATCGATATTGGACTTTTTGTTTGCAGCAATGTATCTAGCGCAACAGAGTTTGACGTTTGGCTTCCCATTGAGTTTTTCCGCTACACTGTTTCCATATCTCTCTTACAAATATTGAATTCCCCATAATAACAACCATCAAAATTGGCTCATCCTGTACAATCGGAGCTCAAATTGAAGGAAAGGCACCTGAACGCCTGCTGTTCCACTTAATATTGAAAGCAAGGAAAAAACTTTTTTGCGATTTTTCATGAAGAAACTGTTTTGCTGCAATCCTGATACTATGAGAGAACGCCATCACGAACGAACGACGTCGCGTCAACATCCATACTTTTTTGAGTTGGAGCTACTTAGGGGATGTTTTTAGTAAGTAAAGCGCTTATCAAAACTTTTTTGATAAACGCAACTACGCCAAGACTCGGATTCACACAAAAACTGAATTTTTTCCGAAATTTGTTGTCCGATCACAAATTTAATTTTTTATTAGTTAATCTAACTAATCTTATTAGTTAATCCTTCATAATTCGTTGTAAAAAAACGAAATTTTGGTATCTTTACTGTCCCTACAACCTATTTTAATTTCAAAGCTTCATCCGATGTTCTCATATTTCAGTATTCTCTTTTGTCGTGTTTTTTCGTGTTCTCACGAATTTCAGTGTTCTCTTTTTTTCTAGTTCTGCTTTTTCATTGTTTTGTTTTTTCGTTGTTCTGTTTTCATGTTCTGTTTTTCATGTTCTGTTATATCATGGAGCCGAACGAAACAGTTGAATTTTCAGACAAAACAGTTACTTACATTGTTGAACCAAAAACGATTGAATTGTTAAATTAAAACCAAATAAGTTATCAAACCAAAAATATTTGAATTGTTCAATAAATAAATTGAATGATTGAACCAAACAGCTGAATTATTGACAAAACAGCTGAATTTATTAAACAAAACAATGAAATAATTTAACAAAGCAGTTACATTTTGAACCAAAAGCGATTGAATTATTAAACCAAAAACAATTAAATAGAATTCCCACCAAACTTTTTGAATTTCCAGTGGAGTGGAAACCCTGAACATGTAATAATTTTGTTCAAGTTTCTTGCAAATTTCTTTACCAAATTCGCAAATCTTTATTGTTGTGTCTTTTGAATTCAAAATCGTTTGAATTTAAACATTAATTTAAAAAAACCGCGAAACTATTAATTATAGGGTTGTTGTACGGCGGCGCTAAGTTCAAAATCTCATGAATTTGAAAACAAAAAAATCGGCAACGTTGTAAAAGTTGATTGTTCAGACAAATTACGCAAATTTTTGATTTTAGGTAAACATTATGAATAAAATTATGTTCAATTTCGAATTAGTAGTATAAATTTATAAATTTCATATTAATTTACTTCGATTTTTGCATTTTTGTTTATTTACAACGTTGTGGGTTTGGTGATCGTAATGGCTGCTCAGTTTAAAAACGGTTTGGATTTTAGATCGCCTATGTTGTGACCAAAATTCATATCCTTCAGCCTTTCTTGTTGACGTTTTATTAAAATTTTTATCGCTATATTGTAAAGGTTTTATCCTATTTATATAAGTACGCAGGAATAAATGGCGTCGGTAAGTAATTTGTGTGTGGATGCTTGAACAATGTTTGATGCATTTTTTGTGATTACGATTAGATGTCGAGTAATGTAGAAAATTTGTCGCCCCAAACAATAAGAGCGGTCGTTCGTGAAATGCAAGAATTGGTAAATAAACCTCCAGAAGGCATCAAAGTTCATATTAATGAAGAGGATGTTACCGATATTCAAGCTTTCATCGATGGACCTGCAGGTAAGAGCTTCTTTGTTGCAAATGAAAATTTGTTCACTTACACTATCTTATAGGTACGCCTTACATGGGAGGCGTCTTTAAAGTAAAACTCGCTTTAAATAAGGAATTTCCACAAGCCCCTCCAAAAGCCTTTTTCTTAACGAAGATTTTTCATCCAAATGTGGCAAGTAATGGCGAAATTTGCGTCAATACCCTTAAAAAGGATTGGAAACCTGATCTCGGAATAAAGCACATATTACTGGTGAGTTGCCCTAGTCCGGTCATTAGCTACCGAAAACTCTCAAATTGTCGATTGGTGCTTTCGTATGCATTAACAAAAGTAACTAAATAAAATTTTGCACGAAACCAAAAAACATTATCATAGCTCTCTAAAACTTCTATCACATAATTGAGTTACAGTACGATTTTGTTAGTAACTTGATCGGACCTTGAATGCTTACGAAACGATCAATCTGATTATTGTGGTTTTGGGAATTTACCCTTGCTCTGCTGTGGTAAATTTCTATTGATTGATTGATTGCTTGCAGACAGTTAAATGTCTACTGATAGTACCTAATGCAGAGTCGGCTCTGAACGAAGAAGCAGGTAAATTATTATTAGAACACTATGACGATTATTCTCAGAGAGCCAGAATGATGACTGAAATTCATGCTCAGGTAATTTAATAAATCAAGTTTGGTTGTTTAATGGACAATTAATTGGATGGTTTGCTTTTAGCCTGATAAAATACCAAAGAATGGAAGTAGTGAAGGCCCTTTGGCTAAGAAACACGCAGGTGATAAAAAATTAACTGCCGAAAAAAAGAAGATACTTAAAGACAAAAAACGAACATTAAAACGTTTATGAAACTTATTTTTTAAATTTTCTTTATCAATATTGAAAATATGTACATAAACTTACTTCCAAATATACGATCTGTTTGATCAAGGGTACATTTTCTTGTCGAATATACAAAGTCTGATTTTATGTTAAATCTATGTTGTCATTAATACAAACAGATATTTTTTGCTTAATAACTTGTCAAGTTTTGTATGAGTGCAATATTTTTGTTAGGTTCTTTTTTGATATTTGCAATTTGTAAAAATTTTTGATTGTGTACATTTTGAATTATTTAATTATTTGTAGTTTTACTGCGTGAAATTTTGTATGTATGGAATAACTAGTTGAGTAAATTATATTTATTAAGAAAAATGAACTCGTTTTAATTCAGCATTTCATCCACATCGATTTTCATGTTCTAAAAGTTTTAATTGCTTGCACATTCTTACATTACACTATTTCTTTCTCCCATGATTCTTGAAAAATTAAATAGTCCGTTAACTAGATAAAATTTGAAAAATGTACCTTTATTTTATATTTGAAATGAAAATGTTATCTCTTCACAATACAATTTACCCTTTCACAGGTACAATTCAAAATAGGTACACAAATCTTTTATATAGGAATTTTGCAAAACATTTATTTACATGGTTACATTCTTTTATGGGATTATTTTAAACCATAGATGTAAAAAACCTGCTTTGGTATACCTAATTCTTATTTTTGAATTTGAATAAAATTTACCAATTGGATGTTTCGGTGAAGATTTGTAATGGTTTCTATATTTCAAAATGTTTTGTTTTTTAGAGAAATTTGGAAAATTATTACTATGGGCTGTATGTGCTTTACAGCCAATGAAAAATTTTTTGTTTTAAATAAACTACATTTAAAAAATCCTTTGAGATGTGGTAGTAGCAGATCTAGGATTTATTCAAGGGCGAGGGGGCTTCGGCTGCCAGTCAAGTCAAAT